>SWKW01000097.1:0-40014 GCA_011058865.1 Didymella keratinophila | reverse complement strand
CCCTCTCCGGGGGGCTGTGGCATGAAGAGCAAGAACCCCCCCCCCCCCCCCCCCCATGCCATAAATGCCAGAGTTCAGAATTTTTTAAATGAAGCCGGACAAGGTCGAGACGCAGTACAGGTGCCAGATCGGACGCTTGGCAGGAGACATGCTTTCACCTCTATCACACACAGCGCTGTCGAAATTGCGGAGCCCCGCACCTGGGTTGCAGTCGCTGCAGGTCATTCTCCGTCGACTGAGATCGTGATCTGACGCGCATCTGACAGCGCTTGTGTTGGGAAACCTGGTGCTTTCGGCGGACGCGAACAGTGTTGTCAAGCTCGAACGATGCGCCAATCTCAGGCGAATGAAAAGGGAAATTCGAGAGTAGGTGCAGCCCAAGCTAGACAACAGTTTGCACTGACAGACGACTTTTAGAGCTTCGACAGTGCGTTTCCCGATTTCTCTTCCGTGCGCGGTCCAACAAGAGTGGCGGCGGAATAGAGGAGACCATCAATAGCACAGAAAAGGTCGTCCTCCACCGTTTCATGCCGGGCAAATCGCCGCAAGCCTTTTACGATGTTCCGGAGAAAGAGTTGTACATCATGGTGGAGCATCATTACCTGACCCGTAAGATAGCCTCGTCACCTTTCAGCTCTTAGGCATCCTCTTACACCTGGTGCTCTGTTATGCCAGATAGATGCCCGCTGGAAACAAGCCTCATGTCGCTGTGATGGATACGGAGGCCCAAGAGACCCACGTCCTGGTCTGGCACTATCCGCAGCTTGGCCGTTATGGTGACCATGAGTACCTGGTGTATGGAACGATTGAGGGATTGGGCTACAGGGCCGTTGCATTCGCAGATTTGGAGGCCAGCGGTATTCTGGATCTGTTCCCCGAGCTTAGACAGCCAAAACCTGAGTCGAGCGGCTTCTAGTTTGGGCATGGACTGCGGGCCGACATGTTCAGCGGTGAGTCCAGGTTCGTTACGGACAATAACATCGAGCTGGGTGCGGTACTAGCGCGGCTCTTTGGCAGCCTCTTCCTACCAATCTTTCTGGCACTACTCTGCCTGGCACCGCGGACCATCGATCAGCCTATGTTCAAAAAGATCGCGGGTGTCATTCAAGAGATGAGCGCTTCATTGGATCTCCGTGAGCTCGAGGCAAAGCACTGGAGCACCGAGAGCGTAGTGAGGACATCGAGTTTCCCAGACGTCAGGCAATGGAGGTATGTTGCGCAGGTTGGTCGAGTATCAGATCAAGATCGACAGGGAGGCGGAACTCAAGGCGACTGATGAGAAGGTGAGGTGCCTAGGGTTACAGCGTCGCCAATACCATATTTACTGATGCAGCTGCAGAGAGATAAGTCGCATGTCATGAAGACGCAGCCGGCGAGCGAGCAAGATGTGACTCCGAAGGCCATCAAGTCGAGAAAGTCTGTGTACAAGTCCGTATGGATGAAGCATAAGCACTGTACCAGGTAAATTCTGCGGTCTATGGGGTCTTCGTAGGTTTTGACGGTGTAAAGCAGGGGAGAGGGTGGAAATGTCGCGACACCAAGTCGATAGATAAGCATTATAGAGGGATCTGGAAAGATCAATGGAAGCGTTCTTCTGTCTGCTTGCTTAATTTACTGACCCTGAAATGCGATCGTCATCACGATATCTAATGCGAAGGGCAGGGCGAGATTTGGAAACAGCTTTCACCCTCACTTCTAAGCGACTTGTGGCCCCAGCTGTGGATCCCAATACTATCGATAGCGCAGTGCGGTCGCGACACCTCTCACACTCGCCTGCCTTCAGTGCAGCATCTCATTCTTCCAGCCCTCGCACAATGATAGTGGAAACGCAGGGTGGGCGATTGCGCGTGTTGGAAGACTGGGAAGGTGACCTCAAGCTGGAAGACCGAGAAGAAACCGATGAATTGAGAGCGGCGAAAACGTATTGGCAGTAAAGTACGCAGTAAAGTCGGTTGGACTCGAGCTGATTGTCACAACGCAGAACTTCGGCGACGCGCCCCACGATTCCTCTTTCGAACCTTTTGCGATACAAGCGGCGGCGATCCATGGAACACAATTAACAGCGCCACCAGGGTCGTCCCACATCGATTCACGCCGCACTTTGAGGGCGAACGTCGGCTCTATGAACTATGCGAGAGCAAGGCGAAAGACACGGCGGAAGGTCATTCCGAGGGCGACCAATGTCGGTCGACATCGGGATTTAGCTCTTGGGCCGCATCACTCCACTTCGTATTATCTTACGCCACATCCGTGAACCGAGACAGTCATCCTCATGTTGCTGTCATTGATACCTTGGGTATTGGTAACGTGCTGGTGTGGCATTGTTCGAACTTGTTCGGGTCTGTGAACCACGAGCATGTGGCGGACCATCCGTATGTCGCAGGGTATTTTGCATACGGATCAATTCGAGGACCGGGCTATCGCGCCGTTCCCATTCAACAGCTTGAGGAACAAGGGCTACACACTTTATGTCCGGCACTGCGAGGAGAGTACTGGGAAGATGGCGTCGGTTTCCAGTTTGGCTACGACTACAGGGAGACCAAGTTCGAGGGCACGGGTACACCGATAACGACACAGCAAGTAGAGATCGCTGAGCGAGTTGCAAGTTGTTTGGACAACCTCTTCCCGCCAATCTTCACGGCATTGCTTTGCTTTGAGCCTCATTGTAGGCGTGGCGGCAGCGATCAGTTTCATTTCGGCAATGAAAGTCTGATTTTGCGTATCCGTAAGGTTGTCGAGAAGGCTGCAGCTGCCGACTTGAAGCTAGCCCCAAGAGACTGGTCCACATGGTTCCGGGACGATACGGTCGATACCTAGGGTTTCCCAGATGTCCAGCAGTGGATCGCGTTGTTTCAAACTATCATGACGCACGCTTTTGTCGGATGCGCGAAGCAAGAGGCCTCACAAATAGAGTTCGAGAAGGGGGAATTGTTGACTGCGGTCCGGGAGTTTATCGTGCACACATTCGGCGCGGACAGTACCATCCCTAGCGAGAGGCAGGACGAGAAAGCATTCGGAGATCTGGTGGAGGACTTCAACAACAAGCTGAATAGCCTGGTGCTGACACGAGATCAAAGACGCGTTCTTGCAAACAGACGAAAATGGAACGGAACCGGGCGCATAGAGGCTTCAAGTGGCAAATCAGGATTTGAGAATAGAAATGTCGCAGGATGACACAGACTCGACAAACTGCTCTTTCAAAATGCAGTATAGCTACCTTCTAGGCAGATAGAGCAGAAGCGCTGAGGTATGATTGTCGCAGCAGCCGTCACAACGCGTCGATGACGCGCCTTCCTTCCAGTGACGCAATAGGAAGCCCGCTAAGCATCTTTGTACTTGTACGCATCGCAGCTTTCTCCAGGCCCTCTAGCAGCTGCTCTTCCCAACGCACACCTCAGGCATCACAATGAAATACTGTCACCACCCACTTCTCACGCGCAGCGCGCGCATATTTCCTGTGTTACAATGCTTCTGTTCGCTTCCACGAGCCCTTCAAAGTGGCTTATCTGGCGCTTGCAGTGACCCCTCTCCTGAGGTACTGCGACCGCCATCTCGTCACCAACGACCGGGCTGATGGACGACCAAGACACCGAAGACATCCCGGACTAACGGCATCTCGTTCGACTCGGGCCTTCCTACTCCAGATCATCTCCGCGGCTTGGCACGTGACGCTCGTCAGCGCGGTGCTCAATTTCACCAACCTCCGTCCGTAAGGAAGCGTGGCCATCTTCATTGAGCACCTTCCCGTTCCTGACGAGTAGTTGTCGCCTCAACGGGATGCCACGACTTGCTAATGCTCCGATTGCAGGAACAAATGTTCGCCTCATTAAATGTTGCGGGGCCCCGCATTGCCCTGACCAGCACTCGGGGTATCCATGACCGAAACCCTGCATACACGAGTCACGAACGTTTTTGCGCAGCAGCGAAACGATAAATATGTCACTACTGGTCGCTGGTTGCCAAGCGCACTCCAGTCTTCGCTGCAAGCAACAATGGGTGTTCTCAAAGTCCTCAGCCTTGCTGCTCTTGTCAGCTCAACATTTGCTGCACCTTTGGAAGAGCGCGCCAAGCAGTCCAAGAGCTTCTTCAAGGAGATCGGCAACTCGACCTGGGTCATTGGCAACGATGTCTGGAACGTCACCCAGAACCTTCAGTACGCGAATAAGCTTTGGTACAAGGGCAAGGACCGTGTAGGACAGGCTGTGGGTCACTATGTAAGCTACAGTAAGTTTACTCTGGATTATGAAGATCAAGAGCATGTGATGCTGATTTGATTCTAGATGGTGCTGCCTCTGACCTCAAGTGGCTGTCTGCATCGGTCGTTGAAAGGGGCACCGACTGGATCAACGTCAAGTTTGTGGCAGCCGAGGGCGACTTCCACTGGGTCATCTACGACGGTCTCCACGGCTCGTACCAGTACTTCGTCAATCATGCGCTTCCCACCTTGGGCGAGTTTAGGACGCTCTGGCGCCTCGACAATGGCTCGTTTCCCAACGCACGCACAAACGTCAGGGACGGCCCTCTACCAGCACTTGCCGAATACGCCATCTCCACGAATGTGCAGGACGAGACGTGGCAAAAGCCTGACGGCACCTTTCTGACCAAGTACGACTGGAGCAGTAATGTCCGCGATAACGACTTCCACGGTGTCTATGGCAAGGAGGTTGGCAGTTGGTACCTGAACCCAGGTAAAGACTACTTCAATGGCGACCACTTGAAGCAGGAGCTCTTCGTAGGTGTTCTGACTATTCGTTGCGGACATCTACTGACAGCGGCGACAGGTTCACCGCGAATCCAAGACGGGCGACGCTGTCCAGCTCAACATGATCCACGGAACCCACTACCAAGCCGTCTCCCGTGACGCCTTCGCCGACGGAAAGGTCTGGGGTCCGTGGCTCTGGTACCTGAACGATGGATCCAAGGAGGATGCAGCATCGCGCGCTGCACAGGAAGAGAGCAAGTGGCCTTACAAGTGGTACAATGACAAGCCCTACCAATCGCGAGGCAAGGTCCAGGGTCGTCTGCTTCTCAGCGATGGCCGTCCTGCTGCTGGTGCCGCTGTTTTCCTTGGCGATAACAATAACTCCACCATCTCCACCCTCGATCAGGGCAAGGACTTCTACTACACCTCGTACGCCGACCAGAACGGCAAGTTCTCTTTCAAGGATGTCCGTACTGGGTCTTACGCGTTGCAAGCCTGGGGTAACGGCGGCGCCATCCACGATGTCATCACCAACTTCACACAGAACAACGTTGAGATTCGCAATGGCGAGACCACCAATCTGAAAGACTTGAACTGGAAGGTCACAGACAAGAGCAAGCGCATCTTCCAAATCGGAGCCTTCGACCGAAAGAGCGACGGTTTCGCGCTCGCGGACGCAAACAAACCTTTCGAACATGGTCGCATCTCCAAGGCGCCAGGCAACCTCACATATACTGTTGGCAGCAGCACCGATAAAGATTGGTACTTTGGGCAGTCTGCGCTTGGGACATGGAGCGTCAATTTTCCTGCGCCCAAGGCTGCAGCCGCATCCAAGCTGACCGTGTCGCTCGCTGGCTTCAGTCAAGGTTCGAGCTGTGATATCCTGCTGAATAATGTTAAGATCGGCAACATCACGAGCGCGAGCCTGTTGAATAGCCAGGATACATACCGTGGCGCGACAAGGAACGGAGAATGGAGACTTCTGGAGTTCCCTGTAGGCGCTGAGACCTTCAGGAACGGGACCAACAAGTTGGACATCAAGGTCACCAAGACTACTCAGTGGCGAGGTTGGTTGTGGGACAGTCTCGTGCTCGACCAGATATAAGCGTTCGCAGTGCTCCTTGTGCGATTATCAGCAACAAATCACCCTCTTAATCTTACACGAAAGTGACACACCAGGGCCACTTGAAGTACCACAGACAAGCAACGCTACTGACTCCAGAACAGACGCAATGGGATCCGATCCACCACCCATGCTACGGGCACAGACATGAGATAGCATCTCCTCTACTAAGACAAGTCGAGCTGTGGCGGATACGGAGATAAGTTATCGTGGTTTCAGATAGCAGCGTCGACCGGGCCGGTGGGGCAGGGATGCGCACGCCTGCACCGACCCTGCCTATTGACCTTCACCAGCACACCAGCGGCAGTTCCGATGTAACGCCATGCGCAGCGAATGCGGGGTAGCTCTATCTGTGCGGTTCTTGCCGAGACTGATAGTCCTGCCTTGTCGATGCAGCACATCCAGGACTTCTTGTGTTTGAGAGCCAATCAGAAGCGCTGCATTTGTGTGAACTTGTGGGCTCACCTTTCATCATCAAGCACTCGTCTTCTTTCAGCATAGCTTCACTGATATGCTTGCAACGTCAATCTATCGATGCATGGTGGCGTTGACTTTAGCTATATGTTCTACATCCCTTCCCAGGTCTGACTACAATACGCAAGCCACTCACTATGGAATTCTCAGACATGAAGAAGCCCAGTGTCGTCGACACTACGAACAATGATTCTGAAGATGTGGCAGTTGGGTCAGTGGAGGAAGATCGAGCCTACACGCCTCGCACGTTCTACCGGAGTGTCCTGTTCCAGATGATCTTGTTTGGAATGTGTGCACCATTTCCCTACCAAAGAGCTTCGGGCTGATCATATTACAGGCTCTCTCTAGTCGGACCTGCTATGTCAGATGCCATCACCAATTTGGGCGGCGGCGGGCTCTCGAAACCATGGCTCGCAAATCTTGCAAACTCCTTGAGTTACTCGCTCAGCTTCTTCAGCACGATCTTTGGAGGTCCCATCATCAACAAGATTGGCATCAAGTGTTCTTGCTTGATTGCAGCGCTTGCTATGCCCCTGCATGGATCCGCATTCTACGTCAGTGCTAGGTTCCGCATTGACTGGTACCTCCTGGCAGCGAACGTACGTTACATGCACCCTCAATGAGTTCTCGACTGACTCTAGCAGTGTGTCAAAGGCTTTACAGCTGGCTTCCTCTACGTGGCTGAGACTACAGCCATGCTGTCCTATCCGAGGCCAGAAGACAAGGGCTTTTACCTTGGTATCTGGTCTGCAATGCGCAATTCTGGCAGCGTGGTCGGCGGCGCTATCAATTTCCCTACGAATTCGTCCCGGTCATTAGGTGGAGGAGTCGCTTGGGCGACATATTTGATCTTCGTTGGTTTCGAATGCTCTGGTCTGATCTGGGGGCTTCTACTGTCTAAGACGGCTAAGGTACAGCGCCGCGATGGCAGCAGGGTCTCCATCGCTGAGAAGCATACGTGGAAGCAAGAGTTCAGTGCTTTGGGCAGCTATTTGAAGCAATCCATGGTGAGTTTTGTGCATTCTGACCTCCAGATGCTGGGCTCACGCTGCTACAGGCCTGGCTTGTGTTTCTGCCAGCTTTCAACTCCTTCTTCTGCGGAGGGACCATGGGTACCTATCTCTCTTTGCATTTCTCAGTCCGAGCACGCGCTCTGTCTTCGCTTCTCGTCCGTAAGTAGCAGGCTCCCGTCTTCTCATGCAGACACTGAAGACCGCAGCTACCGTCACGATTCCTTCGGTGGTCTTATTCGGCAAGCTACTGGACAACCAACGCATGTCACAGAGGCGTCGCGCTTGGACTGCATTACTGGTATGGCTCATCCCCAACATTGCCTGCTACATCTGGGCTGCAACTGAGTCACATCAACTCGGCCCCAATACGGCTCTCGACTACCAACTGTGAGTTGTCACGCAGATACTATGTGCGACAGGGACTGACCAACGCAGACAATCCGCCAGATGGGCCAAAGTATGGATACCGTACTTCGTCATCTTCGTCACCAGTTATTGGACGCAGCTGACTCTGTATTGGATCCTCGGTACCTTCTCGAACGAGGTAGAGATTTCATCAAGAGCGGGAGGCGTGTTCCGCGCCTTCGAGGTGTCCGGTCAGGCCATCTCGTATGGACTGAGCTCGTCGAGCTCCATTGGCGCTGTTGTTCCGCTGTACGTCAATATTGCTGTTCTTGCACTTTCTGTACCTAGTATGGTACTATTAATCGGGAAGGTGCCGGGGAAAGCCACGAAGGGATATGTCCGTGATGGTGATAGTGGCGTGTTTGAGCGCCCCGAGAAGCACGTCTGAGGCTGGGCGAGGCCGGCGGTACATATGCAGCTTGTGAACAGCTGCTTGGCAGTGCCACTACTGTAAGACGGAATTATGGCGAGGAGAGACGTTGACGAGACTTCGAAGCATATGTCTCTTGCATTGGTGTACCCCGATGGGCTTATGGATATGTCTCGACTTATCACGCCAAACGTAGCGAAAATCATTCGAATACCTCATCAAAATCCAACATTGGCCATTTTCATACGTCCTAATCGCTGAGTCTCCTAGATCCTACTGTCTCTTTCCTGGATAATACCCGCTTCCCGTCTTCAATCGCAGAAGTGATTCACAAGGTCCCTGGAACAACGATAAGAGATATGATGAAACTGCTTTTACCGGCGCCCAGGTTTCACGAGCAGCGTTATCAGATGCGGAGCCTACAGTTCGAATCTGCGGGGTCAATTAGTAGTTGTTGCAGCCGGATGGCCCACTGCGTCAACTCCCACTTTTGCTTCACGATCGGCGTTCGAGTACGTCGAACACCAGTCCGGTCACCGGCCCGGTCTGCAAATCCTCGGTGAGCACCACCAGGGCGGCGCTGCTACTCGTAAGAAGCCGAGATCGCGATAGTCAGGCATTACATTCACTCTGCAATGTCACTGCCAGCTGGCTTCTAACTTTCCGTCAGAATGTCCACCCCTGGTCCCAACGCGGATAAATTTCCGGTTGCAAGTGCCGTCCCGTCTTTTTGGAGAAGCGAGGTTGGGCCAATCGACACGCACCGCACCACAGAGGACTTGAAATCCTCGGCCGATATTGTCATTATTGGGGCAGGGTATGCTGGAGCATCGATTGCACATCACATACTGGAACAAAGTGTACAATGCGATCGACCAGTTCCATCGATACTCATCCTCGAGGCTCGCGAAGCTTGCTCGGGGGCTACTGGAAGAAATGGTAAGTGATACTTAGGTGAGGCGACTTGAAAAGTGCTGACTGAAAACTTCGAGGTGGGCATTTGAAGCCTGACCCTATCTACAGAGCTTCCAGTGTTTTGGAAACACATGGCAAAGAAGTCGCTGAACACGTGTCCTCCTTCGAGGCCCGTCAGGTTGATGCCATCAAAGACTTGGTCAAGCGTGAGCGTATCGAGTGCGACTTTGAGGAGACGATGGTCCATGATGTTTGCTTCTACAAAGCAGGTAGTGACCAGACCAAAGCCACGCTTGCAAGACTCGTCCAAGCAGGTATCTCCACGGCAAAGGAGGTGCAGTATCGCTCAGGCACTGAAGCTGAGGAGGTAGGCACACTGGACTCCCGTATCTTCAGTCCAGCTTCCCGCAATAGCCATTTCGAAAAGAGGAGGCTGACTCTCCAAATAGGTGTCTGGCGTGAAAGGGGTGTTGTCTTGCTTGACATACAATGCGGCCCGACTGTGGCCGTACAAGCTGGTAGCACATCTGCTAGAAAAAGCGGTGGCACAAGGGGTACACCTGCAAACCTTCACACCTGTGACTTATGTTCTGCCGGCGGATGAGAACGCGAGAGACCGCCGTTGGCTCGTCCAAACACCACGCGGAGTGGTGGCAACCAACATCGTCATCTATGCAACCAACGGCTATACTTCAGCTCTGGTACCGGAGACGAAAGGCAAGATTGTCCCTGTCAGAGGTATGGTCGCACGACTGGCGAGTGCAAACGCACCCAGGCTCAAGGACAGCTACCTGATGCGTTTCTCCGAACATGAGTATGATTATATGATCCCACGGCCAGATGGCAGTATTGTCTTGGGAGGCGCAAGAAGGGATTTCTTCAGGGATCTGAATGAATGGTTCGATGTGACTGACGATAGCAAATTGATGAATGGTGCTCGAAGATACTTTGATGGGTACATGCAACGACACTTCCTCAGCTGGGAAGACAGCGGTGTCCGTGCGAAGGAGATTTGGACAGGCAGTGAGTCCCTCCTTCACAAAAAGCCAGGGAAAAATTCCGAATTCGTCTGACCCATTCGCAGTCATGGGATATTCCAACGACGGATTTCCTTATGTTGGGCCAATTCCTGGCAGGAGCGGACAATACATGTGCGCTGGTTTCACTGGCCATGGTATGCCGCAAATCTTCCTCTCTGCAAAGGCCATGGCCATCACAGTCCTGCAGGGTGACATGGAGGACGTGGATCTTCCTTTTCCATACCGCATCTCTGAAGTCCGGTGGGCTGAGTCTAAAGCACATGCTTCTCTGATAGCATGGGAGAGGTTTCGAGACAACGCGCCTGCTCGAGCAGTGTTGTAACATAGCCATGATCAGATATTGACGGCACAATGGAAGTCACAAATTCGGGAAAACTTTAGTGCTCATTTTGGGTGATGTCACCAAATGTCCACAAACGCAGCGTCACCTCGGCATCCAGAAGAGATCCTCTAGCAGCCCCCTATCAAGGTCGCCCAATCCGCTGAAGTTGGATGTTGAAAAAGTAGCGTTCGCATCCATGTGGAGCAAGTCAAAGTCGAAGGGGCAAGAGTCGATAGAAGTATTATCTGAGATGCCGCTTGCGGCTGGAGCGTCTGTGTTGAGTGGTCCCGGCTGAGGACCAATGTCGTAAATTTGCATCATCTCTTCCTGATCATTGGCATTGTTACGTACCGATGATCCGGCACGGGAACTTGCGGAGGCGCCCATCCCCGTGTACCAGTTGGCGAAACCTTCATAGTCCTCTGCGACAGGGTTGTTCGCTGCTGTAGCTCCGAGACGCTCAGGTGATGCGTCGAAGCCGTGCAATCGATGCAAAGCCGACCTCAAAGTCTCAATCAGACTGACCTCTGAACGTGCTGAATCACCGACAGAAGCCATCTCTCTGATTGCATCTAAGCCTCTTTGCAGAGTATCCGAGAACTGATTTGTACGGTAGCAGATGCTGTAAGCAATCAAGACCAGCAAGGATGCTCGACAGGAGCTGTACTCAGTGTATGAGGACTTGGCAAGGCTCTTGCTCCCAACTTGCAGGCGATAACAGATCCTGATGGCCTCTTCGGCGGCCGCAACACAGTCTTGTACTAAAAAGTCCCATTTCGAATGAGACTCCGTCACTTTTGTTTGTGATGGTCCAGTAAAAGGTGAAGCGGTGTTGAGCCCGTGATCCTGGCGGCGAGCAAGAATGAAAGGTCGTCCGATGAACATATGGAGTACACAGCACTCTAGACGAGCGTGGATACCTGCGCGAGTCATCGACTGTTCTACGCAGTCGTCGGCTGACGCAGATGCCAGACCATTGCACGGAGGCGACCAAGATTCGTGCATGTTCGCCTTCATGTGCCTGATCCGGTTCAAGACTGTGCCTGCTTCTGATCTCGCACATCTTCGAAGACATGATCTTATATGAGTAACAGTCAGCTTACGAACTACTGTGTTGAGATCTGTCTCGGCTATGGTAAGTTGAACTCACATTTCGTACAAGAACTGTTCAGCTTGACGTAGCAGATCAATCGACTCCAACAGACCAGTCGAGTCAAAGAGGTCTCCCTTCGTCTTGTCAGGCGTGCTTTGCGGCAGGGCTGCATCGATCTCGGAACGAGTGATGGCTGTTGGACGACCATGGTACAAGCTAATCTTTCTGGCGGTCCAAGTTGGTAAGCAGGACATTTATGAGAGCTTGACAGATATGAGGGCTGACCTTTCCATGCAGTAAGTCGTCCACCAGATGCGCCGCCTGAACTCCTTCGTGTCTGCATGAAAGATACTGCGTGAGACGTCGCGATGCAGACCGTTCTGTATGGCGATCTTGATAGCCAGATTCAAGTACACATAGCCCAGTCCAGAAGCATCGAGAGGCAGATAGTATAAGCCAAGGAGCAGGAATACCTGAACGCTTAGCACTGAGCCGGAGTGGATGACTTCCGAAATGAGCTTTGCTACTTGGCGATAGAAGGCGGCACCGACTTCGAGCTCCCAGTTAGCCGATGTCTCGTTGTGTGATGAGCTGTCAGTACTACGTCTGGTGTGTTCCTGCATAGACTCCAGGTGAGCGTATTGTGCTCCAATTGCGAGGACCATGAGTACTAGACACGATGCGGTGACGTCCTTGGAGCCTAGAACGGTCATGTTTGCGTAGATGCGGTCCAGGGTCCCATCAAGCCAGACGCGATCGACGAAGTAGTAAAAGCTCGTGGCGTGCTTGAAGAAGGCGTTGATCAGAAAGGCGGTCACGGGACGGGGCGGAAGAATGGCAACAATCTCCGAGATTGAGGCCGAACTTGGGTCAGCCTCTCCAACGCGGATGAAATCAGGCATTCGGCTGGCGCTGTTCAGGACCTATGGTACAAGGTGAGCATACATTCGAGCAAAAGACAGAAACTACTCCGTACCGGTACGTTGGATCTCGCTATCAGCTCGTCTACACTGCGCTTGATGTGCATGGAGAAGTTTCAGTGAGAGAACTCACCAGAGTAATCTGCATGACAAGAAGGGACTTGGTAAATGGAGCCGCTGGTGGGAGAAGGTAGCACAACATACGGACTGTAGTGTCGTCGACCAAATCAATGGTACAATCCTCATCTTCAATGCGTGGACTCCCAGACGGTCCTGCAATTTCAGACAGCTGGGGCGGTTCTGATGTCGTCTCGATCCGGCCAGGTGGTGGATTTTGTGTGGACAAAGAGTCACACGTACGGCGAAGGGATTCGAGGTCGAGAGCCAGCTGAGGGAAGTGATAGTTCAAGATGAAGCTCATGCATCTTAGTTGTTCCATATGGTCCTCGTGCGGGCCAGCGAAGGCGCGTGCTCGCTTGTCACTCGTTGCGGGAAGGGTGTTGATCTCGCAGGTCCGGCGTAGATGACGACAACGTCTGCATGGTATCCCATCTTCACACTTCTCCTTCAGGCGGCGACACTCTACGCAACTACGCGACGGATGTCAGTCAAGATTGATCTTATGCCCTCGGCAGGACGCGTCTTACGCGCGAACTGCTCGCTGTCGCTCCTCCGCAGGCAGGCGGCGAGCCAGGCTTGCACGTGACTGTTCATATCTTCTTATCGCCCCCGCTCATCCTGCCCTTTCGGCACAGCACAGCAGGAACAGCTTCCCCTCGCAGTAAGTTGTTGCGAAGTTGACAAATCGATTGATCGGCGTTCATTTTGACTTCTCTACAATCTGCTGTGCCATCTCTTGGAGACCCTTAGCCACAACCTCCAAATTTGCGTCACTGAAGACATCGAGACAAGCCTCCTTCTCGTACACAGCACTCCACGCGCCACGGAATCCAACCTTCGTCGCCGCTGTGACATCCCACATGTGTGCGGCTGCAAACCACTTCACGTCGTCTTTTCCTAATCGATCCCACACAGATTTGTAGGCGGGCAGAGCAGGCTTTGCCACGCCTGCAACATCGCAGCTGACGAAATTCTCCAGCGGCATGTCAACACCAGCGCGTTCGAAGTAACCTCTGACGCGCTGCACGTCCCCAGTTGTGAAACACCATACGGTGAATCCGTTATCGCGCAAGAGCTGAAAGGTCTCGCGACACCCCGGTCGCAGTTGTAAAGCGCTGTATCCTTCAATGCATTGCTCGCGCTCTTCATCAGTTGCCAGAGCCCGAGGATCAGAGACACCGCAGAGGCTCAGAGTACGGTAGAAAAGTCCTCGGAGAACGGCCTTGTAAGGCTTGTAGCTTTCGGCTATCGACAAGAAGGTAAATTCCAGCTCGGCAGCTGTTTGCCAGGTGAAGCCAAAGTGTTGTGCTGTGATGGTGTGTTGGCGGAGCTTCGACCCAAGGACTGACTCGATGCGCTCGTAGTACGCGTCGAATCCGACGCAGGTACCGACAACGTCGAAGACGACGTGTTTCTGGAGCTGAGGCATCTTGTCAATTGGTGACTGGGCTCTCGATAGTGATGCGCTCCTGTAACGGGCTCGACCTCTTATTCCTTGTAGTCAGGATACGTGACGGTTGTCGATAGCCGTTGACGTGGCCTGAGCGCCTGGACCCGGGCCGGTGACCGGAGAACGTTATCTCCAGCTTTCGTGTCAGCTAACCGGCCGGCGTTATTTGGACAAGGTCCTGTCTGGCACATATGAGGCTGCACACGTTACTGGTGCAGTCTCGGATCTGGCCAGCATCTTATCAGATGCCCTTTCGAGCTCCTCAAAATGGTCTTGCCAATCGAAAACCCCACCAAATCTTACTGGATTGAGGCCGCCGAGTCGCCGTTGCGCAACTTCCGCTCCGGCGACAAACTGCCTAAGGAAACCGACATATTAATCATTGGGAGTGGATATGCGGGTGCAGCAACCGCCTATTGGATCCATAAAGTCAGTGGTCACGAAATCGTGTGACATATTACGTCTGACGCGACTCCAGTATACGGCAAACTCTCAGAAGCAGCCTGCAGTAACACTTCTAGAAGCGCGAGACATTTGCGGATCTGCCACTGGACGAAATGGTGGTCAGTTGAGGCCACACGCGTACTCTCGCTATCCACTATGGTCTGAACGTTTCGGGTCTGATGGCGCCATGGAGCTCATCACTCACGAGATGGCCCATTTATCGGCATTCAAGAACCTCTGCGCCGAAGAAGGCATTACTGAGGAAGCTTGCCTCAAGTTTGGGGAGACTTTCGATGCCGCTATGACGGATGAGGCGTGGACGAGACTCAAGGGTGCTCTCGAGGCTATGCGCAAAGATTATGGCGACGAGAACGACATTGTAAAAGCATGCAGAACCATCGATGACGCACAGGAGGCGGAAGAATTCACGCAAATGAAGGGTGCTCTTGCCGCGGTGGTACATCCTACGGGTCAGATGTAAGAGCCGTCAACATCGAGTGACAATTCGAGATTGTCTGACACGATCTCAGATGGTCGTACAAGTTTGTGCATGCGCTCTTGCGGATTCTTTTGCAGAAAGGTAATCTCAATCTGCAAGCTCACACGCCAGTCACAGAGGTATCAGAGCGTGATGGGAATAGTTGGATCACAGTCACGACCGCGCGAGGAAGCATTCGAGCCAGAACAGTAGTGCACACGACAAACAGATGGGCCTCGCATCTGCTCCCAGAGTTCAGAAAGCTCATATCACCCCTGCGAGGCCCCGTCTCCGCAATCAAGGCCCCTCCAGGCTTCCTCAAACGTACAGGCGCGCAACATTGGGACGCCGTATGCAACGTAAGACTCAGTTTCATTCATGCTGTGACCGTTGATCTGAAGTTCAAGGCAGAACTACCATCTCCGACTCCCTCCGCCATACAACATGATTATCCTGGGAGGCGCAAGACCAGTGACTGTGCACAAGCCAGAAACCTGCACAATGAACGACGACGAGGACCAACAGATCGAAGGAGTAACAAATTACTTCAAGTCATGGCCAGCCTCGGATGTGAAGGATTGGCCAGGCTCGAGTCGCGCAGAGTTCGGCAGGCCAGATGATGAAGGTGGCTGTTGGACTGGAGGTAACACATCTCCGCCTTTAGTGAACTTCAAGAACAAGCAATCTAACATCATTCCAGTGCAAACATCGAGTGCAGACGGCTTTCCATTTGTTGGTTCTGTCCCAGACCGTGATGGCCACTTCATAGCCGCGGGCTTTGCTGGGCACGGTATGCCTCGAATTCTGCTCTCAGCTGCCCGCATTGCGCCGCTTGTTCTCGAGTCACTTGGGATCGAATTTAGCCCACCGTCGCTCGTCTCTGCGTACCCTCCCTTGCCTAAACCGTTTCATGCTACTGCGGAACGAATCGAGGGTCTTCAGAATACAGACGTTACGGTGATTGCTGAACAGTACAAGAAAGGCTGTGAGGAGAGTGCGAAGAAGCCGTTCTGCGATGCAGGAAGGCCTGTATCGAAGATTCGACTCCAAGCTCTCAAGGAACCAGCGTATGCAACTGTCCGGGAGTTGCCAAGGGAGCGTGAGACAGTCGTTCTGTAGTTTCCCAGAAATGACATCAGAATCGTGAGGTCAGGTTCTGTGGAGGTGTTGGATTATGCATGGCTTGGCATCCAGATGTGCTTGCCGCGACGGCCTGCCAAGTGAATGGGTGTAGCCCAAAGAGCACCACGATTGCGCCGTATTCTGCGACACAGACACGATAGATGCGTCAGCCTGCGTCCGTCAGTGTGGAGAATAGACGTACCGTACACATGCCCTGTTTCTCCAAGCTGGAATTTGAAACTTGCAGAGCGGTCGTCACAAAGAGTTCCCCTGAGCGCATAGTCTTCGATATACAACAGACAAATCGAATTGAGACTAAGTCGGTACTCCCAACTATTTCATACACACCATGTCAACTTGGGTTTTCATGCATCTTCTAAAGAAACGCGGGCGTATCCTCCCTAACAAATTTGCCCGTACTCTTTCTGATCCCTCGCTCAAGCACCGTACCACTCTTCCGCTCCTTCAAGAAGCACTCAGCCATTCGCTGACCTGGCGTTACGCTACCCTCTCGCAAATCGACGTCAGGGAGGCCGTCGCCTTGTGTTTTCATGTCTGGTGTCGACTGATCTTTTGCAACTTCGTGTTGCAGTGCAGGGCGTCGAAGCTCGGATGCTGGACGCGGGGAAGGAGTATGGCGTAGGTCGAATGCACTTCTAGGACGTCGCGAAAGCTTCTCTGGAGACCGAGGGCGAATTGTAACGCGCAAACTAGGACGGGCAACGACGGTCTCGACTGGACTGGCTGCACGCTTCGAGGGGCTTGCATTTGCCATTCTGCTTGACGGAGGTGCCACATTGTTCAGATTTTGATTCAAAGCTGCGAGCGAGAGTGGTTGCAACGATTTTAGCCGCTCACCAACCCCAAGAGGCGATATGTTTGGTCTCCTTACGCCTGCATTCGTTGGTGGTGTGATGTTCTCCTTGCTCTCCCAAGTGCTTCTAGTTGTTCTCACGACAGAACCATGTACATTCGCACAACCTGAGGTCGGTGCAGGCAAAAACTCAGTCGAGTAGACAGTCTGTGGTTCAGACGGAGTCTTTGTTGTCTTCGAGGATGACCCCACGCTGCTGGTCGGTGACTTAGATAGATGTGAACGGCTTGAGTTGTTGCTGCTCGAGCATCTTCCGGTGATGAGGAATGGGAAGCGCTCATTCATGCGTGCAGAGGTTGGCATGCCCAGTGGGAGCTGTGTAGAGGTGGAAGATTTACTGGGTGTCGATGACGAACGCTCTTTGTAAGCGATAGGGGTAGACTGCGGGGCAGAGGGTAGCCTATCTCCAAGCGGAGATCGGTCTGACGACGAGTTCTTCGAACCATCTACGATCGTGCAGGAGTTTTCTGGTACAGATCCGGGCAGACGCGGCTCATTGTCAGAGTTGAATGGCTGGGGAACCTGCGCATCTGTACCGAGAGCTGCGCTGTTTCCTGGGACCGCTCGAGGGGTCAACGTCTCGAGAGACTCGCGTACAATCACCGTCGTATCATCCGAATCCGTTTGTGAAGTGCGAATGGTCTGAGTGGTGACACGCTTGTGCTTCCCAGATGGCGTGGCATACTGTTGCAGTATCGTGATGTCTTCCTGGCTTGCTGCTTCGATGCCAGACACCTCGTGTGACAGCCATGCCTTCCAGTCGCGGCTTGAACGCGTCGAGTCTGGTCGCTTAGGGGATGGGGTACCAATGACATAACTGCGTACCGACTGGCTGGTCAGGATGACGGCCGAACCACCTTGATGTGTACGATCTGAATCATAATGACTGTTGAAAGACATCACGCTGTCATTTGGAGGTATGCTGACTCCATCTGTGTTGCGGGAGTAGACGCTAGGGGACAGAGGCGTTTGCATCGATTTCGATAGCTGCACAGATGGCGATGCTGGAGCGGATGATTGTCCGGTAGCTGCCGCGACTGGATCAGTTGGGCGTTGTTGAGGAGGGTTAGTCATAGTGGAGAGTCGGTCGGTCTCCCGTGGAAACTGAGGGGTCAAACTATCGTTCAAAGGTGTCTGCCAACGGTCCTTTGTCTTGGCTATTCGCATCTCGATCTGCGTTGCTGTTGGTGTCGTTGTTACAACCGAGACGTCTTGAGTGAGTGTCGCACTTCTGCTCGAGGTCAGCCTGTATGCCTGCTATGGTATAAGTTTAAGGAAAGGCATGCTCTACACACTCACTTTTTTTTTGAGATACGAAGGCGTTTGAACAGCGCCACACGGCTGTCCATGTCACTGCGAGATCCCGACGATGCGCTAGATGAAGGCGTGTTTGAGTCCGAGTTTGCCGTCCCATGTTCATCAGGGCAAGGCGACGATCGATGCTCACTAGGTATGACTGTGCGTATCGTGGACCTGATGGCATTTCCGAATGACTTAATGGAGCTTTTCTTAGATTGAATACTGCGCGCCGCCACGCTTGCTGGGCGACGTGTGGCCGACTTCTGTTCGTTGCCATGGAGTGGCTCTGGTTCTATTGTGGCTCTGGAGTGATGTATTTCCCGGACAGTGTGTATTCCCTTGGTCTTGCTGGACTCAAAAACATCGCTCTCTGCGCCTGGAGTACGGTCTTTGTCAGCAGGGCCTTCGGCGGCTTTTGATGCATCGATCTCACGCATCAATGCTGAGAACACGCGTTTGGGATCGATTGGCGGGGTGGACGCTTCTTCCACGAGGCTTTCCATGTGCATTGGATCTGAAAACGCCGAGAAGGTGGGCAAGGGCAGAGACCTTCGCTTGGTCGACGCCGACAAAGGACGGTCGATCATGCTTCCGATACTGTCTTTCGCTTCGTGAATGACGGTTAGACGTTTGATGGCTCGTTGTGTGAGAGTCTCTCCAGAAGCCGAAGTGCCCCAGCTTGTGACCCTGGACGCAGATACCGAAGATGCGTTGGCTTCACTTTGGAGGCTTCGATTGCTCCGGGCACTGCCTCTGCTACTACTTCGTGAAGCTAACATGGTTTGATGGGGGCGGACGGCGTCCAAGGACGGAGTGCGAGATCGCACACTCCATAGGAGATGCTCTTCGGGACTGGGTACATCACCATGGTTGCCCGTCGACCCCACTATGGTGTCGTTGAAATACTCTCGACTTGCTTCAATCTGCTGGACCGGCAGGCTCGGTGTTTTGGCAGACGTGCGCTTAAAAACGCGCTTAATCTTCTTCTTCAGTGAGCCGGAAAATGAGCGTTTGTCCTTGACTTCAACCTGCGGCATGAAGTCGCTCACTGTGATGTCCGCAGTAGTGTCGTCCGCAAATGTGTAGGTGTTCGATGGGAGCGTTGGATAGGTTGACGAGAGACGCTTCGCTTTGTCCTTCGTCTTGTCCTGCCTCTTCTTGAAGGGCGCCAAGAAGAGCGATGGCTTGTGCTTGATCGACCGCGGTTGTTGTTGAAAGTCTTGCAAGACCTTGTCGCGAGCGGTGTCTATTGTGTCGTTGAGAACGGCAGGCACTGTGACTCTAGGTTCTGTGAGTGGAGAGGGTCCCGTGCTGCGAGTAGGCACGTAAGCCGTTGGTGCAATAGTCGACGCAGGGCTGACGCCGACAGGTGGTGGCGTTGTCAGATACTTTGCAGGCGGCCGTGCAATTGGCGAGCCAGTCTGCACGCTGCTCGCGTAGTACATAGACCGAGCCTTCCTAATCTGCTGTGAGGTAACAGATGAGGCGGTGCTCTGTCGGTGTGATCTTGGTTGCGAGACGGGCCGTGCATCGCTGAAAGTAATCGACGGCTGTGCAGACAGCGGGCGTGTTACTGGCGTTGGCCTGTCGCTGAGAGGCGCCGGATCGAGTAAGGGGAACTTCTCCGTGGCAGATGCGGCACTGAGACGATGAGGACTGCTTGTCTGGACATTCTTTTGTACTGGTACAGAGCTGACGCCCAGCTCTCGTGGAGGGAAATGGCTGCCTTGTGAGGTGAGTGACTTGCGGTTCGTGGTACTCTTGCTTCTGCCAAGCTCAATGCTGCGATTCGCCTTGCGCTCGAGAGCTTCCTGGGCACGGGATCGAGTGAAAGCTGCACTGGCAGCAGCGATGGCATGCTTTTGTGCAACGTCCAGGTCCAGAGGCTCGACTAGAAGTGGCATGTGTCGATGCACAGTCGAGGTGGACTTGGAGCGGCGCAAGCGTGTGCCGGCATCGCTGGATGCGCATGCGAGCATCGAAGTGGCGGGGTAAGACTACCAGCGAATTCGAGTGGTAAGACAATCGTCCAACGTAGCAAAGCTCTGCTAAAGAGGTGTTGGCTAGATGTGACCGACCGAGCGGAAGCTGGACACTCGCGTGCGCCTGGAAATATCTGGCCCAAACAAGCGCGTCGTTATTGCCTCCACCAGCGAGGCAGCTGCGTATCCTGGTGCGGCGCCTACTTCTGTCTTGTTGCGCGTGCGAGGAAAGCGCGGACGAAGCGTGTCGAACGCTCGAGGCAACGAGCCTTGGAATGCATCATTGGGTACAGAAACGGCGCCGAACCAATGATATCTGATCATTGCCCTTCTGCGACAGCGTAGAAGTGTATGAACTATCTCGACGTAGAGAGACGAGGCATGCCTTCAAGTTCCAGGGCAGAGGTGCTTGCCCTGCCGACAAATTCAAGATCCTCATCTTCATCGTCACTCTGAACCTCGGTGTACGCTGTCTCTTTCGCGCTTACGTCGATCTTGAAAGTGACGAATGCAAGCCCAGCGAAGACGAACATGGCAGACAGGAAAGGCAGACCGAGCCATACGCTGCCCAGGTCCATGCCCCACTGGAACAGCTGATTGAGTAGAGGGCCCGCGACCAAAGCCCCAAGACTTTCGACAATTGCAATGGTGCTCATGAGCTTGCCAATGTCCGGACTCGATTGTCCACCAACGACATGAATGGACACCGAGCGCATGGCCGCGTTGTAGCCTGTACCCAGATTGTACACAAGCAAACCAACAATAAGCAGGGCTGGATGAGCTGCAAGACCGATGACGAGAAATGAGATGGCGGTTAGAACGATGGAACCACGCGCAATCCATAAGTCGGCCCAGTGTGCAGGCAGTCGAATGTAGTTGAGCAGCACATAGTTGGTGAGAGGAATGAAGATGGCAACGGCAGCAAGATTGGTCGCTGCCCGAAACGAAAGAAGATAAGCTGCTTGCTTGATCTCCCATTCGTACCGTTTCGATGCGTAGCGCACAAGCAACGTCATCCCTTGCCGGCCCAACCTGTTTGCCATGAACGTGAAGACCACCAGTGCCAACGTGCGGTCGCTCTTCAAGAACTCAAGTGCATCTTGGAAATGCCTGATTTGCTGCTTTGGGCTGAATGCATGGTGCTTGGCCTGCACTTGTACCGGCCTTGTGGCCATATTCGCTAGTCGTGGCTGCTCACGCATGTGTAGTGTCTCAGGAAAGAAGACCGCCAGTATCACGCCGCATTGCTGGAAGATCAACGCAAGCACGAGAGGATACCAGTCTCCAATCTCCATCAGCTTTGCAGACATGATGGGCGCCACGATCTCAGCAATCAACACCGAAGCTGTAAGGTAGAGGAATATCGTCGTTCGTTTCTCGGAAGGCGCAATGTCGGAGATCATGGTGATGCCGATAGCTGCTGCAACGATGGGTCCACCTCCAACAAGGTAGAAGGCTGACGACAGCCACGTGAGCTGGAGCGGAAGATCTCTGAAATAGCCTGATCGTGTCAGCAGACTTCTCGAATAGAGCTGATCAATACTCACAGATGCCCAGTACCCAAGCGCTGTTCAGCTGCAAGCCCATCAAGCTTGCGGTAAAGATCCACTTCCTGCCTACCTTATCTGCCAGCACACCGAATGGTATGGCGAGGAAGATACTGGGTATTGCGTCGAACATCTCCTGCCAACCGAATATCATAGCCATTTTCTGCTGAACCGTGTCCACTTTGCAAAGTTTCTCAGCTATGGTCCCATCTTTGCCAATGACCGATGGGTCAGTCTCTCGATAGTAGCCCAGGCATATGTTGGCTTCGAATACGCGTGTACGAGGGGCTTCGCCGAGGAAAGCTCCCATGTCGATGATTGCTACGAGCGCAAATGCGAGGATCACCATGACTACCCATGGCTTCGTCCATTTTGGCGCTGGCCGGTCGAGAATTGGCAGTGCTTCTTCTTCACTTGACTCCCTCGGGGAGTTTACTGGCCGTAATTCCATTATCGTTACTGCTTACAGGCTCTTGAGTGTCTGCCTCTGGCTTGCGCGCAAGTCGTGTTGTGTCACTGGGGCACCTTCCAGTGTGGTGGAGAGGGGCAAGTCGGGGTCTAGGAGGAAGGAGCAGCCCGCTCACCCATCATCGCGGAGTGCGAGGGGCGCAATTACAAACACCAGAGGAGACATTGTACCCCGAATCGGGTGCCAATGCGCGCCTGAAGCATGCAAAGGTCTAAGCGCGTCAAGGGTTCGCAGTGTGTCGCGTCGCGAAACTCAGCCCCATCACGGCCCCACATTTGCCAAAACTCATATTAGCCGAACGAGCTCCACACCTCACCCAGTACCGGTCTAACACTATCATAATCATTTCTTCTGACTATGTCAAACTCTCTATGTAGCCTTCGAGCTCAACTTGATGGCCATATGGTCAAATGGGCTCGATCATCTGCACTTGAAGTTGCGCCGCTGCCATTGATGTCTGCCTTACGCACCGCGCGTCGCTGCAGCTCTAGAGTGCGGTTGCATCCGAACAGATAAGCTCAGCTAGGGATGCGCCTACTGAGTAGAGTCATACCTGCGAGCTGGCAGGGTACCCGATCCAAAAGACGCCTGATTCGCAATTCGCATGGGATTCATGGTGCTACGGCCCAACTCTAAGAGTTGGCAGAGTGCTGCGATCGATTAATGCTACCACTTGCTTCGCCCTAGTCTCGACAATATATCCACAGCTGCGAATCATATCGCGACGATTGATGCTTTAGCTGGCTGTCAATATAGACCGCTGAGCATCCGGAAGTACAGAGCCTGAGTACGCGTCATGGTCAACAGATCACGCGCAGCAAAGGGACTCATGATATACCCAAGCAAACACATCATGGTATATGTGGGTGCATTCAACAGAGAAGACAGCGAGCGCCGATCAATTCTATCAGCCCTTCCGCTAACATGGCACATCGTGTGCCAAAATCGACGGTCAACGTCTGTTGTAAGATGCCGCAGTCAAGTCGGCCGGCGACTCGGTGATAGCATTGTTGCCTTCCACGACTATATTACCGCTAGATGTTACTAACCGCCTCAGTAAAGATGAGGTCGCGTGCGAGTAGGCGATGAAGTTCAGTTCCTGCCTGGTAATGCGGTGTATATAATCCTTCTCCTACTTCTTCTTCATCCTTCTAACACCACACTGCAAATGATCATAACATCACGGCCACAGTAAGTCCCTGTTCTCGATCAACAGTACTTGAATGCTGATTCATGATGAGCGCAGAACACCTCCACTATGTCTCCCGTTTTATCGCCAGAACCACGCTCTGATGATCCTGCGGGTCCATAATCCGCCAGGTTCCTCTGCTATCCTGGAGAGATCGGGAACAGGATATACGACTTCATTATCTGCGGTCTGCCTCGACTCTTTTCCGTAAACATCCTTCCCGACGTCGCCTTCGTCAACATCCTCATCCATCGAGAGTTCATGACAAGGATTTTGCTCAAGTCCCACTTCAACATCACGTCCATGGCAGACATCCGGTACATGCATATGCTTGTGAACATGCACTCTAGAGGGTTTCCGCTGCACAATATCACAACACTCACGGTCACGGACTTCACGGTCATTGCCCACACTCAGACACGACCAAGCGAAGTCATGGACTTTCTGTCCCAATTCGAAAGTCTGGATATGCTTTCCTCCAATATCACGCTGGATGATCTATTCCATGGTTTGCAAGGTCGAGTCAAGGCTCTGGAGCATTTGATCACCGAGTTCGAGCTCTCCCAGATTTTGGTACTTGGGAACCTCAGCAGTCTGGATGTCGTTGTCAAGCGACAAGGTGTTCAGGTCACTCATTAGATTGCCTCTCTATTGGCCGAGCTGGAAAGGTGGTTCATGGAAGGTATCAGGGGCGACGTAGTGTTCACAATGAGCGAATGAGTAGTTCCATTTCTCTTATTCTCCATCTGCATATATACACGCAAGAAGATTTTTTCGGTTCCATACCTGACTTGAGATGGTACCCACGCTCAATTACGTAGGCATTTGACCCAGATCGCAAAAGTTGAGAACCTCTTCACGCACTGCTGACTACCCCCAGCCTGACGCCAGACGGCGCGATGGATCACCTCTACAAGCTCTCGTGACTGTCTAAGTGTGCCAGGGTAGGTACGATGCCCCTTGCAGCAAGCCTAGTGGACCCACGCGTTATATTATGTCACCTACATGAACGAAGTTGTTTGCGTTCATATCCTCACATCTTTAGCATAAAGCACTTGATTGTGCACAGCTGGTGTAGACTTCGCAACTTCTATATACCACATCGCCTGAAGTCGCTTCAGCACAATGCATTTGCCGTTGCTTTCTATGAGGTTCGACGAGGGCAAGCGCGTTTGTCAATGACGTACCTTCCTTCACTCTCATTGCGCTTGTGCACGTGCTTGGCGCGCACACACACTCTATAGAAATCCTGTCCCAGCTGTTGTTCGTTCGACAAACAACGACTCATCTCGCTCTCAGTCTGTATGTCCATTGAATTCTAATCACTGTCACGGATTAACGTCCGTAGCAATCATCCCATCCCATACCAACCGCAAGCAAACATGAGCGGCTCACACCACATCCCGCGCAGCTCACAGAGCTCTAACTGGCGGGCTCGCGCTCCCTCTGTGCCTGAGGGTAAGTATGACAGTCTACAACGATATCACGATTCCATCTGACATCTGGTAAGCTGCACTGAGCGCTGCTGCGCCAGCCTTCACTCCTCCTTCTCCTCCTCCTCCTCCTCCTCAAGCACAGGCTCTTGACGCTCTTCTCGCTCCAGGTACGCTAGATAATCGTCTTTTCCACACTCTCCGACTGCCACCAGTTACCCTTGGCTGACACATCTTGACACAGGATCTATACACGTATACATCGCCACTGAGCGTGAGGACGCCCGCGCGTCCCCAGACCACCCCGTATTCCTCAAAGGGGTGCGCTACAACCCGACCGACACGCGCAAGTGGTATGAGGAGGTACTTCCCTACCTTTCAAAGTGCACCTTTGTCTTTGCCTCCACCGCCGATGTCACCTACGGCGGCAGCATCCTTGGTTCGGCAGTATTGCCGCACATCTACAACGCGGTGATTAAGGTAGAATTGCCCAAGTTCTACTGGTTTGGTGGTGTCTCCCTCAACCGACACCATAACCCGTATCTGCAGATGTGTCGCAATCTGCCAAACCTCCGTGAGCTGAACCTCACTTTGCACACGGCTGGCTTGACAAACCAGCGTTGGGCGGAGCGGCAGATTCACGCGCTCGAGCGCAACAATCCGGACGCGGCCAAGGAGCGTATCGTCATCTCCTTACAGGAGGCGGTGCACCGCTACGAGCTGGATGCGCTGTTTACTTGTGGTGGTCTGCACCAGCTGCGCGTCCAGTACATCGAGTCTGCCTTGACGGCTCACTTCTGCAAGGTCGGCAACCCCATGGATGTTGTCCAGAGCATTAAGGCCTACCTTGATCATGGCTTTGCGCAGAGGCAGATGCAGGTGTCCGTGGAGCTCACGCAGGCCACCGAGCAGGCCTGAATTGTTAGGGCAGGGGTGTGAAGCTCGGCGAGCGCAAAACTCACGGTGTGTTTACACACCTGGTACGACGACGAACAAGTAATGCAGAACCACGACAATAGATCCTAATATATCCACTACATGATCACGATCCCGCCTCGGGCTTGTATCGTACCATTCCACACGAACTCGGAGTCTACTGTAGCATCCAGAGTGGTTGTACACGAGGATTACGGTGACTTGCCATGTATCCTAAGCAGATGAGTCTTAGATCAATCACTGAAACTCCACATGCAAGACCTGCGTGATCGGCGCTCATAGCATTCCGCAATTACGGAGCGGCTGAGTCTACTAATTGATGACTTTTGTCTTGCCCACTAGCGTCGCAGTCCTGTAACCTACAGAGTTGCTACAGAGTCGTACAAGAACATCGTAGTTCGCGCATATGTGGTGAAGTAGTGTAGTGACTACCGTGACATGTAAAATGTGGCGTCTCAGGACGTTTATAAGAGAGGGTCACTGCCACTGCGGTAATGATCCGTTTCCATTAAGCAGATCGGATACTCACAAAGACTGACAACATGAAGCGTTTACTTACACTACTGACGCTAATCTCCCTCACTGCTTCAGCTCTTGCTATTGGCCTTGCTATAGTCACCAATCAATGTGACGACCCTATCTATATCTGGTCCGTTGGCGGCGAGCGGAGCGATTATGCCATACTTTCAAAGGACAGCACATATGGCGAACTATATCAAGATGGGTGGTTCTCCAGTGGTAGAGCTCTCATAGTCACTACCTTGCCTGGCGGTCTCTTCACGCCCAACGCCACCAACGTTATCTTCGACCATAAACTCGACAACGCCTTTATTCATTACGACCTGGGCGCTTCCTTCGTCGACGGCGTTGCTGATCGCAAGATCAGTGTTCAGCCCAAGGATCCTGTGTGCGAGGAGCTCTTGTGGAATGCCAGAGCGTCTTCCCGGATGCAGATATGTCAGAGGGAGTCAATCTTGGAGCTGACATTCTGTACTGAGCATTGTTTGCCGGCCTGGTGTGAGTTGCTTTTCGTTCAAAATGGATATTGGGATCGATGCTAAGAGGTCCACAGCACCTTGCGGTAAGAATGCACCGGGGGACAATAGAGTGTACTGTACGCACTGTATCGGGGACCATCACTGTGTCGTACCGCTGCGAACTCCAGGATGGCCGTGAGCACGGGCACTGCGCACTGATATTCGAGGATGCTTCGTAATATCGTCCAAGCATATCGTGTTGAGACACAGCTCAAGCGGTAATCTGGGTCATGGGCATCTGTTGAGCGAGTGAAAGGCTGGGGGTGAAGTGAAGACCCTACCGTGTGGAGGTTGTTACCAATATATGCTCATCCCACCAGTCTTCCACATTTGGTCCCATCCACCAACATGAACACAACGTTGCTCCGTTTCCCGGACGAGCCGCTGCTCAACATCACTATGCATCTCGATGTACCCACACTGTGAAATGTCGCAACAACTTGTCAGCGCTGGCGATTCGTTGCGCAAGAAGCTCTGGTCCGAACAGCGGCTCTTTCCCCGAGACATGTGTGGCTGCTGGTCGATCTCCTGCAGCGGCGACCTCAACTCAAACCACTTCTCAAGCACCTGTGCCTAGAAGAACACGAGTCCAAAAGCAGGCGCATGTAAGTCAAGATCTACCACAGCGAAAAATAACCTACCCAGCATGATGTTGACACACTCAAATGACTCAGTCATCAATCAGTCCGCGTTGACGAACCAAGGATTGGCGACCTGCTGCGACGCAATGAGGACCGCTAATCCATCGCTAGGGAATTGGAAATGGATTCGGACTGAGCCTGACTTCTCTTCTATCGGCATCTCGCTATTGGTGGCTCTCGCCAGCAACATGAGACAGCTTACTTTGCATGTCTCTTGCATGAACAGTAGCACGCTCCTGAGATCATTCCTTCGCCCCAACGGCAATGTACCTGGGGCGAATTGGTACGACCAGGTTGCTTTTGTACTGCAGAGCCGTCTGGAAGAACTCGCAACCTCAGACCCCGACCCGGATGTTCCAGCAGCGATGTTCGACCTATCGCGATTCCAAAAGCTTAAACACCTGACTGTCTCGCTTAGCGAGATGAGAACATTGCCTCACAAGGACAATCATAGGCGGCAGTACCTACGGACAGGCGAAGTGTTGCCTAAGAGTCTGCAAACCATCCGTGTCTGCGTGACACCATGGCGGCTAGACACCGATGGCATCGAGGAGCTCCTGGAAGATCTGAAGGACTTCCCACATCTTAAGCTCATGGAGCTTTGCTTTCGAGAAAACCTCCTCTCGGTAGCATGGGCCCTGGCTGAATCACTCAGCGATGGACTAGACGAGGAGCACTGTCTCGCAGTTTTCGAGCAAGCGCCAATCACGACCAGAACTCTGGTTGGAACACTGCAGATTGATCCTGAGCTGCATGCCTTCGACAACCGCGACAACATCGATTACAACAGTTGGCACGAGCTCGATTGCACCCCGCCCACTGCGAAATCCTTTTTCGCGCTCACACAAACCCGCGGCTACTCCGTGATGCAATGCCGTTAAGGACACATCACAGGTCTATTTCTCATCCTCTACTCTGATAATAGCCTGTACCCCATGGTTGGACTCGTCATCGATGAGTCCAATGCAAGACTTCGCAGGAAAGACTCGTTGATGATGTCAGCCTCGCTGGAAGATGAATTTTGTTATCTCTCAGGTACTGTTGTGTGGGTACAGTCAAATTTTGACGAATGTGGTTGAGTATGATTCAATCAAAGTACTTCCAAACTTGAGGGTATCACATACCTGCAATGTTTTCAAGTGTTAACTTTCTGCTTGTCGGATGCTGTTGCATCCGTGTGCATCTCGAAGGCAGGGCCTGAATTCCCATGGAAGAAGACTCTGTTCGTCCGGCGTGTGAAGTCAAATGTAGAGCTGCAGAACAGCTGCCGATGTTTTACGCCGTGGAGCAGGAAGAGCGTACTTTCTGCAGGCGATCGTGCCCTAGACCACCCATCTTGTCTGCGAGCCACACACTCAGAGAATTGGAGACCTTCTCCAGCTACAATGGCAATCTCATCATCCGAAAGATACGCAACTGCCTCCAACTCAGTGTTGAAGAATGAGAGAGGGCCGGTTGTGAAGAACTCCACACGGAGATGCTTTGGCGCCAACTCACAAGTCGCCGAACCCACCTCTGCGCCTTCGTGGAAAGTGATTCCAGCTTCTTATGACTTGCTCCACACCAAATGATTGTTGATATGGTAGGCATATCAAACACCAAGGTGATGTGTGTCAAATACAGCTCCCAGGCGGAGAGCTGTCGAGAAAACCGAGCACGTGCATGATGTCAGATGCAGGCTCTGGAGCATTGACGGTAGACATGGCGTGCTTGTCTTCTCCAGATCACCTTTGACCAGGCTCCCATATGATCGCTGGAACCTGATCTTGTTTGGATCACCTAGGTGCTCCATGGCTACGGTAAGACTTCGTAGCTGGTGGAATCCAGGCAGCTTGATCGTACGAGTCATGCCACGGCCGTTATATCTGAAACCTGACTGGATGTTCAAAATTTCCACGCGGTCCTGCAGCGTTCTAAGGGCAAGGCCCACGATGAGCATACCGGAGTCGTGCTGATGATGCAGAGGCCACATGAAAGGGCCAGCCTGATTTACATCACTGTGCGGCCTCAGCCAGACAGTCGGCTCGGTCAGAAGGGTAGAAATACAACCAAGCGTGCTTGATCGTGGAATACCACTTCTTCCATTCTCTTCGATTAGTCGATAACTTACACGCTGAATCAGAGATGCATACTTGGTCAGGTCGAGGTGAGTGACGCGTAATGGAACGCCGGCGCTGGAAGACCCCAGCATGTCCAGTACTCGTCGCACGTCGTTGCCTTTTGGTATAGAAAGCCTGCGCATCATAGCATCCTGCGCGATGCGACAGAGGCGCTTGTTGACATACGAGAGATCGAGAATAGTCCTGCTGCCGCAGAATTAGAGCGCTATGATGTCCAGCAGCTCATATGGGAGTTTTAAGAGGCAGTCAGTGGCTTCGAATCCAACGATGAATTGAGCCTTCGCCGTCATGTTGCGGTGCGTTGCGCGGTTGCGCGACGGTCGTGGTTACTTCCAATCTGACCTGTGAATAAAGTACAAACGGTGTTGGCCGCCGTTCGCTCCTCCCCAACCTGACGAACTCCAGGGTCTCATGTCCCAACCCTTTCACCTTCCTCGCAGACACCCAACAACAAACCACCCTTTCAGCGTCGCATTATCAACAGAGAGTGACTGCCTTTACGCCAGCTTCTCTTGATGTCCTGCTCCGCAGATCCACGATGGTTTACTGCTCGACCTGCTGTCGCCTCGCTCTTGCCATCTGCACACGGTTACACCATCTGGCAGATAGCAAACGAACAATCTGCCATCTCAGCTGACATCGACCTTCACGTCGACTTTCCCCAATGGCGAGCGAGCACCAGCACTGTCCTGCACAGGTCGCTCCCCAGCCTCCTCTCCTACAGTACTCAGCTTCTGGCGCCTCGGCAAGCCATCATGAGACGGCCCCAACAGCAATCCGCGCAACTACGATGACGCTCCAGTCAGGCGCTTCGTCCTGCTTCCTTCCAGGGCGCATCGCCCACTTCGGTGAGGCCTGCATGATCAGAGAACACAACTAGCCACGATGCCTAGGCGAGCGAATGTACGCGTTACACCTCCCCGACCGCACGACAGCAGCGCGGCGCCGATGTGAGCGGATTCGTACCGGAGAAGAGGCATGCCGAGCGATCTTTGAAAGCTTTAAGCGATGTTGATCGTCGAAACACGGTACCACCTAGACGTGGCTGTTCTAAAGCTAGGCAACTCTTCGCGACACGATGCAACACAGGTCTCTGGCGAGCCTGCAGGGATGTAGGAGACCAATCAAGCGTCCCCGGAGATGTCGAAGCGACCTGTCGGTGACTTGTCACGTGGGAAAGGAAGAGACGACAGGGCAAGAGTTGCCTGCAGGTGGGCGGGCTGTTTCGGCGACATGGCAGCCGAATCTAAAACTTCGACGGTGTGTCACACACGGAACGCCTCCTCTCCGCCGCTACGATAGCGACGGCCGCGAACATGGAGCCAATTGCACACGCGCAACGCAGCTGCACAGACTGAGACACCGCTATGGTGTGGCGGGACGTCATGTTTCCGCTGAAAGAGTCCACTATGGTTTTCCGCGCTCATATGGTATCACCATGGCCGTGTTGCCTTTGATCTCAACTAACCTCCCCCATTGCCACTGACCTATATACGCAGACGACTGTGATCGGAGATGGCGCTCTTTGACATTATCAATCCTGTGGTCAGGTCACCTACATTGACCCTTCTTTTTGTGGCTGCATCGCTTTTAATCTTCGTCATTGTACATACACTCTACATCCGCAGATTGCCAGCAAATGCGCCACTTGCCGCTCGCGACAACTATCCGGTGACAGGACCTTGGGGTTTCTGGACGCGACGTTGGGATTGGTACCGCCGTCAACGCGATCAGTCAAGGACTGGCAACTTCTCCTTCCACGCGGGCCCGAACACAATCGTGGCTTTGACTGGAGAGGAGGGCCGAAAACTGTTCTTCGAATCGCGCGAACTGGGCTTCGCAGAAGGCTACGCTGTCCTGTTTGGCGTAGCGCCGCCAACCGAGAAGTACGATGACGGGAAAGGCGCGGACGAGGACATCTCCAACCACTTCAGCCGGCGTCTAGCTTACTTGATGAAGAACGAACAATTCCGCCGAAAGCTCACGACTCTCAAAAGCGACGTACAAGAGGCCATCGAAGCCATCAAGAATGACCCTAGCGGCCGTACGAACCCTTTCGAATCGATCTACCGCGTTGTCTTCAGACTTACCATCCGTATGGTTGGTGCTGATGAAATCGCCGACAACCCCGAAGTGTTGGAAGAGGCCTTGAACTTGTTCGAATACATAGAGGCTAGTGCCACAGCGACATCGATCGTCTTCCCCAAGTTTCCCTCACCCGCGGTCCTGAAGCGCACGTACGCAGGAGCTCGTCTTTACATGATGATCGAGAACATCGTTAAGAAGCGCGCAGCAAGTGACGAAAAGCACGACGATGCACTACAATACATGTTGGACCAGGGCGACAGGACACACAAGATCATTGAATTCATAGTCGGTGCCTTGTTCGCTGGTCTTCTCAACAGCGGCATCAACGCGGCATGGGTTCTCTGCTACCTCGCCACTTCATCTGAGTGGCTTGCAAAAGCCCGCGAAGAAGTGCGTTCTACGGCAGCCAAGCATGCTAGGGACCCCACTGCGCCTCTGCGCTACCAGCTGGACGATGTGCCTCTTGAGGCCTGGGAGCAGGACTTCCCTATCGTTGACTTGTGTCTGAAGGACTCCATTCGTCTGAACCTCCTCGGTACAGCCTTCCGGAGAAACATCAGCGGTCGCGACCTCCCGACAGGCAACGGCATGGAAGTCATTCCTGCTGGCGCCTTCGTCACATACGCAACCGCCGATGTGCACCAGGATCCCTCCATCTACCCAAACCCTTTAGTCTGGGATCCGGCGCGTTATCTTCCAGGTCGCGAGGAGGACAAGCAGGGTCCTCACGTGTGGCTCGGCTGGGGTGTTGCAAGACATCCTTGCCTCGGCATGCGCTTTGCGAAACTCGAGCAGAACATCATCACAGCGTACTTCCTGGCCAGCTTCGATTTCGACCTCGAGAATGAGGCAGGGCAGAAGGTGATTATACCACAAACGATCGATCAGAACGGGCACTCGGCATGTAAGCCTAAGGATCCTCCGTATTTGAGAGTCAGTGTCAGAGAGAAGTAGAGTCATGGCATTTCTGCATAGGTGCTTTGGTTGGCTAAAGAATTTGTACATAGAGCACATACTGGTTAGACATGCGAACGCACATTGGAGATTTGGGCTTATGATATACCCCGATTTAGATAATTACACATGAATCTACTCTGCATTCATCGAACGCTTCTGCATTCTCTATTCCATGCAAAACCAGTGACTGGGTGTCTAAGCAACGCTGACCACTGTAATGAAAACATGAAAAAAACATGGTAACAGTGAGACCGGCCGCCAGCAGCCCACTCTACATCGCTACACATAGAGACCCTCTTCGCTGGCCCACCACTCATCTCGGGGCATTGTACCCGCCCCTCCCCATGCGACACCCCCTGACAACATCCTTCCGCGATCCTCCATCCTCCCGCAGCTCAGCACTCAGGTGCGCGATCAGCGCTGCGTACCGCGGTCTATCCCTGTTGCCCGAACGAAAAGCTTGCGTGGTAGATGGAGGCTCGAAAGTAGGGCGGTGCGGAACGAAGATCTGTTGCGAGGAGCCAATGTGGTATGGTGGAAATGTCGAGAGGGTGCCGTTTGGGAGGAATACGGGCTTACGTTGGATGGTGATAGCAGTAGAGAAGGCCAAGGTAATGTGGAGGCTTGAGGACGAGAAGATGTTGATGGCATTTGCATCTGGAGTTGGCTGGGGGTGGGAGTGTCGGGGTGGGACACGCATGGTGTCTTGTGGACTGGTTATGGTTTTTTGGCTGTCCTGATATCGGTCTCCAAGGTTGTGCTTGGGGTGGTAGTGTCCCGTTTGCCCTTGCGTGTTACTTTGGATCGTGATATGCTTTGCTGTCGTGGTGTTCATGAGTTGGTCACCATGCGCGATATTTAGATTTTCATCAATTCAACCTGACGCCTCTGACAGCATCTCTTTTTTTGGACTTCATGTTCGTTCTCACAGTCCAGAACTTACCCATCGACGATGCACTGCACATAACCCTACCTCGCTGCTATTCTTTGACTCCTCGCGCTTTCGACTACATTTTGCGGTGAGCACACTCAAATGTGCAAGGGACTGACATCATTTTGTAGTCCTACATAGGGGTCCAGACCCTCGTTCGCGGCCGTTGCGACGTCGTGCGCGGTCGAGTCGTAGGGCTGAGCGTTGAGCCCCAGCTGATGCACAGCCCACCCCGAAGATGACGTCACTTTGGAGGCTTGACGAGCGTGGCAGGTTTCAACCTGGTCGTACAAACTGCGCTCTATGAGGTCTGATACTCGTGAAAGGAAGCTGGGACAAGAAGATCTGGACCTCTGTGGTGCGGTGGGGGCGTATTGCGGTGGTTGGAATCGTGAAGACGATGTCGATGACGTCACCGTGTCTTTTGGAAGCCTTCCAAACTCGACACTCACGACTCCAGACCTCCAGCTCCAGCTCTTTGATGTCTCCTGTGACTCGAAGATGGACTCCTTCGATTGTAATATTCATCTCGCCTCCACTGATGAATGCATGACTTTTGGTCCTCTCCGAGCTCGCGCAGCTCGTGCAGCGAATTCTTGTACCAGTACTCCCGCCGTTCTACCACCTCTCTTTCGTAATACGATTCGGTTGCAGAGAGTGCGCGATCTGTCACCGTGGTATTGATGAGCGGGTGGAGAAAAGTACCGATTGATGCTAAAGCAATCGAGGAGCACACGAAGTTCGCTCGGACCCTTCTCCCACCTAGCCGCATATGCAGTCAATGCAGCCAATACAGCCCTGGGTCAGTGTCCGTCATAATTATCAGCTGCATTGACAGAAACCGTGCGTGATGATCGATACCCTGAAGGGTGTCTCGTGGAGTATAGAGCTTGAGGAAGAGAAACCCGCGAATCAAGTCGTCAGGAAAAATTGTCGCGAGGTAGCGACCGGCATTCGAGTCCGAGAAGACGGCTACCTGATGCTACCAGTTTACCGTGGGCCATCGATGGGTGAGGCAGGGCTTTCAGCCTCCCGAAGGTCAATGCCATCACGTTCGGGGCTCGATTTCGAGCGTCGTCGTTCATATCAGGTTTGTGTCAAAGTACAAGAACGCGGAGAACGTCGCTGGAGAGCCACCTTGATATGTCAGGTGTGTAAGCATTTGGGCCAGATACGGGATCGCAAAGTTTACATTGGCATGTTCTGAAACGTGTCCCAAGATGCGAAATGAGAGAACGCCATGTCACTGGCTCGGGTCGTAATTCATTGCGGGTTGTGCCGCTGTGGGTCATTGTCCTCACTCTTGCCGATGTACGTCAATGTAAGCAGGTGAGCACTTGAAGGTGTTACACGTGGCTGTCGTCATGAATTTTCCAATCCATTTTTATCGAGCTCGCTCAAGAGATCTTGACGCGCCTGATGTTATATTCCTGTGCGGTATCCAAATATTTCTCCTCCCTGCAGACCAACACCAACAGTGACATGAGTAGACCGATGGCCACACTGTTGCCAAGGCCTCTCGGATTGAGGCAACATGAATCGGGCCCTTCAAAACCACGACATGATAAGACGCCTATCGCATGCTCAGAATGTCGCAAGAAGAAGACAAAGGTATGGCCATTCCAAACCGTAACGTGTCAGGCTGACGATCGGCAGTGCAACGGTGGAAGACCTACATGCCAGCACTGTACAACGGCCGGTCGCTATGCATGTGAGTACCTCGAGAGAAGTAACGGCAAAGCAAGGATGGAAGGTCTGCGACAAGAGACAGAACAGTTGAACCGCGCCACCGCATCCTTGACGAGGGAAAATTCTGCCCTGAAAGAATTATTGGATCGCATCAAGCAAGGAACAGACGATGAGGCATACTCAACATTCCTTCAGCTGAGGTCCAAGTCTGATCTGAGTGTGTTGAACGTGGCTCAACATCTGACTGTACAAGTGCCTGATGACATATCCGAACCAGGCGCGGAGAGCTCCATGGATTTCTCAATGTGGACGACCGGGAAAGAGGTGACGCCAACCAAGGCCAAGCCTTGGACCACAGTGGCTGAAGACGAGCTCGTAGCCGAGCTTATAGCGTCCTGGTTCATGTGGGATGATGCGCAAGTGTGCCCCTGCATCGACAGAGAAGCTCTACTTGGACCTGCTGGCGCGGCCGGTGCACAGTATTGTTCACCTTTCTTGATCAACGTCATGTGTGCCGCACGATGTGTAAGATTAACCATTCCATTACCGATCAAGGCTCTCAGCAATCTGACGGCGTATCTAGTCACCATCCGTAGGGTCCAGAAGCAATTCAAGCTCCAGCGTGACACCGGCCGGAAGGAATTTGAAGAGTACGTTTCTTGAAGAAGCAAGGCAGCATTACGAAGAGGACAGCAGCACCTGCATCACCAATGCTCAGGGACTTTGGCTCATGGCTGAAATAGCTTTTGCCGACGGGCAGGATCGTGCTGCAAGTGCATACAGATATCGGGCTCTAGAGATGCTCAGGGAAATGAGGCTGCCAGAAAGGTACAAGCAGCTCAACGAGCAAACAGATGATGACCTGAGGGAGATGCGCGTCATTGCAAAAATGTGCTGGGGTATATTCATCTCTGAAAGGTATATCACGCTCACCTGTACTTGTTCTATACCTTACAGATATGCAGCATGCTCTCTCACTCACTGAGACAAGGTCAGCTACTCATCCCACCAGATTTTGCGTGTCGCTTCCCTGGCTGGAGTCACGCAGCTACGAAAGAAGACAATTTCGATGCAGCGAATGAAACTTACTCAGCACGTTCGATCGGACCACCGATGGTCAGAGGCTCGCGGCATGCGGCCACTTTGCTAGGCGTCTTCTTCAACGCGATAAGAGAGCAGAACGAGAATCCGCTAGAGGTTCCAGGAAGCGAGTCAGATCTGCGCAAAAGAGTAGGCTTACTGGGGCGACTGTGCGATTTCGCAACAAAACTGCCCGACAGCCTGCACCTCATCAAGAACCTGACGCCGCAAACATTCCATCTCTGGTATTTGTCTCCATCCTTTCACATAAAGGATGGCTAACAATCAACCCAGGGTCGGTATATTTACCGCAACGTACAGTATCCTAAGACCTCTCGATATTTTCAGCCAGCTTGCGCCCGGACAGAACGTCTCGGACCTCCTCCTAGAGTACTGCGGTCTCGACGCGCACCTATTGGAGCGCTACATGGCCGTCTTCGACTTCCGAGAAACGCCGCCACTAGCGATGAGCAACTCGTTCACGGTCGTTACTATGCTCGTACCCTTACTCTCCGATACCCGCGCGCAACCATTGTTCGTACACCTGTGCAGGCTAATGCATCGTGCTAGTCGTGACATATCACGGTTGCGACGCAAGCTACGAGAGCTGCCGGGTTTGGTTGCTGTGAACGGGCAGGAGATGCCTGTTGACTTGGAGTACATCTTTCGAGATCCAGAATTGAGCAGGCCAGATTTAGAGGATATACCCATGGCATTGGAGATACCCACTCACGGTGAGATGTTGCAGTCGTTGCAGGGAGGCGGCGACTCGACAAAGCTTCTTAAGAACCTGGCCGCGGCTATCAGTGAGTTTTCTGCTCTTTCGGCGTCACGATAGTCATTGTGCAACTTCCAAGGGCAGCAAGACTTACAGGTTGTCGATGACGTCAACGTTTCGCTATTGGAAGGAGCGTGTCTCGTCGCCTGTGGCGTCTCAATTTGTAAACCCAGGTTTCCATCACACTGCACGACCACGAAAACACTCATCAGCAGACTGCACTTATTGCACATCTTGTATTACCTTCATACACACATTTCAGTCACTAATTTGGCCTCGAAATATATGTGGTTCTAAACCTTCTGTCGCACTTGCGCTACCTTTTCTGAAGCTTGCTTCAAGGCCATCACCTTGTCCCAGAGTTCCACTTGCGCTCGTGCTCGCGCAATGCATGGCAGTCGTGACTGATTATTCTCATCATATGCCACAACCATCGATGTGATGTCCTAGGCCACGTATGTTCTGGGAGCGTGCGCCGAGGGCCCCACACGCTTGGTTCCCACTGCGCGAATAATGTCTCTATCTTTGGAGACGACGAAGCGTGCCAATCGCGGAGCGTCTGGATACTAGTGGAATGCGGTACAGAAGCGGAGACGTGCAACCATCGAACCATCAGGATCATGAAGCAGTCGCATTTCAGCTGAATGAGTTGCAACCGAGGGGATGCGTGACTTGCTGTCCACGAGTGGGACCACGAACTTCATACCATCTTTTCACATCCGCCACCCCGATCGACTGGTTCCACAATCCTTGATACATAGGACCTTGAGGCGCGGTGGCAATATATTGACTGAATTGGCTAGATATGTACCATGAAAGTCTGGTGGTCCTGGAGACATTTCATGGTTGGCCCAATGGAGAGAAGCTAAAAGGTGATGGCCAAAATTTGCAGTTTGTCAAAGAGAGTATAACTTAGATGCTGAGTGGGATGTTGGCTCGTTTGTGGAGCGTGAAGACTCGGACAGGAGATCAGCGTCGTGACATCTTGCGTCAGTTCGAGACTTTCAAGTCGCTCGCGGACGATCTGTTGCACTGGTGCATACCAGTAATGAGGTGAGGAGAGTATAGGACGGAGCAGAGTCCCCAGCACATCGTAGTCAAATGCGGTGCTTACAGGTACGATCAGCTTCCTAGCAGTCGGTGTCGTTGCGCACACTGTGAACAGCAACGATAAATCCACGTTGGAGATCATATCCACACTGGGTAGATCGACTCACCTCGATGGTCGCACTGCGTTCTGCTTTGTATAATGCTACTCGGCGAAGCATCTTACCCAGAATTGCTGCTTAGATGATGGGAAAGATTGTCGGTGATACCAAGGTTATAGCTTTGAGGTTCTCTCCGTACTTTGATGTCGGACGCTTATCAAGCGAGATGCACATGCTTGCGACGACTATTCAGTGTCAGCCGCGGTGCAGCTTCTGGTGAGAAAAGAAGCGCACAGCGTACCAAAGAAGGAAAGAGGTGTCATTGTAAGCGCCAGATCCATAGCCATGTGGAACAACCAGTGGCGCCGCGCCCTTCTGAGCCTGCCCGCTTCATGTGCCTGCCGCTCACGTATCTTAGGATACTCGGGAGTTGGTGGGGTTTGCACATTTGACGCAGAGCTAGGCGCTCTATCCTCTTCTTGCTCGGCAGCAGCAGGGACAAGCGTGTAAGGATGGTCAGCATGACCGTGCCAGCTCACGCGATGTGCTTGACTGGTGGATCTTGGTAGGGTCGGGAGGTCTTCAGGAGAAAGCTCAGTCGTACGCTCGGCCATCATATTATTGGGAATATTTTCAAAATTGAGAATCTGAGTAGTTGCAGTGGACAAGGCTGTTGTGTGGTTTTGCTGGTTGTTGAACTTCTCTCACGTAATGTCCTATGGGGTCATCAGCCTGTCGTGCGGACACATCTCGTCCCTATACTTAAGAACAGAGACCAATGATCTGGTACGAAGCCGTGTCGATAGGCGTTCAAGAAAGTCTTGAGTGGTCTAGAGATACATCAACATGTGATGATCGGTTACACAAGTAGGGCTTGAATCGTTGTGATAGGTTCGCATAATGCATCATGTCTTACCACCTCCGGCTCGCAGCGTGTCTTTACGGGCGGATTCAGCTGACCTGCATGAAGAGTGCCAATGCATGTATGTCCATCCAGTACTGCGCAAAGCTGGGTACACTATGCAAAGGTGTGTAGCTATTGGCTGCGAAGAAGTCATCGACCTCGTCATGATTGAGAGACGGTGAAGTAAAGTTATCCTTGGGCATGGGCACTGCCCCATTATTGAGAGAGTAGACGTGGCTCGTATTAGAGAAGGCTGCGCCAAGCCTGGAAAGGTCGTGTAGGCTTATCGGTCAGCAGGTCGATAGCTTGCGCCAAGACTGAAGGATGCAGCACTGCCCGCACCATGCAGCATCGACGATTTCGTCATTCTTAAACGGGAGGCTCTTTTCGTTCGTCCAATGCTCTTCCGTGTCTATCCCATGACTATTGCGCTCAACTAGCGCACTCTTCGGGAGCCGGGCACTCCTTCCAATCTCGACCTGTTCAGCCCCACAACGCAGCCGACCCGCCCCGTCTTTACAGCGCGCACTCCTTGTTTGTGCGCGGCGCTTGGCGAGGTGAAGTGAAAAGGAAGGAGCAACGGATGCTACATGTGGCAAGTCTCGACAAACTTTTACGAGCATCTGCACTTGCTAAACAAGTAGGGAAAGACCCGGCTATGGTACAAAATCGCTCTAGCGCACGAGGCTCGGGCGGAGTGAGGTGAAAGCAAGGGCATGAATCGCAACGACCGGGACGGCTCAACAACTATCCTTTCAATAGTCTCCATGAATGATTCCGAACTCAGCAAAGTCTGCACTGGGGTACTGCTGCAGTGTTAAAAACACCGCTAGAGTGAGATTACACTGCATATTTAGGTAAAACAGTCTATTTATACAGAACCTTTATCTTTTTTACACTACACCTCTAGGTAAAACAGTC
>SWKW01000096.1:0-130884 GCA_011058865.1 Didymella keratinophila | reverse complement strand
GAGAGTATGTATACGTAAGAGGAGGGTTGATAACAAACTTTTGTAGCTAATTAGTTGCAGTGTAAAAAAGACAAAGTTCTGTGTAAATAGACTATTTTACCTAGAGGTGTAGTATAAAAAAGATAAAGGTTCTGTATAAATAGACTGTTTTACCTAAATATGTGGTGTAATCTCACTCTGGCGGTGTTTTTAACACTGCAGCGGTACCCCAGTGTCGACAGGGTCTTAGGCCAAACCATGGTTCACAGAAATCAAAATAGGGATTCTCCACCTCAACACCACAACTAAATTGGTTTTTGCATGAAGAACGCGATAAAATGAATACGTGAAGCTGGAGCTGTGCGCAGTCTGGTTATTGGACGGAGGTTGTGGTCAATTGATCTGTCGTCCGCATTGAAGGAAGGAACTATGGTTCACCGAGCGCTTCACATTAGAGACAAGCGCTACTAGCTGCAAAGAAAATAGTTATCGTTCAGGTACTTTTCTAAGTCACGGTATGTTCTGCAACCGCCTCCGTGGAGCTAGTTACGGCCCTAGTTTCCTACCCTTCATGGCCACGTGTACAACCTAGTACTCGAACGCTTTCCTCCTTTTCGCCTGCCAAATTCGACGGTCTCCGATTCTGGCTCGCTACTGGGTCCACGATATACATGGCACAGTTGCGCACTGCACCGTACCTGGTTCATCTCTCCGGCAGCATCGAGCGCCACCATTGTTCCCAAAGTGAGCGATGGAACCAGATCATCTGGTCCCCAGCCACTTCATATATTTACGAGATATTCATCTATTCGCACCACCTCCAATGCTTTCGATGGCACAGAGCTACCGTTTGGTGTCCGTCAGTCCGTGGCTTCTCCTTCTGTCTGCCAATATGACCAGATGATGTGTCCCAATCAAATGCTCTCCTCTCTCTGATCCACTGCGTCACTTCAGCGGTTACATCCACCGCGGGTAGCAATGGGACCTTTTGAGGTGGGGGTTGGGGCGCGAAAACCAAGAGCGCTGCTCCAATGCCGGAAATGAGGCGCAATCGGCCTAAAAGATCCCTGGGTGTGATGCAGCAAACCCAGATCGGATCGTAGAGAAGATCTATCCGCGGCGGTACAGGTCATCGAAGGCTTTCTCTTAGGTTACTGCCAAGCGGGGAGATCGACTCAAAGGCCAAGTGTCCACTCGAACGGCTCAAGCATAGAATCGAAGTGATTTTTAAGATTCCGCTGGGACCTCTCCAGATCAACTTGACTATGCGTCGGATTCTGAACTTTCACCTTTCACCATTTCGACATGCGGGACTTATCATGTCTCACGTGAGCCGGAGCGGGTTAGATGGAGGCTTATAACATCAGCAGTAACATCCGGTGAGGTATTTTGACTCGACAAGCGGTCTAGAAAAGCCCAATCTAGAGGAGCTATCTTCTAAAATAAGGGAGGTAGTCAAGGCTGATTCGCAAGCATCTTGCAATTTTAGGAGTGTTCTGGTGGCTACAACAAATAGGCCTTGATTGGCACTTTGTCTCAATGGTCGAACAGTACAGGGACGGATCGGGAGGGGCTTTTACTCATCTTTAGAGAAGAATCCAACATTGCCGCTCTTCTTCCCCAGCTCTACCAATCTCTCTCTCATCCTCAGCGCCCTCTCTCTCATATCGGTATTCAATCCGCTGAAGTCGTCCTCCTTCGCCCACTCCCCAACACCATGCTGTAACACATTCCTCGCCCTCTCGCTTCCCGCTGCAACTGTACCAATGCTCCCATGCAACGTCATCCTCTCCTTTGAACTGTCATAAACTCCTCTGTGCAGAATGTTGTTATTGTAGAAAGCCACTTGACCCGCCTTGAGGTTCACCGTAATCTGCCCCGACATATTTGGCTCATACGGATCCGCATTCCTCTCTTGCTCCGTCCTCGCGCGCCTATGGCTTCCAGGAACAAGCACAAGACTGCTATCATCATACAGCGCAAGATTCCACTGCGCATGGAACCCCGGCTTATGCAGCCTCGCCAACTCCTCGTCCGCAGTCGCAGACTTAGGAATATCATCGCGATGCCATCGAAGCGCAAAATCTTCATCCGGGCGCACCAGCATATTGTACAATTCCATCGTGAGATCGTCCTCTTCACATTGAATGAGTGCCGCTACGTACTTCAATAGCTCGGCGTCGAAGTACGATGTGGCGAATAACGCATGATCGGGGTTTGATGGGTGCAGAAGGTGCTGCACGCCCCAGATTCCGTGCGAGGGGTCCTGTGGCCATGGCGGGAATTGCTTGGGCAGCGTCCGGATGTATGGCCATTCCCCTGTGCGCGCGGCGTTCGTGATACGCGAGCCTGCTAAACGGAGTGCGTTAAGGTCGAAGGAGGGGAAGAGCGAGGCGGAGAGGACCACGAAGCCGTCTTTTTCGAGGGCTGCGCGGGCGGCGGTGTATGAATCGGTTGACGATGTGGTCCTGTTTGGTGATGGTGATGGATTGGTGGTCGTTGTTGTGCTTGTTTCGGTCGCCATGGCGTGGAGCTGAGGACTTCTTGTTTGATGAAACTGCGCAGTGTCAGATAGAGGTTATGTTACGCAAGAACATAAACGTCAGAGTCGATCATGGGTCTTCAGGGGAGCTTCGATTCGGGTGATGATTATGGGTGAGGTTTACCCCGCTTCAATGAGCTCACCCCACTTCTGGTTGTATCGTCGCAAATACACACCTGGAGCACTTCGATGTCCAAAGGAGCTTACAACGAAGGGTAGCGATGTTCGGTGAGGCCCTGCTCATATTGAGTGAGGCGAAAGCACTTGTAGCGAGCAGAAGTACTATAGACTTACAAGAAGCAGGCAGATAAAAGTCGACTGCCTCCCTCATTGTCAAGGACCAGAAGTCAAGGTACCTCTTAGGGCAGGTACATTAGTCTGCAGTCGACAACTTCCAGCCCGACTGCGTCGGCACCAGCTGCACCTTCATATGCTTCGAGATGTTGGGCAGTTCCTTCTGCTGATTCGTGCTGCCCGCATCCGCCAACTTCCTCCTCGAATCATCGTCCAAGCCGTGAAACAGCACCGTCAGCGCGCCAGACTTGAAGTCATGGTACGTGTTTCCCACACCTTCATCCTCCCACCGCTTGTGCAAAAGCGCCTGGTCGCGCCGCGCTTGCAACACCACCCACGCAAAGAACAGCAGTGTGAGCCCCACGACGGCACCAGAGTAGGCCACCCACGGCCAGTGTACATGGATGCAGACGGTGTTGTAGTGTACTTCGCCGTGCGCGGCGTCGCTTTGGTAGTCTTCGCCGTTGAGTCGCATGTGGGTTGTCACAGCATCGGAGATGTTTTTGATGAGACCGGTGAAGTCGTCGAGTGTCCCGTTGCCGGATCCGGCGTTCCATACAGCTAAGAGTGCCTCTGGTCCGAACTGCGCAGGGGAGTCGTAGGAATAGTGCTCGGTGAGCTCGCCCTCGAAGAGCTCTGCAAATGTATTGGCATTCAAGGCCTCGCCCATCTGCGGGTTCATAGTGTATCTGAGACGTCAGCGAGTGCGCACGTGCGAAAACGAGGGTAAAGGCTTACACGCATGAAGCTGGAAAGAGTCGGGCATACTCATCTTTGAGGAGGAAGTATTTGCCAGTCTTGTTCTTTTGAGTTTTATCACAGTACTGATTCTGGTGCTCTTCGGGTACGTACTCGCACGTACCCTCGTATTCGATCTGCTGAGTTGTCTCATTTCGATCGACTGACACATGCCAGGTAGTCCATCGATTGTCGGAAGTAATGTTGTAACCCATGTTCAGAACGTCCTGTCGTTGGGTTTCATTGACACAACGAAGATCGGCGGCCCGATAGTAACCGTTGGAAGGGTTCCTCGAGAACATATGCTCGTCCTTGACTTCCTCCTTGAGCTGAGAGTTGTGAATGATGCCTGAGTACGTCTTCACACAGGGCTTGACTTCGCATGAGTAAGCTGCGTAGCTGGATTTCTGCCAGTCAAGGACTCGGATCATATCGATCGTCGGCTGTCCACGTGCTACAAGCATGTGTCGTGCCTCCTCTATCGAGCCGGCACCGCCATCAAGTTGAAGGGTGAGACCCTTGTAGGTCATGTTTGGGTACTTTGCAAACGATGGTATCTCATCCGCAGAGTAGTTCAGCGGGTTTGGCCATGGTTTGCTGACTAGCTCCGAAGTGACATCCTGGCATGTGTGACAAAAGGCGACAGAGCTGTACTCTTGGGCAAAAGTACCTGCGCGAAGTTATCAGTCTAACATATTAGTAGTGACAGGACCGGAGCGATGTCCGTCACTTACAGTTCCCAGTAGAGCAGTCCCACTCCAGCTGCGGCTTGTTCGTTGCATATATGCCCTGATTGACCGCGTTGCGCAGATCCCACGGAAGGCTGATCGTCGCTCCTGCCGTGAACCCCGACTGAAGCCTGTAGAGGTTGATGCGCGGTATCGCTCCCATCCTATCCGCATAAACGCGCTCGCAATCAACAAGCGACACGATCTGCTGCGAGAATGGTTCCAAAAAGAGTATGAGAATCGTAACAAATGCGCCAAGCGAGGCTACACTTCTGCCCAAATCATGTCTCAAGAGAATCGCTGCACCCCATGGTCCACGGCTAGCGAGGTCGTGAGCCTGGAAGTTGTGCAGGGACTGAGGCTTTCGGAAAGAGGTCCACTTGATGTGGCTGATACCTTCTGCCAGCACTAGGGCACAGGAGGCCTTGATCAGAACACTGAATGCCGCGACCAGGGTGTTGACTGAGAGACGTAGAGGCCACTGGGAAAGCGCCTTGCCATCGGTCCATGCAACGGTTACAATGATCCCAACTAGACCGCCAACTAGCAGGCCACAGCTACCTGCTTCCAGCCACCATATGAACGACGCATGTTCACGTGCTGACTGGACCTCGTTGATGGTCTGCGATGGCTGCTTGAAGTCTGAGCCAGTGTCTGGGTGCGCAATGTGATCGTTCGAATCTCCTGCTTTGACTGAATAGGACCAGTCTGCCGACTTGGTGGACTCGTCGACGTGCTGAATAGGTGAATTATCCACCGGGGAGTACTGAACCGACGAAGGAGCCATCTTCCAGGTGTGAGACTAGCAAATCGAAGGAGCGTGGGCGTGAGGAAGAGAAGGCGACGATAGAACAAAGCTGCGACCTTCCATCATAACATCGTACATTTGGAAATGAATTAGGCCTCCTGGTGGCTGTCAAGGACGTTGAATTGACAGCGACGCTGTTACACACCGTCTGGTTCCTACAAAATAGGCATGTTGATTGGCGCTCGGGCAAAGTGGGCATGCTGATTGGCGAAGCACGCGCGTGCCAAGGCGAATTCTCGTTTGCTCATCTTCCGCGCCGCAGCAGGAGACGAAGTATGGTGGTCGCGCTTTCTTCGTCTGATGTGGGAATGCGGCGCGGGTTTCGACTGACAGCCACCCAACCAAACTGCCGGAACGTCGTCTTGCAAGCTGCAGAGAGATACGGCCGTAGGAGCAGACCTCTCGAAAAACAGGAAGTAGTCAGAGGTTGCTAGAAAAGCATCTATAATGCGATAGAAGCTCTAGAGACTACAATGACTTTGGTCTGGTATAGTTGGCCTTTTCTGCAGTCGCACACCTATTCTGTCTTTAGCATCCCCACAAAGAAAATGATTGACCGTAAAGTGTGAATACCAATATACCCGAAAGCCGGCTGATGCTATGCAATCCAGAACCTGTACCCAATCCTAACCCCACTATCCCCTTTCTTCCACCCTCCACCTGCTGTTCTACACCGCAAAAATTACTCCTCCCTACTCCTCGCATCCTCAATCGCCTTCTCCCAATTATAGAACTTCATATACACCCCCTCCGTGAGACTAATACAGCTACTCCCCACCGCGCACCCCGTCCACAACCCCAACAGCTTCCACTCGGCCTTGAAGCACAGCACCAGCGCCAGCGGGACAGCAATAACATAATAAACGAAAAGATTACACCAGCCGCCAATAGCCTGCTTGCCGAGGCCTCTCAGGAGCGCATTAACAAGCGCAGTGGTGGAGTCGCAGAACTGGAAGACAGCCAGGAGCGGGAGGACAGAGCTGACGATATCCTGGACAACGGGATCGGTGGTGAAAGCTTTAGGCAGGATGTTTTTGCAGCCGGCGAGCAGGACGAAGTCGAATGCGCCGATGACAAGGAAGGTCAGGACGTAGCTCTTTGTGGCGATGCGTGCGGCTGCGAGGCTGCCGGCGCCAATTAGGTTGCCGAGGCGCGTGGAGACGGCGACGCCGACGGAGAAGGGGACGTGGTAGATCGCGACGGCCATGGTCATGACGATGCTTTGGGCGGCTAAATGGGCGGTGGAGAGGTATGAGGAGGAGAAGGTGAGGATGTCGAAGGCCAGCCATTCAGTTTCGACCATGATGATGCCTGGGATAGCAAGCTTGGCCATGGGGCCCCAGTGTGTGAATGCGCTTTTTGAGAACCCGCCCCAGCAGGATAGCGAGGAGGGGTTCAAGAAATAGACGTAAATCCAGAGCAGGATCGGGAGGAGGTTGTTGGATATAACTGTAGCGAGCGCCGCTCCTGTCAGGTCCCAGTTCAGGACGAAGACGAAAACGTAGTTCAGGATGATGTTGATGGGTGTTGCGATGAGCAAAACGAAGAGGGAGGCATTGAACAGGCCTTGAGCTTGCGTGAAGCGTTTACCTGCTTCGAATATGGCGTAGCCTGGAGCGCCGGCTAGGAGTAACGAGAGGTACTTTCCCGCGAGGTGGGCGAGCTCTTTCTCGGGCACCAGCGCGGCGAGGATCCAGCCGGAGGTCAGCCAGAGTGCGCCGATGGGGATCGTGACGAGCAACATGAACAGACACATGCGCTGCAGGTGCAGGCCGACCAGCGTCTTCTTCCCGCTCCCGTACGCCTGCGCACACAAGGTGTCCAAGCTGGTAGCCAGTCCTTCGTACACAGCCAATCCCGTGATGTTCGCCGTCATTGAAGCCAGCGACACAGCGCCCAGCTCATCCGTTCCAATGTGGCCCACCACGAAAATAGTCACTAAACTGAAGTTGTACTGGAAAATTAGCAGATGTTGCGAAGTCGTGAGAGGGACTCTCGGGTAGCAGAAAAAGCCGGCTGTAAGCTGTACATAATAGAAATCATGGGATGTAGTCAAGGACTACCTGCCAACCACTCGCAACTTGAAAGTAGCTCCTGTGGCTACAATTATTTTCCTGTTACAGCCAACTTTTTCTGTTACACAAGAGAGTGACTTACCTGCAGCAAGTACGTGAGCATCAGCGGAATGCTGCTCTTCAACAGGATCCTGGCTTCGGCGCCCGCAGTCGTGTGCACCTCGACCGTTCCATTCGGGCTGACCAGTCTCTCCAATTCGCTTGCATCTGGCAACGTGCCATACTGCTGGCTCTTTTTCCTCGCCTCAGACAGCAAGCCAACTCTTTCCTCGCCGCTGGTCGAGAACCGTCGCGGTCCCGCACTCGCATCCATCTTCTTCTTCCCCGTCTTGCTCTTGCCAATGCTGGGGCAGCCAGAAACAAACGGACAGGGCACAAAGTTGAGAGCTAGACTGGAGATGTCGGTGTAGTATTCATTGTAAAAGGCAGCGTCCTTGCAATCTGTGAGATCAGCCTCGACGTGCACCTCGACGACGTCGGAGGCGGGGCGCTGTGCTGCATCTGGTGAGCATGGCGTTGCTCGTTGGGCCTCGTCCGCGACTGATGGGCCTTGTCCCGCTCCGAAGCGCATGGCGACACGCAGCTAGTCGAATTGCAGCAAAGCGCAGCAAAGCGGAGTGGATTTCCGAGCGCCCATTGCCGTCCTGCCTGTGGAAGCTGCTGTTGTTTTCCCGTATGGGGGCGAAGGGTCCAGCGATAAGATCGTGAACCTCAGCGATGGAAGATGTTGCAGTGAAAAGGGTCTCCTCATCTCCGGTTATGGATCGGATGCGTGCGGCCACGTTTGTACCAAACTTCTCAAGGTCCTTATCTGCGCTGCAGCAGCGATGATGCCCGTTGCGCCTGCCAAACCCTGGGTCTCTCGAGCCGTATTGCGTGCTGCGCGGGCCACGACATGGTGAGAACGGGCGCGGTCCTATTGGCGAGGAAGCTGCGGACGACGCTGCGGTCTGCAGTTGGCTGCAGCTCTCCTCGATCGATGTGCGTCCTCACCGTGCGCATGGTACAATGTTGGCGTTGTAGCCTTTAAGTGAGCAATTGGTAGAGCCTTTGAGGATGGAGGAGATGTTCGTGTTGATGCAGCCACGTGCAATTGTGGTGTACTTGTGTGACCAAACGGCCAATTGCAGGAGACGAAGGCATTTATGTTGCATAAAAAGCCGGAAGCAAGCACTAGAGATCAAGAAGTACGGGAGAGTAGTCAGTGCCTATCTGTGCATGTATTGCATGCAGATAGACGCTCTGTTAACTACAATGGTTCCACTATGGTATCCAGCTCTACCAATATACATGATCTTTCATCTACGATTCTATGGGATATCGTCATCACAGCATCCACCACCTACTCCTGCCCCTTCCCCTTCGGCTGCGCCAGCTTCTCAACTTCAGCATCCTTCGTAACCTCCGCATAATCCGGCCTCGGCAACTCAAACGCCTGCGTCGTGCGTGCATACGTGATGCCTCCGAGCCTCGAAATGGGCTTGGCAACCGCCGGATCAACAAGCACGCCCTGCTCATCAATCGCATCCTCGCGGACCCAGAAATTGACGCCCTCCAAAAACGCAGTGACGCCCGTCTTTTTGTCAGGTGTATCTGGGTTCTTGCTCGTCCACTCCGTCGTGCTCACCAGCTTCGTCTCGATGCTGAATACAGCTTCTTTGACCCTATCCGGCCTTACGATCTTGCTCTTCGCAGGCGTCAGCCCGCTGAAGCTCCACTCGCTGATGCCCTCTGGCGCATTGATGGACGTGAAATTCGCCGCCTCGACGTACTCCTCCGTTATGATGTTGACAACCGCCTCCTTGGTGTCGAGCAGGTTCTTCAGCGTGTCCTTCGCTTTGTCCATGCCGCCTGCGAACCCCAGCACGAAGATTGGCGGGTCGTGGTTCACCATGTTGAAGTAGCTGAACGGCGCGAGATTCGTGCTCGAACCGTCAGCACTGATGGTGCTTGTGAAGCCCACGGGGCGCGGGATGATGGCGCTGATGAGTAGCTTGTAGTTGTGCACGACGGGGCGGCCGGACTCGTAGGGGTCGATTGAGCGGTGCTGTTTCGAGGCGTGCGACGTGTCGTTGGCACCGGAGCCGGCCTTCCAGTCAGGCTTGGGTGTCTGGGTGTAGTGGAAGGTTGTGGATGCGTCGAATGGCGGACGTGAGGCTTCGACGGCTTTGAAGTCGCCGTGCGGGTTACGCTTGATCTCTTTTTCGGCATCGTACTTGTTTGAAGCCATGGTGGGCGAAAGGGCGAACGTAGCTGTGCGAGCAAGCTGGTGGGAGGACGTGAAGGTACGGTAAATGTGTGGAGTGGTGCGACGATTGAGATTCTTATTTAGCCACGTCAGAGTCGGAGTGGTTGACGGCACTTTGAGCGGCATAGGTCGTGGATAGAACATCGAGACGAACGGTAAATAACGGAAATAAATCCGTGGTGACGATGACGTACGATTCCGCGCGGAACGCCCGCTTGGATGCTACATTTTGAGTTTCTGACATCGATGTTTGTAAGTGTCTTCGCCAATTTGCTCTGAAGTAGAGCTTCACCGACCTCGTACCTTCCTCACTCGGGATCAGATCTCCCACCCTTTCAATTCCAGATTCCAAAACATCTGGATCCGAGTCTACGATATAGCCGAAGCTACGCGTCGGCAGACAGGAGAGCGCGGACGCGGGTCGCGGGGTAGCTATTATCTACCCCACTACAGCTCCAGCTATCACCTCCCTGTCCAAGTGAGGAGACAGCCACGGATCCAAGATAGCAAGCAGGTATTTGATATGTAGTATAGCCCAATTCGACACGGATTTGTCTTTACACATCCTCTTTCCTCTTTTTCTGTGCATTTATTGTGCTAGTAATACGGAGTGGAGTTGCTTTGCAATCGGACATAGCGCGGCTGTTGTTAAGCCATCTTACGGAGCTTAAACTGAACATCGAAGAGTATGCAATAGCTTAGCAATGGGCATGGAGTGTGTGCACCGGCTGACTGAATACAGAGGCACACCAGAGGGGCGCCGAATTCAGTACCAACACAATCATGGCCGACTACGAGACATACAAGCTGGGGAACTTCAAGCTCAAGTCTGGCGGAGAGATACCAGATGCCTTCATTGCATACAAAACGCTCGGCGACCCTTCTCTACCAGCCGTCATCTTCCCGACATGGTACTCCGGCCGTACGTTTCCCATGCGCAAGCCCGGAAGCCCCAACAGCTAACCCGATCCCAGTGATCACAGATAACCTCTGGCTCACAGGCTCCGACAAAACCCTCGACCCTTCGAAATACTACATCATCATTCCCGCGCTCTTCGGGAACTCGCAGTCCTCCTCGCCCTCTAACACGCCCGACCTCCGTCCCTTCCCTGAAGTCCTCTTCTATGACAACGTCCGCGCGCAGCACGAGCTAGTGACCCAGCACCTCAGCATCAAGCACGCGCGTGCCGTGCTCGGATGGAGTATGGGCGCCGGCCAGACGTACCAATGGCTGACGCAGTACCCTGACTTCATGGATCTGGCTGTGCCGTTCTGCGGCAGCGCGAAGACGAGTCTGCACAACCAGGTGTTTCTCGAGGGCGTCAAAAGCGCGCTGTACGCTGCGAAGGGGACCAGCTCGGCGGGCGTGGCGAAGCCGGATGTCGATACCGCAGAGATGCAAGGCGCGCGCTTGAAGTCGTACACGGGGTTCTCCGACGAGAGTAGGACGAATGGATTGAAGGCACTGGGGCGCGTGTATGCTGGGTGGGGCTTTTCGCAGGCGTTTTATCGGGAGAAGTTGTATCAGACTGCGCCGTTGCTGGGGTTCAAGGATCTGGATGACTTCCTTGTGAACTTCTGGGAGGCCTGGGCGCTGTCGAAGGATCCGGAAAATATGCTCGTTATGGCGCACACGTGGCAGGCGGGTGACTGCTCGCAGCAGGAGCCTTACGATGGGGACTTTAAGAAGGCGATGCAGGGCATCAAGGCCAAGACGCTGGTTCTGCCGGCAAAGACGGATCTGTACTTCCCGCCAGAAGATTCTGAGATTGAGGTCGAGGCCATGAGATCGGGCATCGGTACATTGAAGGTGTTCCCGAGTATTTGGGGTCACTGGGCTGGCGGTGAGTGTTCTCTTGAGTCCGTCCGTGTGATGTCGAAGCTGACGATGTGCAGGTCCTGGCCAGAGCACTGAAGATGTCAAGTGGCTTGACGAGAATCTGAAGGAGTTCTTCGCAAACAACTAAACGATGCACAACTGATTGCGAGATTGCCAACGTGTTCAACCTGCTTGCTCTTCTGGCCTCAGATCAACTGAGCCAACGACTGCGAAACGGCCGTGGAAGCCCTTTCGCTCGATCACGTAGACTTTGTCAATGAACCAGTCCAGTGTCCTAGGGGTATTTCTCTCGAGTTGACGAAATTCAGCGACTTTGTTACTGATCTCTTTCCTGAGTTGCTCCGCTACCTTGTCAGTACGTGCCTGCCCTACGGAGAGGTGGGGCGTAAAAGCTCGTTGGTCGCTGTCGCACTCTGCGAATTCAGCTTGCAGAGCTGCTTGTAGCTGTTTTACGTTGTCGTCTGGGATTGGCCCAAGCCAGACAGTTTTGCTGGTTTTACTATGATGAAACGTGCCAGGTGGATCAGCGTTAAGTGAAACTGAGAAGGCTCGGATGCTAGACGTGGCCTTCTCGAGGCGAGCCTGTATGGCCTGACTCAGGCGAGGTGCATTGCTGTCAGTGGTCTCCAGCGGTGATGCCAGGAACGGGTAGATTAAATTGATGTGAGGCGGCCATCTCTTAAAGTTCTTGTCGTGGACAGAGCGCACAGCTTCAATTGGCGAGGTGATGCTTGAAGGAGGAAGTAGGGCAATCGCAGTCTTGTAGGTAAGATGCGCAGGGAGTTTGAGCGCCATGGCAGGTCCTGGACGCTGAGACAAAGATATGACGACAGGCCTATTGTAGCCAACAACAGATCTATCAGCAGCAAAACAGTGCTGAGATAGGCAGTGGATGCCTCCCTATTTTTTTTCTGGGATATGGAAGTTCTAGCTGACTTTTCTTTTTTTTCCCGCAACACGAGAGTCCGGCGATGGTGCTTCCAGTTGACGCGTCAACCTCGGTGAGGCGTCGTGGCGCGTGCAAGCTTGGCGTCGATGATGGCGCCAGAGACGGAAGCAGCATCGAAGCTCTTTGACATCCATTCGCTGCACTTCGCCCTGCAGGTCGCGTCGCCATGTGGGAGCGCCCGAATCGCCAGTACTAACATCGCAGGATCACGCTGTTAGCGACCGCCTGCCCCGACACGCAGCCTCTGCCAGCTGCCCTCTTCGTTGCGCCCAGCCCGCCGCAGCACCTCCGGGCGAGCGCGCCTCGAGAACGTCGCTCCTTTGCAAGCACCCGCACGCAGCCGCCAGTATGGCAGAGAAACAGTGGGGCGTCACGGCAGCGATATCATCGGCGCCGCCTAAGCCGGACGACCTGAAGCTGAATGACGAGCTTATTGAAGAGCTCAAGCGCCAGAATGTCTTCGAGAGCCCCGAAGGCTCAGACATGAGGTATGGACAGGCAACGTGCATTGGTGAAGTCAGCTGACAAAGCATAGAGTGCGGGTACTCAGACACATGCAGGAAGTCGTCGACAAGTTCTGCAAGCATGTCGGCAAGCTCAAGGGCCTGCCGCAGTCGACCATCGACACCATGAGCGGCAAGATCTTCTGCTTTGGCAGTTATGCGCTTGGTGTCCACGGGCCATGTGAGTCTACTTGATTGTTTGCGCAATCCTCAAGCTGACGCCTGTCTCTAGCCTCCGATATCGATACCCTCATTGTTGCGCCCAAGTCCGTCTCCCTCAACGACTACTTCGACCACTTCGAGAAGATCTTCAGAGACATGTCCGACGAAACCCTCATCACCGAGATGAACCCCGTCCCCGAAGCCTTCGTCCCGCTTATCAAGATGGAGTACTCTGGCGTCAGCATCGATTTGCTGTTCGTTTCGCTCCCATCCATGACACAAATACCGAAAGACCTCGAGGGTGTCGATAAGAACATGCTTCGAGGGCTCGATGATACGGCGATGCGCAGTGTGAACGGAACGCGCGTCACGCTCGAGCTCATGCAATCCATACCCCAGATTAAGAGCTTTCGACATGCACTGCGCGCGATCAAGCTCTGGAGTAACCAGCGAGGTATCTACGGTGCCGTCTTCGGATACCCAGGAGGTATCGCCTGGGCCATCATGGTGGCCCGTATCTGCCAGCTGTACCCTATGGCATGTGGCGCCACCATCCTCACAAAATTCTTCAGACTCATGGGCAAATGGCCCTTCCCTAGGCCGGTCATGCTGAAGAATATCGAGGAAGGCACTTTGAACCTCCGCGTGTGGAACCCAACTCAGTACCCCGGAGATCGCGCTCATCTCATGCCCATCATCACGCCTGCATTCCCTTCTATGTGCTCAACGCACACGATCATGCACTCGACACTGCATGTGATGAGGGAGGAGTTTGAACGCGCCGATCAGCTCATCAACGCCGTGGGGACCGGCATCGTTGATGGCGGGAGGCCCTGGAAGGATCTTTTCACAAAGCACACCTTCTTCACCAAGGATCACAAGTACTACTTGAGCGTCGTTGCGGCAAGTAAAACGGAGAAGGCTCACTCCACCTTCTCCGGACTGGTTCAATCCAAGTTCCGTCTGCTATGCAAGAACATCGAAGACGGACAGTGTGGCATCGAGATCGCGCGACCCTGGATGAAGGGCATCAACCGAGTACACCGATACTCCAATGATGACCAGGCGAACCAGATCATGCAAGGAGAGACTAAATATCAGTTGAAGGGCGACGCTATACCTCAAATCGCTCCCGGCGAGGAGTCACCGCCCGATGTCATGTACACCACGACGTTCTATGTCGGCCTCAAGCTGAAGCCCGGTATGTACGGTGAGTTCATGAGGTGAAGCTGCGACTAACTCATGTCGTAGATGGAAACAAGTCTCTTGACATCTCATATCCCGTCAGTGACTTCAGGAACCTGGTCACAACCAACAACGGCTTCAACGCAGAGCTCAACTCTGTCCGTGTGGTCCACACGCGCAAGTAAGAAGCATCCACCAGACCCCAACAGGCACCTGCTAACATCTTAGTAACCAACTTCCCGACGATCTCTTCAGCGAAGGCGAGACGAAGCCCCAGAAGCCCTCTAAGAAAGGGAAGAAGGGAGACCCGAACAAGGTAGCTAAGCGCCAATTTGAGGAGACAGGGCTCGACGTGCGTATTATACAAATCATCAAGAAGACTCCGAGACGTGCTCTCACGGCTCAGGAGCAACTCACATGCTCTTGCTGACAATGGTGCTAATGTAGGCCAGCGAACAAGCAGCAGCAAAGCGCCAACAACCCGACAAAGAGAACGGGACCAACGGAGCTCACAAGCCAGAGGGAGCGTAGGCTCTCTTTCAGCTAAGCTTGCACATGTTCGATATTCTCCCTCCCCCATCTTGTTCGCTCGTTGAGGGTACTGGACATCTGACACTACCTTCGTGCAGTCCCGGTTGCATCACGCCGCACACCCTGGACGGCGACTACCCAGGCCAATGCCATAACGTATCCCTGATCCTAGTCAGGACGGGTGCCGCCACACTCATCGAGCCGCGATCGCCCATGGACGATTTCCCGGCTTCGTGCCCAACATACATGATTTGTATAGCAAAACCAGCAAAAAAAAAAAAAGGTAAAAACGGCAGCAACACTGCGCCACCTTCGAAACACAAAAAGGTTTGTACAATCCGCGTCGACTTCGACGCAGTCACTTCGCTTCTTTTCCATAATCCACTATCAGTCAGACTCAGATCGACTTGAACTTTGGGGGCGTTTTCTTTCAGCGACATGCATCAGCCGGCGAAAGGAGAGGACAGAACGGTCGGAACAAATGGCGAGTTCATCAACGGGTCAGGAGTACCCACGTCGCAGGGATGGTGGTCAAGAATTGTGCGTATGCGGATTGTGTACATAAGCCAAAGTCATACAACAATCCACTACCGTTTGGAGCCTTGGGGCTCCGCAAAATCGCACCTGTAACGCTTCTACTGTTAATGTGATCACCGCGCCTGCTCACACCAACTAGCGACGCGAGACATGGGTCAATGGAAGATTTAAAGACGAGAAGTACGCGACCACCGCTCCACACCGCACATAGTCCGCCGAGAGATCAAGTTCATCACCGCCATCCCAGCGGAGCCTTGTCCAGAACAACTCACTCGACCAATAACACCCCTGGTACATTCGAAATTACAAGCTACGAATAGGGCAAAGCCCTCTCTTCCGCTTAGCCAAGCTAACGCTTCTCGTACCAATCACATAGTCACATCTAAGCGCTGCCTCCGCAGAAGCAACATCCCGATCAGAGCTGCTGATGCGTTTGGAGTATGGTAGACGGAAGGAGGTGAATGGCGGTGTCAATGAAGGTGAGTGGAGAGGGGATTTGTAGGGGGGTTGTTGGAGGGCTGTTGGTGGCGGGACGATGTCATTAATGGACGACGGGCGGTGTGGTTGGGGCGGTAGTGTGGTTGGTGAGGAACGGGTGGTGTTGATAATGAGGGATGGTGGTGTAGTCGGTGACAGACGAAGGTTATTGTGATGATAATTGATGGTGTAGTCGACGATACTCGATGGTGTAGTTGGTGAACATTAAAGATGTAGTTGATGAAAGACAAAGGTATGAGCTTATGTAATGGGTTCAGAAGATAAGACGGGAGTGGAGGTGTTAGGTTTATGCTTGAGGTTGTAAGGTGGCTCGTGGTGGAAAGAAACCTTGTGGTAAATCTATCAAGTGGGTGTAGTCTGCGTAAACAGTGTTCTAGAGTGTTTATAAGAGAGTATGTTTGCCACATCATTCTGTCATGGTCTGGCAGTCATGTTCGTACAAGTGACCCAGATGGAAATGGGTCGAGGCACTGAGCTTTCTATTGGGGCTATGCCAGGACAAATATTCGACTGTGCAAGAGATCAAGGCCGTTTCAAGGACTTCAACATCGGAAGCACGCGGTACAGAATTCGCAATGAGGCTGGCCTCGGACTGGAAGTGTACAGAAGCACTGGCAGCGTGTCGTTGGATGCTTCATAACAGTGTAGACGGACCTCAGACCTGACTGGCAGTCTATTGCCAGAGGCCAGGGAGAGCATGAATGGCGCTCACATGGTTTTTGTAGCATAAAGAGCACTTTCGCTGATCAATGAGACGAGGGTGCCTATCTCTGCATGAAGACGATTCACCCGGCTGTCCCCGACGATGGGTTCTGCTTAGGGAACACTTGCGGATTTGCCATGGCAGCGTCACTGTGGTGAGATGGTGCTGGTCAATTAATCTTAGCCTTGACCCCACAGATGCGTCAAGACGGGTAATTCGCCTAAGGCACGGCAATCCTGCTCATAGCCGTTGACAAAGATTTAAGCGCTGTGGCACCAGTTGCCAGTGGATAGGTCTGAGGTTGCGACGAATATCATCTCGGTTTGATGAAAGCTCTTGTCAGCATCGGAGATCGATCGATGGGCTTCTGGCGTGAGATCGAAGTGCAAGACAAGATAAGGTGATCATGTGCTGGCTTCGAGGTGCGGAAGCGTACGTCAGAGGTGTGGTGAATCATGTTTCGTTTTGCTCGCTCTGATGCTCTCGATCAGCCAGAGGTAGACGCCGGCCCTACGGTACCTAGCCTAGGTTCGATGGCCTTGTCAAACGTGACAGCCGCCCAACTGCTCGGATGGACCTGGTCACATGGTAAATATGTGGTCAGCTCTGCTCTCACGACTGACGCAGCTGAGACGGAGCTGACAGATGGAGAGGCGTTGAGCGCAAGGCTTATAGAGTGGGGAATGCTTGCAGTGGCATATACGATCTGTTGAAGAGCCAGGTACAATGCATGTGGACGCAAGAGGTGGCTGGGGTTCAGGCGCGCGAGTTGCTATGGCGTCTTTATACGACGCGGCTCGACGCGGCTTGCATTTGCGTGAGAATGTGAAGCAGTGTGGAGATGTTGCGAATTGACTGGTCGGTGTTTCCGTGAGCTTTGACCTGCCCAGAGATACTGCATCGTCCCGCGCTGCGGTGTCTTCTGATCATGGCGCTAGAACGGACCCAGCCTAGTGATGTAACCACTCCTGAACGTCAATCCATCTCTCACGTTCCACAGCCTCAGCGTCTGCAACTCTACGCACGTCCCTTTCGATATCTCAGTAAAGTACGCTACCTGGGAATGCTGAAACGAGACCGATGAAGATGCCGAACGGTAAGGCTTGTCGGCAACGCAGATCATCATTCAAGCGCCAGAGCATATGGAGTTTTGATTCGAACAGCGTAAATCGTTATTCATTACCTCATACATTACGTGCATACATGCAAACAAACTAAAATACATGGAAAGCGAGAGACTGATGGAATGCCTAGGCAGATGCAGTGCGAACCAAAAAATGCAAGCCAAAGAACCCCCGACAAACCGAAATGCTAGTTTTGTACAACAGCGGCCGGGGTGATCAATCACTGGCGTAGCGAACGATCAACTCCAACCCTGAGGTGATCGATCATGAGCTGCTCAAAGACGGCAGCGGATGCCGGGCCTCTTGCGGCCAACGTGCGCGCTCTCGTCCTCGCTCTCCATGGAGAAATCTTCTCCACATGCCTTCCTGTACGCCTTCTCGAGGAACTCGATGTGCTTCGCATCGTCGGCGTACTTAATCATCTCGGAGAATGGCAACCGTGGATTGCGACCGTCCTTCTTACCGGGGATGCGAATGTGTGTGGTGCCGTGCTGCCAGTAGTTGTCGCGGCGGTCAAATACCTTGGGACATCCTTCGACCCGGCACTCGTGCTCCTTGACACCAAGATGTATACGCTGGTGTCGCTTGAGGTGTTCCGGCCTCTTGAACCTGCTCTGGCACCCATCCCAGTCACAGTACTTCCACTCGACAGTGGGGCCGTTGATTGGTTCACGCTTGCCGGTGACAGGGTTCACCTCGTAGCCTTCGACGTCGATGTGGCCATCGTGTAAGCGTCTGAACACTAGCTGAGACTTCGACTTGGAACCTCTCCTCTTGGAAATGCCATTGAGACGGCGCTCTTTCTTGACAGTCTTGCCACCCTTAGGCGAGACATGAATCGACCTAGTGTACCTCTCCTCAGCTTCGGACGACTCAAGCTCCTGCTTGACTTGGACCTCCTGTGGCGAAGGTGAAAGCGTCATCGGTGCGTTGTCATGTGGGGATGCTGCAAAGCTCGCATGGTCAAATGGCTCTGACTCCATGAAAGAGCTGGACTCGTTCTCGTCGACGAAGCCATAGTTCTCAGTACCAACCATGGCGTCAGCAGGAACGATGGTTCGCTCGCCTGAGGAATCGATGCTTGGGATTGACTGTTGCCAGAAGGACTGTTGTCCGGTCATAGCATAATCTAGACCCGAGTGCTCAGGCGCGGTTGAGAAGCTGCTCCAATTGGAATTTGTCGATGCGGGTGTGAGATGGTCGGAATCAGAAAAGGAGCTCATTTGGGTTGGCAAGTACCCTGCACCCGAGGTGATGCCATCTGATAGCCGCAAAGGCATTTCGATACTGCTGGCAGGTACTGACCAGTCATACTCGGTGGCCGACGCCTTCATTGGGAGACCTACAGTCCCCAGAGGAAAAGCGTGGCGTAATCCGGACATTGTCTGCGTTTGATAGCCAGTGCAGGGCACATGTTGCCAACTAGCTTCTGAGAAGGGGCTTCGCTCTGAGGTGGGTGTCGGCACTGAGTAATCAGAAGCTGAGAGCGATACGATCGAGCCTCTGCGCTCCTCGATGCCGCCGTATGGTGAAGGAGGCGTTAGGAACCCAGTGTAGGGTCCGAAGCCTGGAGACATCTGCGGTGTGTCTGTCGACATGCCTCGACGATAACCTCTCGATCCGGAGTTCATCATTTTTGCTGCGGTGCTATACTTCATCAGTCGAAGTCCTGCAAGCTAAGCACAGTCACTTACTCTAGATGCGAGATTGCTTTTGAGGAACGGGATGATGGAATCTCGTGGTCTCGGTAGATGACTGCTCTTGATAAGAAGATGGACTTTGGGCAGTCTTATGAATCAGGGTCCATCTGCAAAGACTGCACTCGCGGCGGCGGAAATGCGGGATCCTCCTACTGACCTTTGTGGTACTTTACACAAGACTAGACTATAGCGGTCGCGAACACGGTGGAGGCAGGGCTTTGGAATGGCGTATAGTCTTGCCTCGAACCGTACCGATGGAATTTTAGGTGAACAACACTGGAGAGGACTGGATTGTGGTACCTCTGCAAGGGGTCCGAGCTCAAATCCAGGTACTCTCTGCAGCAAAACGGCCAGACTCAGATCGGATGGTGTAAGAGTACAGCAGTACTGCGACGGGAGCGGTAGAAGTGGAGTATACAAGTACACAGACAGGCAGCCTTGCAGACAGTTCAACGTGTCGATAGGCACTGCGATGGGCGTCTGACTTGAGGCAGGCTTGTGGCGCACTGTAACCTGACAGACTGCCAAACGCCTCCTCGTTGGGATGGAACCTCAGGACCCTACCATGGGGAATGCGCCGTCGAGCTCAGTCGTCAGCTCGCTTCTGGTTCATTATTCCCAGCGCATCTAAACTCACCGAGCCACCAGATTTGCTGGTGGACTCGCGTAGAACTGCGCTCCCGATGCTCGACACTGCCTCATGGCCTCTACGTCTGTTGTTACGCGGATCGTCTGGCGGAAGCTGCGAACTCATCCGCTGAGGAATGTTTCTAGTGATTGGTTCTGGCCTTTTTTGGACTAGCTAGTGGAGAGACTATGTTGTACCACCAGACTCGCCTCGATCAAGACGATCTTTTTGGCCGACTTCTCGCGACGATGCTGGTTCGCTGCAAGATATACGAAGTACAGTGACTTTGATCGATGGAACCAGAGACCTGCTCCTCGGTGCGCTTCTTGCGCAGCTGCTCTGGAACACGAACGATGAGTTCCTCACCATGGCAGTTTTTGCAATCTACAGCATCCGCACGCACAGGCGCACGTCTGAACCTCAGCTCTACCGGATCTTATCGCATCCAAATGAGTGAGACTGTTTGACCAGCTATTGTTGTTTGTTCTCTGCAAAGGAAGCGACGGGCATGCGTGTGCTGGGATCTTGGGTTACACAGCATCAGAGACGGCAAAGCAAACAGGCTCACCCCAAAGATCAATCATCACAATTTCTCCGGCTTGGGCAAGCCTCTTGCCGCAGTGGTGTCATAGGCTGCTTCAGAAGTTGCAACTTCTGCTGCACGTCTTAGGGAATGTGGAGACATAACGGGTAAATGCCGGACATCGTATTCCGGGACTCGGTGAACTCCGCGGCATCATAGACGACGGTTGTGGTCTCGGCAGTAGCAGGGCTGAGTGTTGATCAGGAGAGATCAAATGCAAGACGTTGTCTTTCTTGAAGACATATCGCGGAAAGCGCACCTTTACTTGGCGCGTGGTGTTTTCTCGGTCCAATTTTACCGTCCACCAGGGTCTGCTCGGGTAGCTCACGGCTAGCTACTGGATCTAACGGCAGCCTACATTTCTCCCAGAAAACGGCCTCTGATACTGTGGATAACCGCTGTCAGGCCAAGACGCTGTGTGTCCTGGGAGTACATCGTTCAGATATCCTGACCATCCAGATTAGTGCTAGAGCACGACGGAAGATCGGAGGCCCGCGATACGCTCAACATTCGCTCATATGGATCATCAATATTGCACTTTGTGCAACGACGGTTGGCACGTCTCCAGACTCCATCCTTCGCGCTACCTCAAATGGCAAAACCGGCTCCACACTAAAAATGACGTGCATGACAACGCATGGAAAGCACTGGTCAGTCTGGACGTAGTACCGCGTCAACCTGCAGGCCAAAACTCAGCGTTGGCCAAAAGTCTCCGTATGCGAGCTTGTACTACCTGTGGCAATGCCGAAAGAGGCGGGCTTGCGCAAAAAAGCAGAGTTTTCAGACATCTCTTACCAATTCTGATGAGGAGCATGAATATGCCCTGGCTCTGCGAGGCTTCAGTTCTCGGTCTATGGACTGAGATCCTGCGGGCTCTAGCGCATTGGAACACACAGTTACGCTCGTGGTCAGAACGACCTTCACCAGGAGTGCACATTCGAGCTGTCAAGAGGGGTTTCCACGACTTTTTTCCGCTCAAGCATGGATTGCAGTCTCACGTTCATATCTCCATAGATTCAGATCTCGTCTCAAACTCCCTAAAAAGCACTGAGGAAACACATGAGAAAGAAGGTTGCGGGATACTGGGTAGCATGCCCCGGCAGCTGCAGGTCATGCTCGCTTGCGAACATAGTGGGTCTGCCAGGGTGGCCTTCACACTCTCTCGTCGCGTCACTTTCGCGCTTCTGACTAAAGGGCGCCTCTTCAAACGCTCGCGCGGTTAATGCTGAAAAAGCGTCACTCTATTGCATCTTCCAGGCATAACACTGCATGACGGAATCGAACGATTGGATCCAGTCTCCTTTCCCTCACTTAAGATGAGACTCATTCCAATCTTACCATGTGAGGCGTGGAGATTGACAGCCCAGCCTCCATCTCGATCTCGGAGCATTGGCACGCGCATGACGAGCCAGATCAGCGTCATGACTGACTCGTCTCGAGATTTTCGATCGATCCTCATTGCTCAGCTTTCATGAACTTCAAGAAGCTATGACGGTGTCCGCACCAACATGGCTTGATATTCTATGGATGGCATACTCCATAACTCGCATTACGGTTGTGCTCACTCAAAACGCCTTATCCACGAAGAGAGAAGATCGCCAGGACAGCGTACCTGCGACGCGACACAATAGCTCTACCCCATTATTCATGGCGGTACAAGCACAAATGATGTGCGCGACACAGCTTGCATACACGACAGCAAGGGCAATTGGTGAAGAGTGAGTTTGTATCAACGAGCCCAAACGCAAGCCAAGGTACCATGTACCTCCATTTGCTTGACATCTTGCATTCACTCGCGCAAGGATCGGCGCCAGCATTGAGGAGTCGACTGATGCTCGGCATGAGAGCGGATATCAGTGGGTACCTGAATGATCCGCAGTCGAGAGTGGTATGTGCGTCCCGTGAAGCTACCGCAGGTACCTGACACAACGACTGTTAGCCTCGCTTCTGGCCATGGGCGGGGTCGCAACGCTGTCGCTGTCCTGCGGGCCGCCGTTGAAGCAGGCACTCAGGGTGTGCTCGGTCCCCCGATGTTTTCCGTGTCATAGACACTCTCTGTCACTCTCAGGCCACCTTCGAGTGGGCTTCACGCAATCCCAGCTTTTTTAGTTTTTCACTTTTGCAACGGCATGATGATTGACAGCCTAGACGCATTCCTCGCCTGACCTGCCATGAGGCCAAGCTATTCTTCTTTGCGTCAATCTTCTGACGTCTACGTCAAGCCCAAGCCAGTAAGCCCTCATGTCAGACACGAGAGAGACCGATCGTGGCCGTCCATCATCGGTCAATCAGTGAGAACCGACGGCAGTGACGAACCCTCTTCTAAGTTTGCTCTACTAGTCCACGCAATGTGTCTCCTTCTCGCAGCTACGTGTTCTCTCAAGATCATCCAGCCAAGACACAGCATGATGTGCTGTCTCAGGAATCCGCACGCACAACCCAGTGCAGCGATGACGGTGCAGGGCCTACAGATTGCGAGATACCAGGAGGAGCTCGAGCTTCACCTCTCGACCAGCACTATGAGCAAGGTATATGGCATTTCAACAACGCCATGGTGATCGATCAGGACAACGGAGTTGACTCCGCATTTGCATGATGGAGCCGTTGACCGTGTAACTTCACGGAGAGGAAGGGCCGATAGCAACCACACGAGCGGCTCGTGATGTACGTGTTGATGCGGCCTTCTGCTTTGAGGATCTCGTCTCGATTTTGTCCATATCTTGACCTATCACTGCTGGTTCCGCGATCCCGTACCTTCCAAGCTTAAGTGTTTGAGCCATGTGACGTAGAGGCCTCCACAGTCATGCGCGACATACTTGCTTCGTGCTCCGGTGAGAGAGGAGCATGTGCTGAGATGCTTCAGTAAGCGTTCCAGCTGACGCCGTGGATTCAGTGCCCAGTGAGAGTTCAGGTAGGAGCCACTGATGAAGTGTGGCTGACCGGTGAACTTGTTGTGATAGATCGTTCGACTTCAGCCATTATCTCAGCCCTCGACCATTTTGACAGCCACTCCGAGATTTCCCCCATTGGGTTTCTTTGGCGGTCCCTTTGGCCGTATCCAACCGTAGTTCCTTTATCAGGTTTCCGCGGCCCGACTACTCCACTTACGCTGCTACTCACACATTTTAATGATGCAGTGCAACACCATCGAGATGTTGAGTACATACACTAACAAGCTCTCCTTCTTCTGCCTCTTTTGAGACTCGGCAAACTTCGCCGAGGCCAAGTTGTGAGGAGCTGAGGTACGTTTGGAAGAATGTTTCACATCCTGGTCAAACCTCTAGACGCAGCCTGCGTTCGAAAGGTGGGTTGATCAGGAACGTCCTCCGGAATAATAGCGGCAGTTCATCCGCAGACAGCAAGGCTGTTGAGATAGGGATGAGTCGCGCTGTTAGCATGTTTGAGGGCTGGTACCTTGCGCCTCAACGATTATCGCCACATCCCGTGCAGCAATGGCCGAACGACTGTTCGCATGAAGAAGTGGCAAGCACTTCAGACAGAATTGCATCGATCACTAATGTCCGGTAGCCTCGAGCGTCCCATCGACTTATTGCGTGTCATCGTTTCTTGCGATCCACAGTGCTGGTCTCCGCAAGACACTCCTCACTCCGTACCTGAATTTGCATACCAGTGTCGCACGTCTTCCAGTAGCTTCTCGAGAATCTGCTCATCTATGCCGGATCTGATCGCCACATTGTCCGATTTGAGCTACGGAGAATTTGGTGCGGGAAATCTTCCGCCCCTGGAGCGCATCACTGTACAGCAGACGGTATGTCTCGCATGGATTGCGCACTCCAGCACACCGATCACGTACAGCTGGCCGTACCTTTTCTGATTTTGCGACAGTATGTCGTGCATGACGACCCCGCTTCCTGAAGTACTCGCCGTACTGACATGCCTGTATGTCACATGTCGACGATCATACCTTGGGAACTCTTATCAAAAATCTGTACACCGATACCGTCCGTAAACGGTGGAGTCACCCTCATCGTGACTGTGTACTCAAGTATTGTCGCGCTTCACAAAAGGCTTGGTGCTTTCGATGTCATCGAACGGCCCTTTCACGGCTTTGCCTTTGCGGGGGAGGGTTTCACAGGCAGCCCTGGTGCGAACTGCTCCAGGTGAAGGATCAACTTGATGTTGAGTATGCACTGCGTCATCCGTGAGAGCTCTGGCCGACCACCTGACCACCTTGCTTTGCGCGTACCAAGCCAGGAAGATACATATCCGTCATCTCGCCTCACCATGGACAGAAGACCTTCCAACCCGTGATTTGTTGGAACGTGTTGAGAACTGGTGTCTTGATGTGAACTTCTGATCTGCTTTGCGTCGTTGTTGCACTGTGTGAGCCGGATTCCGTGACTTGAAGGCACATACCAAAGGCATTTGCAATCTTTGCCCCACCACCATGTCTGAACACCAGCATCATGACAAGATTCTGTGATCATCATTCAGTCAGATGGGGAAACTCGAATGAACTATGCGTTGTTCGACGCTTTCAATGACAGGATTGTTAAATGCCAATATTGCAGCCACGTTCTCAACATCTCACTCATGCCCAACGATGCCCAACAGCTTGATGTGAGCAGCCAATTGGAACACAACACAGCATGAGGAATATATATGAAAGAACGTACAGCATAATGTACCTTGTAGAACACTGTATTGGATCCGTTGGCATTTCGGCGCTTCGTACAGCGACGTGTATCTCCCGAATGACTTCTGACTGTACACAGTGTACGAGTCGAGCCATGTGGGGGATGACCGTAGCCAACGTAGCGCCGGTCGCAAGTCTTTCTAACAGTGAACCTGTGGATGACCCTGTAAGTCTTTGCAATTGTGACATGGAATGCGTAGTAGTGAACATTTTCTTGTGTACAATGGACATGGTTGGATCTGCAGTGGAGGAGTGCGCAATAAATCTGGGACTCTGGTGGCTTTGTGTATATTAGGCTTGCAAATTTGGGTCTTCCAGTTATCGATCATGTGCTAATGGCGGATCCTGCTGTTTCGCGACTTTGCAATGACTCCAAGTATCGTGATGAGGGGGTATTTTGGCTACAGCTTCCTTGCGACCCAGAACACCGGACGATACGCGTTCTGAAGCATGCTCCTCGGGTTAGAAATGTATCCTGTCTCTGATGTGCACAATTCTTGTTTCTCGATGCTGAAACCGAGACGTGACACCAGTGCCAATACTTCATCGTTGGTAAGCTCGACAGAACCTGGGTCACCAATGCCCGCATCGTGCGCATGGGAGTGACCGTGTTTGTCTTCTTCGTCGAGATGGTGCCTCGGGCCTTTAGGTGCCTGATGCCACAGCAGAGGTCCGAGGTTAATCCATATCCCCCCAGCCTTGACACAGTTGCGCACGGCCTCAATGTACCGAATGATATTGGGGGCGGTGTCAATAAAGAAAATTGTCGCAACGGCATCGAACGTTTCCTTGTAGTCTGGCGAGCTATACAGGACGCAGAAGTCGCCCGTAGCCATGCTCATGCGCTCGTGTGCTGGAACCTGCGAGCCTGTACTCGTTGCTAGAGCAGTGCCGGGGTGGATGTCAGGAACTGCAAAAGCCTGAAACTGGTCGGCACGAGAAAGGTGATTGGAGCAGCTAAAGGCGAAAGGAGCAATACTGAATTGCTCGGCTTTCTCCGTGTGGTTCAAAATCAAAGAGCTCGCCATCAATTCGTGATAAGAAATGTCGTTTCCTTCCACACTGAAGCCAGCTTGACAGACATCGAACACCGACCGTCCCAGCCCAGCGCCTGGCACCAAAACTTTCATCTCTGATCTGTCCAAGTCGACCTTTACTTGCGATCGCTCTGAGAATTCCGTTTGCAGTGCTTGTAGGACCGGACCAAAACACTTTTCTCGTTCGACATTGCCTGCAACACTCCAGTCGCGGTAGAACTGATTGATACAGCTTCTTGCTTTGTCCATATCATTCTGGGTCGTCTGAACATTGAGATGATCCATGACGATAGAGTAGATCTGATACTCGTCTCGAGCGTACTTCTCAGGAACGATCGACGCAACCCAATCACTGTCGATGGTTGGAGCAATGAAGCCCTTAAAGCCGGCCATGAAGATTGCTTCAGCAAGCTCGGCATTGCTGTCAATGAGGTCGTCCAGTCTGTTCAGAGATTCGAGTACTGAGAATGGTGGCTTTGACAACATCATCCAGTGCTCTTGGGGCAGAGAGTAGAATGCTTGCCGACGAACGTGAGTGCCATTGAAGTGTGCAAGACGACGATAGGAGCTGGATTTCGTCAGCACTGCATAACAGTTCTTCCCAAAAAAACAATCTACCGGAAAGAGTCCAACACCGAAAGTAGGTGTCTCTTTTCTTCTGGATCTGCTAGAGGATCATAATCACCTTCCCACTCTTTCCCCTCCGTGTTGGCGTCATCCATTGCAAGCCTGGACGCAACGAAATTCCCGCTTTGTTGACGAAGGACGCAATGAGCGGTTCGAGCCTGCGAAAGTCCAGATGTTTGTTGTCAAGCAGTGCGTCGAAGATGGAAAGAGCGTGGGCTACGTCCGTGCGTTCGAGACAGCTTTGGTGGGGTGGACAAGCCCACCTCCACCAGCACACCACGCACTTTACACAACACCATGGCCACTGCAGTCACGAACGGCGACGCGTCGCACGCGCCGATTGAGGTTTCAGTTCCTCTGCCTCTAGCTCCGCGAACGGATATCAACATCAGACTACACGACAACGGGCCAAACATTACACTCTTCCTCACTACGACCACACCAGATGCTGCCTCCTCAGTCCCATTGGGCTCTTTAGTGTATGCTATGCCAAATGTATGAGTCTTGATCTCTTCTCAGCTACAATACAGGGTGAACTGACAATTTTGCAGAGAGTAACACCTACCCAGCCACTCAGCACCCCTCTCTTCACCCACAGCGCGACCCTCGACTTCACGACAAGGCTATCGAAACTTCTCGCACGTAGAACCAGCAAACCAATCTATGTCAGCAGCTCGATGAGTTTCGTGAATGCTGGTATGGGAGGTACAGTCGAAGAAGAGATGGAAGGCTTCAAACGCGTCGTCCAAGTCGTCATGAGCCTGTTAAACAAGGAGAGCGAGACAGCAAAGTAAAGGGCATACCAGACTGTTTGGTCTGATCGAAACACCCGTATCAGATCTGTACATCAACAACAGCACCGAAGGTGATCTGAAACAGAACAGCAATACATGCTCTGCACTTAGGGCAGATTCCGGGCCACGGCTTCTACAGGCTTACTAACGATTGTTCGGAGCCAACGAGCGCTTCAGAGCAATACCGAGAATACGGAAGGCTGCTCCATATGTTCACAAGAATAACGGAAGTCAATGATTCTCGAATGCGATGTTATTGGCGGACTAGCTATCCATTCTCCACCACGCTCGGCTCATAATTGCGTTACCTCCTCTTATCCTCTGGAATGGAGTCATGTTCCTGCATGAACCTCTTACATTCCCTCGAGGCGCTCCTTGGCGGACTGCTTAGCCTCCTCAGAGTTGTTGGGGTTATTGATGGTGGCCTTGAGACCACCAGCGACGTTGTTGGGATTCTTGTCACCCTCAGACTTGCCAGCCTGCTCGAAGTTGCCAGAGTCGAGAACCTATACAATCAGTCATATGAAGGAGCAGATTTTGGGCAAGAGAGATTTACCTCGCGGCTGTGCTGCTTGGACTCCTCAGAGGTGTTGGGGTTGTTGATGTTAGCCTTGTGGCCACCGGCGATCTGAGCGTCTGTAGGCATGGTGACGGTTTGGGAAGTTGGTTGGTAGTGAAAAAATTGGAAGTGTTGGTGAAGTGGTTGTTGGAGCTGATGGGTTGCGTTGATGATGAGAGATGAAGGAGAAACCGCTGGTACTTATACATCTCTGGACACTCCTCAGTCGTCTCCCCGTCTCTTCGCCGTACCCTACTGCTACGTCAATGATCGAGGTTCTTCGACAATCGGAAACACATCGTCAAGCCAAAGCCAGCGATCACTCTACTAAGCCATCTCCAGGTTCCCGTAGACCCATGCCTCGACAAAGGCAGCCGCTTCGCTAGCCGATCGCAGCAGGTAAAGACATCACTGCAGCTCGACCCTGACCTAAGTGCTGGGGGTTGGCTGAGCAACTGATGGGCAGCCTCCAATTGGAAGGCCTGAGGCTTGCAACATGGGGAAATACGAAAGCCGCCAGAGTGCACATGGCCAAAATCAATGCCCATGAGACGTCAGAGTGCCCTGTGCCTGGCAGATCGGTACATTGAGTGGGGCCTTCCAGATGTCCAGATCGCACTAAGATCGATCTTGCATACGGGGACTTCGGGACATCTCAGCAGCTGCAGTTTTTGCAGCCATTGACGGCTATGCGGATGTGATGGCTTATGCAGCTCGATACGATTGCATATAGCTCCATCCGCCATTGACTGTTGCTCTAGCTTGCTTTGCGGGGAGGAGATCGTAGCGGTGAGCGTTGCAGCGTGCATAGACGTTGTGGTGAATGCATGATGTCACCCTAATTAAGAAATCCCAGAATCGTGACTTCGTGACACGCGTTACGCGACTAGCGCGGCACGGTACCATCAGATTGCTACCCCTCAGTCGAAAACTCTCTTTGGGGCCAGCGTCTTATCCGTGCGCGAATAAGTGATGGACATGGCCTTCGGCGATGAGATTGGATTTCTCGTGACGTCATGACATTGTACGCTCAGGCATCCCTTGCACCCTGGCGATCATCAAAGTCGCAGGAAGTTTTGGTAAGGACCAGGAAAACAAAGTCGGCTGTTCGACCGTCACCAATTCAAATACACCATAGCGTCACATGGCAGTTGCTTGGCCAGCAGACCCCGTGATGGCCTACCAAGCTTGCACGCATCACGCAGACCAGCTTTGGGACAAGGGCAGGACGCAGTTCACTGCACAAACAGAAGCGCAATCACCAGCATGGGTCGTAGCTACAGTCAGTACGAAGAAACATGATGCAGCATAGCTCATGAAAGCTTGTCTATTGGTCTAAACTGAGTGGGTATCTTCCAACCCTAGTATTCTTTCAAGAAAGTGCAATCGACAGGCCCAACCCGTATCGAGCCATGTCACAACACTTCCGTCTCACGCAGACGCGATGACTCCTCCACCAAACACGTATCCTCCACAGTTCGTCTAGGCAGCGAGCTCAACCTAGTCACCTCTTCGAGCGAGCCAATAGCTCAAGCTTGCCGAGGTGCCCAAGTGTGCATCGAGCCGCCTTTCCGCCCTCTTCCATCCTTCACGCGTAAACAAGAGTCCTAGGGCTGAGCTGTATTGGACCATGATGAGCCACATCTGACACACTTGTGTCAGATGGCTCCCACTGCTACGAGTCCTGGCTCAGTTGGTCCCACGCCTCTAGCTGGCTGCCAGAGTCATCGTCGTCCGGGTGTTGTTTCGGGCAAATAGTTGCCACAACCAGAATGAGTGGTTGTAAAATCACGCAACAATGTGCGCATATCGTTGAGCGGAATGTTGTGTCGCCAGAAGCGAGCACAAAGCAATAGGCAAGAGCCTTGCTGCGGTGGTCATAATGCGTAACTTCGTAATGATTTCGATCGCGATGTAATATGTGATCGAGAGAAGAGAAGAGAGCATCAGACGAAGAGGAGATGGGCTTTAAAAGCATGGAAGGGAAACCATCATGGATATCCAAAGTCATCGTACCCGTCGAAGAGATCTGTGACCACCTTCATCATGGGCTCAAATAGGCTGTCTTCGTCGCCTGGCTCTCCGCCGAAAACGCGAAGCTGGTGAGACTCCACTGCCTTCGCTCTGTCCTGCTCGAATCGAAGTCGGTTCTGCCATGCGAAGTATTGTTGGTGCCAATGGTCTGCTGAGGTATTTGCGATGGGCGCGTATGTTGGCTGGCAAGCTGAGATCGTCGACTGCGAAGAAACGGTATCGAACGATTTACTCCGGATATGCTGAATATTTTGATCTGTGTTGTTACCGTCCCGATGGCGAGGACGGCTCCTGGTACGCTTCCTGTTGTGACGTTTCCCCATGTCGAGAAGTATTGGTTTTCTTTTTTTGTGAGGTCGTAGGTTTTAGAGATGCAGAAAGACGAAATGAGATGTACGAAAGGCAACGAACAGTCGCCTCCGCAAAGCGAAAACTCCTGATAGTGGGGTGATGCACAGGAGACAGCCTACCTTATATGCAGCGAGTGGATACGGAAAACGCAATCACTCCACGATGTGTAAGATCAGCAGAAGGCTGCAAGTGACTCACGACCGCAATGGTGCAAGACAGGCAATGCTGGCGTGACGGACCCGCTTGCGGTCCGTGTAGGCGCGTGATTCGTCAGGATGACTGTGGCGTGGCAAGGCCGATACCGCTTCTCATCCAGGCAGGGAGTCACAGAACATCAACACCAGCCCAACTTCGCTTTCAACAAATTTGTGATTTGCTTCGACTCAGCAATGACAGTTTGCGCTCTGCGACGGAAGGGCGCGCCTTGGAGATGTTGGTACAGCGACATTCGCGCTTCGTACTGAGCCCTTCTGCGCAGCCTCTTCTCGCACGTCCCATGGGTTGCACGGGTCATCGACTGCTGGCTGATGTCAATAGCCAAACACCGGAACACGTCAACTCAGGCTTCACCTCCTCGTATCTAGGGCTTCTACAACATTCTGCGATGACCATTCGATCTATGCATTGTTTCAGGTATTCAAGGAAAAGACGGAATGCTGCCTGATGGAGTCACGAAGCGCTGTCAACTTTTCGCGCAGGTACTCCCTGGGTACCTAGTTGTGTTGTCAAGCTAGCACAGTCAACGACATCGAACAAGTCACATCTTGTTTCTGAGTGACTGTTTTTAGGCTGCTTGTCACAGTCCTGATCACGACAAGACGAACACGAAGACACGTGGTGTCTGCCGCCTGACAGGGAACGTTCAGATCAACCAAACCGGAGTTCATGCAGGCACCAAGATTTACGATTTGATGATCTGGAAACGTGGTCCGAGTCTGTGCAAGGCTGCCGTTGGTTTTGACGCGCTAGCAAATGCCATCATCGCCGTCGATACGCGTACGCGCCAACACGCACTCACGTGCGACAGCGCTTGCTTACATTTGCCTGGCATTCCTTTTGTGGTCACATGCGGCAGCAGGCCTGCTCAGATCTTACAGCCTCAGGCTCTTACAACACAACGTCATTGTAGAGTCGGAGCTTGAGCGTGGTGTTTCGCCGACATGTCCAACTCGGCTCTCCACACTTGCACCCGCACCTTAGTCTGGCAACGAGCGACCACTCTCATCAGTCGGAAACAGGTCGAAACGCGTAAGCTGGACAATCTTCTGCTACGCAAAGCGTCATTTGCGTCAGAAACACCCCGTCTTGAGCTCGTAAACCCACTTGGCTGCACCTGGGGGGGGGGGGGGGGGGGGGGGGGGTTTCGCCTCGACAGGACTTGCTCTTGCCAACTGTCGAACCACACCTAACTGAAAGTCAGTTGCCAATTGTCATGACGCGCGGACGTGTACCCTTTGAGCACTTTGCTTGAACAAATGTCGCACAACCAGGTCACCATCGACCTTCGACCCCTGTGTCCACCGTATGCGTTGACGTACTGGAAGAACACGGTTTGTGAGGTTCTTGGGCGCTTAAAGATTTTTGAAGGAAGGTGATAGACGGTTTCCAACACCATGTAAAGAGTCGTTTCAAGGACCAATGGAAAATGGGCCAACATTGGTGCATTGATAGTCTGTCCTGTGGATGTCCTTCTGACCACACAGCAACATTTATGGCTTCATGAGCCCTTGTTCTATAGCGAGCTTTTGCCTGTACATCTCGCAGTCGGAGCATCGCTCCAATACCACTCCGGTACATGAGCAGGTTGTGCATGCAACTCGTGGGTCACTGACAATGCGTTAGTACCAAGCTCATGTTAACGCACGTATTGACCTACGGATTACCACCACAGCCATTGCAGGTGGTGATCTTCAGTGCGTGAGGATGATCGAGGTAGCATGAGGGCGGTGTTGACAGTGCTGATACTGCACTGCTGTGGTAGTGCAGGGACATTTTCAGGCTTATAGTTGAGTGCTGAGGATAGATGTGTTCAAACCACTAATACTGACAGTATGTGATGTTCGTAATATGGGGTGCTCAATTAGAGGTGATGATGCAGTGCGTGGAGAGAAAGAGGAAGGCAATGTTGGTCTTTTGTAGGGTGGAAGTAATGATGACATCGATCAGTCCCAACGTCCTTTCCAAGGCTGCGACATGATGTTGTGTGCCTGAGTGAGGTTCCTCGAAGAGGACTTGGCTCATTCCAACGAAATATCTCTCGCCATTTGATGGAAGGCCAGGAAACTGGTACGCCTTGAACAGGTCCGGGATGGAACATCCGTCGCCGAACGTCCAGAATGGCAGTCTACCGGAAGAGATCCGTTTTGAATGATCAGTCCGAGGGGTAGCACCAAGATTTGGCGCCCTAGATCCTCTTGTCGGGACGATAGCAGGTCCAAGTGAGTTAAGTATTGGGAGAGCATCCTGCCGGAGCCTTTTGGCACCCACAGAGGTGCATGCCGGCCCAACGTGGGCTCGTTGCACGATTGCTGATTGACAAGGGCCCAAGGACATCGGTACCCTGCAGCGAAGGCTAAGGCAGGGACCCGTAGCAGCCGTTTGTGGATTCCAAGAAGCAAGGGCGTGCCGGCGAAGGCAAGCCAACTATGGATACGTGACTTGCTGCATAAGATGCGCCCGCTTCCGGCAGAGCCGGCGTACTGTGATGTCGTTTCTGATTTGACATGTGCCTCGCCAGCTAAGACGGAACAGTTCGAAACATCCCCCTCTACAGGCTTGCCGGACGCGCAGCTCGGGAGATAATTTCCCAGCAGAAAGGATCGTGTTCGTTGGTGGGATGAGCCGCCTTCCGTGAACCAGGCACTGGTGATAACGATTCTACAGCGACACTGCCTCAGGGGTTCCCCGGTAGTTTCGATAGGCCGGGACATTCTTCCAAGTTTCGTTGGGGGTGGACCTGGCATCAAGGAAACATCTCAAACGTGCTGATCGTCGTACACCTGCTGCTGTGGCACGCTTGACTACCGGAAAGGCGCTTTTGCAGGTTGAGGGCGTATGTACGACATGATCAAAGAAAACCTGACGACCGCTTCGCACACCATAACAGCGCCGGTGGGTTGGACTAGCAATCCTGCGGTCCAAGTCATTGACGCAGCTTTCCCAGCCGCCAAAGGGGTGATCAAGTACAAAGCTGATGCAGCCGAGAGATGACCGGCCCTACCTTTCGCGGAAAGCTACACTACGTCAACGTTAGCATTCGTGACTACAGTGTAAGCGCGTGACCTGGGACTGGTCAGGTGCACGGAAAGAGCAGGCGCTAATGGTTCTGGAAGAAGGATACGTAGAATTTCGTGCGGCCGGCAAGTGCTTTGACAGGCGGTGCATCCTGATGTTGCCGCGAATACAACGCTCCGTGTGTGCTTGCAAGCGTTTCGGAGATTCGCGACCAGGGTTTTCGATTCCACGAAGGTGCTGAGGTATTCGGTGTCACAGATTGGGCTGCATGTCGTGAGCATGCTCCAGTAGCAATAGCCGCGGTGATGCTTTGTGAAAAAAGAAAATCATCGCGTTGCGCAGGCTGTGCTCAAGTAGCATGTGGAGAGGACAAGGGGCGGTGGGCGGAGAAGATGAACATGGCCGATGAGCAATTTTCCTGCCACGCGAATGCCCTAGTCCAAATCCAAACTCCACCAACTCTTCCGAGATGGTCATTGATAAGGCAACGTCCTCGAGTCTTAATGATCGCCTTCAATCAAGAAGGACTCCGGAATGCGCAGAGATTGAGTATTGAGTTTGGCGATCAAAAAATTACAAGAAGTTCCAACCTTGGAAGGTTGCTCCAAAGGGGTTTCAGGGCGGACAACGCCCAGCGCGTCCCACTGCTTTGCAGAAAGACTTGATGAGAAGTTGCAAAAGCAGGGGACCGGGGCTATCCAGCCGTAATTACGGCCCATCTTGCAAGCTGTTGAGCTCTTTGGGGCTTACGATGTTTTTTTGTTGTACCAGACTGACTGCAACGCCAGAGAGTTTCGTAAAGCCACTACATTCCTCCCAGAAATCCCTATTTGATTTTGGGAAAGAACACAGCTGTTTCTCTCAACAAGAAACAGCAAGAGCTTCCACGGTTGTCCTTGCCCTGAGTTTGACATAGTCAAAAATTCGCCCACATGGCTCTCCGCCTTCTGCGCCACCACAACCACCACTATAGCACTTCTAAAACACCAAAAAAAAAGCCCAGACCAGCAAAAAATGACCTAACCAGGGGTCGAACCTGGAATCTCTTGATTGGACTGCGGTAATCGTAGTCAAGCGCCTTGCCATTGGGCCATTAGGCCAGATGTTAATCTACTAGATGAAATTTGTGTGTTCAACCAAATTTATATACCACGTATGTTGCAAACAGCCTCTTCATCACACCCCTCGTCTGAATGTTCATCAAATCCTGTTGTGCAAAGTTCTGATGGCGGGATTTTCTGCAAGCGAGTGAGGCGGCTACAGTTCGGCGAAGTGGGGTAACTCAGCAGCCCCAACTCTCATGTCATAGAAAATACGGTCGTAATACAGAAGTATTGCAGCCAGCAAAGCTGCTATTCTATTGAGTGTCCTAGGCGGAGAGTTTCCGACTACCTCCCGTTTTCGTAGGATTCCTGATCACAAAGTGCATCATCCAATCCATACTTCCTGTCATTGTTCCAGCTTGCAGAAATCAACAAGGACTACGTATCATTGCCCAAGAGAGTGATCCAATCCGTCAATCTGTCACTATTTGATCAATATTCGAAGAAGATCGAAATCTGTTGTGGTGTCACCCTCGCCGATATCTGTAGCCTCCTGACAGCTTATCACCTTCCCAAGAGCATCCAGATCAGTACCGAGAACCTCCGAGTTCCCAAGACACCCGAGCGTTGTCAAGCGAGACGAAGACCATCACAACACCGGTCATACGTCAAGGCATGAGAATTTCCCATAGTATTGCATCACTCATTGAAAACAGCGTTCTGCGTTATGATCGTAATTCATTACATCCACGCTATATGGATACTATATTACATCTCATTCAAGTGCAGACACTCATGTCTTCGAACTGGGCTGGGACAGTGTGTTACCACCGTCAGGGTATAGGATCTGCTCATTGTAGAAGACACCACCTGGGCCAGCCAGCATGAGAATCGAAGCAGCCATATCAGAGTCCTTGCCGGGCCTGCCAGCAGGGTTGGACATGCCACCCTCAATGACGCTCTTGTTGTCCTCGTCAGACGAACCGGTAGTCATCTCAGATGGGAAGACACCAGGGGCGATGACGTTGACGCGGACCTTGGTGCCGATGAAGGTTGTAGCAAGCATCTTTGACAGATGTGTTGCGGAAGCCTTGGAGCTGGCGTACGCGAACTGTCCAGAGCTGGAACCCTTCATGGCACCAGAGATGGATGTGACGTTGACAACTGAGGAGGTGTATCCAGGAGTCTTGTTTCCGCCCTTTGCAAGAAGAGGCAAGAAGGTCATCGACATGTAAAAGATGCTGCCAACGTTGGTCTTGAAGGTGTCGGCCCACGACTGTGGGGGCGATTTCAAGAAGTGGTCGGAGACAGACTGGGCATCATCCCACTTGGGCTCGCCGTTGCTGGAGAACTTGGTGTTGTCGTCACGTGCAATACCAGCGTTGTTGACGAGCAGCTGGACGCCCTGAGGTTCCTTCTCACTAATCTCCTTGTACAGGCGCTTGACGTCCTCTGGATCACTGTATCGAGATTAGTCAAAGTTGGCAATAGGTCTGTAAGTAATGATTACCTGACGTCGGCTACAACAGGGATGATTTGACCATTGTCGTGGTCATGCAGCTCTTCTGTCTTCTTCAGAACTTCCTCACGTCGGCTGGTGATGTAGACCTTAGCACCGTTGGCAACCAGCGCCTGGGTAATCATAAGACCGATTCCGGTGCCTCCACCAGTAACGATAGCTGTGACGTGAGAGACATCGAACAGCTTGCTGTTCTTGAGCTCATCGGTGTTTGCCTTTCCGGGTGCCATGTCGCTTGCGAATTGGTATGTTGTTCTGGGTTGGAATTGAGATCGTAGTACGTTCGAGGTTCTTGGAAGTGTTCGTGAGAAAAGGCGAAGCATGGTGATCACTGTATGTTGTGTGTCGTGCGTCTTATATGGGGTGAGCTGATGGTGTTGTTGACGTAGCAAGGGACAATATTGTCATGACGTCCTCACGACGCATCGGTAAAGGCGGCCCATGACATCGATGCGGGACGACAGGAGATAGACCGTTTAAACTTTCCATGAATGCATTCTTACCCCTGGCTTGATCACAGCTGTCAAATGTTGAGATCTGAGTGGAGACGGGAGCAGAGACAAGTGTTCTTTCCACTGCTGTTCAATCGGCATGACTACGCATCAACCCAAAATGCAGCTTGTCATCTGACATGGTGATACCGAATCAAGCCAGCCAGCACGAGCGTGCTAGGTCCATTTCAGCATTTCGAGCGGCTGCTTAAGAGTTTGCAATTGAGCGTGAAGAACTGGTGTTTCTGGAGCCTGCGATCTCAAACGACTCGCCACCAACCAGGTGTGGAAGGCGATGGTGCTGTGATTGGCTATGTAGTATCATTTGGGTCTTGGCCACGAGTTTTATGGACTTCTGAGGCTGGTGGACTGCAGATGCAGAGTCGAGAAGGTCGACAGGTTCGAAAAGTGAGGATGACGAGTGCCAAGACTGAGCCTGCCGAGCTTCTTCCGAAGAAGCGCTTTTCTTTCACGTTTCTCACCTGCAACGTTCAAGTAGCAACCACTGTTGTTATCTCCGACATGTTGGAATCAGAAACATTCTCTCAAACGATTCAAGGAGAATTGCCAACGGTCAGGCCATGTGCACCTTTGTCAGCTGGCGTTGCTGGCAGAGCAGAGTGCATTACTAACCACACAACGGGAATAACCGATGGCATCATCGCCGCTTTCCCCCGCATTGAGCCAACATCGACGGGTGAATGGCTGACATTGTCGAATCACCGAAATAGCCTTCTTGAGCATTTCTAATCCTGAATCTCATGTAGTTGTATATAACAGCCTCGGGTGCTGTGCTTAATCACCGTTCACTCACATCAGACCTTACAATACCATCACAGTGCCTAGGCACATATGACCGTCAGTTGCCTTGTCACAATCAACGGCATCACATCTACACTTCCACCCTCTCTCGCACGCACCGAACTAGATACGAATACGACCGACTCGATCAAATCCCTCTCCGCCGATATGACGACCGCGGTATCGCGACCGACGCCAGCTCACCAGCTGTCAGGAGCATCCACTTCAACCATCTCTCAGGCAAAGTTAGAGGATGTAAACTTCCAGGGTCTGCGCATTCCTCGTGGATCTGTAAATGCCAAGTTATCATTCTACAAGGCTCCAGAGGATGGCTCCCCACCACACAACTATGTCGAGCCGCTTCCAGGCGTCCCCCAGCGGAACTGGGGGGACGGCTGGGAGGAAGTAAAGCTGGATGACCTGCGCGGCCAGGAACACAAGTTCAACCTTGAGCACAACGCTTTCGACACATACCAGAACGTCAAGAGCAATGAAACAGAGTTCAGGGATGATGAGCGGATACGCAAAGTCTACTACCCCGAGGTCGAGAAGCTGCTATTGGACAACATTCCCGGCGCAAACAGAGTCATTCTGTTCGATCACACAATTCGGAGACCAACTGGAAACCGCAATCCTGTGCAGCGAGTGCACGTTGACCAGACACCGATGTCTGCCGCCGAGCGCGTCAGACTTCATGCGTCAGAGGACGCCGAGAAGCTGCTTCAGGGCCGCTACCGTATTGTGAACGTGTGGCGCCCACTCAATGGACCAGTTATGGGCTTCTCCCTGGCTGTCGCCGATAGCCAAAGCGTTCAGGATGAGGATCTTGTGCCTATTGAGCACCGATACCCTCACCGCAATGGGCAGACAGCAGCAGTTCGTCACAACCCTGGTCAGAAATGGTACTACTGGTCTGGCATGAAGAATGAAGACCGACTGTTGCTCAAGTGCTTTGACAGCGACGAGACAGTAGGCCAGTATGGAAGGGTACCTCATACTGCTTTCGTGGATCCAAGGACTCCTGAAGGAGCCGTTGGCCGTGAGAGCATTGAGGTCAGAGCTTTGATCTTTGGTTGAAACTCACTTTAGATTGTAGATTGTACGAATTATGACCTCACGACCTTCGCTCATGCGCTTTTACATCGACAGTTCAATTCACCGTGTCCGCCTAGCTATGTTTCGATTTCCATGTCCAAAAGCTTTGACGCATCATACATTGGGATTCTGTCGAGGTAACGATTCGCACACAGAGGCTGAGCCGTTGCAGCAACCTGCCTTGTGCAGTCGAGCGCGGATACACAAGATCGTCATCGGTGCCTAGCCGAGCGCCTTTCACAGCTTGGCAACGCCTTCTTCCACGCTTCATTCCAGAAACCATGAGCGCGGATTTGCGGGGATGAGCCTCATGCCTGTCATTCGTCTTTGCTCGCAGATAACCAGCTCGGACCTGCTGCTATCGTGAGTATTTTGCGCGGGCCAAGAGCGCGGCGGTCTTGGTAGACTGACCCAATCAGGAAGGAGGTCGACCATACCGACCAGATTCTTGGCAGTTGCATCTCATGTACAGGGAGGTTACGGAAAGAACGAGAGATCCTTGGCCAGGTATAAAGTCTCTGTGGTGACACTCATTTGTGCTACGCAGGCCTTACCTTCCCACCTCCGCTACATATCATTATGAAGGTCTCCACGATTCTTGGTTTGTTGCCCACCGCGGCCCTCGCACACGACCTATTGAGTGTTGCTTTCGTTGCGAAAGAGAAGACTCAATTGCTGGAGTTTGTCTCAGACAACAATCATATCGACTATGGCTGCCACCCTGTTGTCGTTCCTATCAAGGATGAGCACAAGCTCCACGCTCTGCTCACCGAGGAGGAACTCCACCACTACAGGAGGAGTCTCAACGCCGGTGTAATTCGCGTTGAGGCACTCGACCACCTGAACAAGCGTCAGGCTGCAACTGCACCCATTGGAAAGGGCGACCGCTTCAAGGGTGGCAAAGTTTCACCTCGCGGTCTCGGTAGCCAGAAGCCAGACATCTACGGCTCCTACCAGAGTGCTGGTATTCTGAATGCCGATGAGGTCTACACCGCGTTGAAGGGTCTTGAGAAGGAGTACGGTCTCGAGCTGTTCAAAGCACCTTACACCACTTTCGAGGGCAACACAGTCTGGGGTGGTGTAGCCAACAAGGCAGAGAAGATCAAGAAAGACAAGCAGTATATCTACTTCACCTCCGGTATTCATGCCCGTGAGCGTGGCGGCCCGGACAACCTGATCTACTTCATCTCGGATCTGCTGTACGCCAACAAGCATCGCATGGGCCTGACCTATGGCAACAAGACCTACACCAACTCTGAAGTCAAGAAGGCTCTCGGCGCTGGAATCGTCTTCATTCCCATGACCAACCCTGACGGTGTTCGCCACGACCAGGCCAACAGCAACCTCTGGCGCAAGAACCGCAACCCTGCTTCTGCGATCGCGAACAACAGCCTCAGCGTAGGTGTTGATCTCAACAGGAACTTCGACTTCCTGTGGAACTTCACCAAGCACTTCGATTCCTCGGCTTCACCCGCATCTACCAATCCCGCCTCTCAGGCTTTCTACGGCACAGCTCCCTTCTCTGAGCCGGAAACCCGCAACATGGCATGGGTGTACGATATCTTCCCCAAAATCCGCTGGTTCATCGACGTGCACTCTGCAGCAGGCACACTTCTGTACTCCTGGGGCGACGACATCAACCAGTCGAACGATCCCAAGCAGAGTCAGTTCAACCCTGCTTACGATGGTGTACGTGGTATTGTTAACGATACTCTGTACCGTGAGTTCATCGAAGAGGAGGACTGGTACAACATTGAGCTACAGGCAAATAAGACCACTGCGGCAATGATAGCTGTTGGTGGCCGTGACTATGTTCCCCAGCAGGCCGTGGGATTATATGCCACCTCTGGTGCATCCGATGACTGGGCGTCGAGTCGTTGGTATGGAAACAAGAAGCTCAACAAGGTCCATGGGTTCACTCTGGAGTTTGGGTACCCTACAAACTTCTACCCCACTGCGGAAGAGTATGTCCAGAACATCATCGACACCAACGCGGGCTTCATGGAGTTCATTCTCACTGCGGATGAGATCGGCTTGAAGGGGTGAGCGGGATTGGAGTGTTGGGACTGATGATTTGACGAGAAACGAGGTGATGAAGGTGTAGAAGTAATTGTAGTTGTCCAAGTGCTACTCAAAAAGCAAATGGGTATCTTCGAGTTCCTGAGCAACTTTAAATATGACAAATCCCAAACATCCACCTATCGAGTCTGACCCTCAATCAGCTGCCTTGCGTCGGGTGACTGGCTTCTGAGGAGGCTGTGGAGGCCCGTTGCTTTTCTCCCTCGTTGCAACACCTTCGTCCTCATTCTGCTCCTGCTCTTCGAGGCCAGTAGTTTGCTCCCTCACTTTGCGCTTCTGACCCGCTTTCAGCTCATTCCCAAACTTCTTCCACGTCAGCTTGACCTTCTTCTTGACCGGCATCGAAGCACACAGGGCATCATGCCAACCTTTATGCTCTCGATTCGCGCCTCGCACAGTCCGTGTCTTGAGGCCCTTCTCGGCGTAACCAACGAGATCGAAAACCTTCCGTGGATCATCTGGCTTGACAACTGCTTGCAAACTCCAGTTATCGTTTGTGCAAACAATCTGAGATAGAAAGCTTTCGTCGACGGACTCGCTGAAGACATACCACTCCACCGCATCTGAGCTCAGCTCGGTTCCCACGCGTAGTGCAAGCGCGGAGCCGTGCCCGTGGAGGATACTGGGCATGTATGCTCCTTCGATGCATCCAGTTGGGACTTCGTCACCGTCTATAACATCGAAGTACCGGAGGGGATCGTAGCTGGTTACTTTATCGCGGTATGCTGCTTGGCTCTGCAGAGCTCTGCGAATATCTGCAAATGGAAGAAGATGAGTGTGTACGTGGTAGATGAAGATGTCGCGTTGGTATGAGCGGTATTGGATGACTTGCAGGCCTGCGACAGAGTCGTGTGAGTGACCATAGCCATAGGGCTTAGCGTATGGCGATCGGTGGCGTGCCGACATGCTGCAGGTGAAAGCTTATAGTTGTTCGTATTCGGTTTGGGATCGGCAGATCGGTGGAAGGTGATGATTGGAGAGAAAGAAGGATGCAGGGTCTGCGGGACGGATATGTATACCAAAGGCGCTAAGGCGCGGAGTGAAGGTGAAAGTGCGCCTTCACCGTGAGCAGGCAGCTGCGAATAGGCATCCACACACTCACTGGGTAGCAAGGCCCTCAAAGATGCAGGAGAATTGCGCTTCAACGCCAGTGCTCGTACTCGTTCTCAGAGTCTGACGGAAGATCTTGGTCCATTGCGATCGAACAAGAGGGATGGCGTGCGTCACTAGCGAAGGCAAAGTACTTTGTAAGGCCAATACGTCGAAACCCCAGACTCCGCCAGAATTGTGTGGCCGCAGTTATCAGCTTGCGAGATACATCTTCCACAAACAATTCTGTCCATATCCTGTCCTCGTTCCATCCATCTTCTTCTGAAATTCGGCGGTGTAGCTCTGTGGTCAGACCGGTCGCGAACACGATCCCAAAGAAGATTTTTGATTCCGAGCAGCAGTGCTCGATGATACTCCCCATGAGCTGAGTGCCAAGCCCTTGACGTCTCCAAAGGTGATCAATAGTTTTCTCCTCGAACAACTGTAGATCGGCGCTGTTTAGCTCATCTTGCCAAACGCCAGACCCTTTCTTTTCTGGATCCTGGCAGTGGCGGTCTCTGAGGTATCGATGTTCTTCAAACACTTCCAGCGCCATGTTATAGGTGCTATCTGAGTATCTTTCGAGTTTTTGCTGGAACTCACTCGCGACCTTTTCCGTTGAATCATCGTAGCATCGCAGCGACCTACTACCTTCTCGTTGATCATCACTACACTATCGATTTGTCTGATCCCAGCGACCGCATTGGCTCCCCTGGGGTAACTGGAGGTTATCGAAACCTTCGCAGATGTAGCGATTTCACGTCGCTTGCGTACTGGTTCCAGCTCGTCTACTTCGTGTTGCTCCTGCTCGGTGCTTGTGGACTGCGCTCGACTTCTCTTCCTTGAGCCATCATTGTCAACATCCGAGGTCTCCATGACAGACTCTTCCACGACGAGGTTTCCAGGCATTTCGTAGTATTGTAGTTGCCGAAGACACGTCTTATGTAACTGGACGCTGTCTTTCGGAAAGTTCTGGGGAGGTGAGAGCGACCGCGTAAAGCTAGTCTCGGCTTAGTTAGGCCGATGACGTACTGGCGCAGCTCAGGCAAGAGCGAAGGATTGCGAGAAACATCAATTCCTAAACACCAAAAGAACCCAACATGTGTCAGATCAAATTGCAAGCTGTTACTCAAACACTTCAGACACTCGTCGGTGCACCTGGCGCTCTGGTCTGATGACGACACGGGCTACGGTATCGGGCGCTAGGGTTGATCCTGCCGCGGTAGCAGCGAGCTGAAGGCTGGGTCAGCAAGCGGCGTCCTGTTTTTGCAAGACGAGATTACAGCGCTCACTGCTAGCAGGATGGCTTTCGTACAGCTGTCTGATGTCCATGTCTCCTCACTCCAGCTGGTACTTCGTCGCTGTGCCCACCTAGCTTCAACTTTAATCTCTGCGCAAAGGGCACGATAATCATTGATTACTCAACAAACTGTTTTACAAATTCCAGAAGCCTTCACAGCGTACCAAGATGAGTGCAAAGCACCATCTTCACATCGCAGCCTCGATACCGGCGCACCTCACGCCAGCAGAAGTCATCGCGGCTCTCCAAGACCACAACACCACGCTGTCCCTCCAAGCCCTCACGACAAAGCACGAAAAGCTACCGAACACCGCACCAGACGTGTTAAAAGACACATACTGGTACCCCACCGACCTCAACCCCGTCGACACGTACAGCGTCACCGAGATCGTCACCGTTCTACCCGGCGTGGGGCAATGGGGAAAGAAGAACCTCACATTCCCCAGCTGCTACCAGAACATACCCACAGGCATCAAGACGCGTGCAGACGTGTCTGGTGTGATACTACGGGCTGATTACCGTGTCATCAGAGGCGGTGCTGATGCTGAGGTGGACGGTGAGGGTCAGGGCATCGGCGACGCCGAGTGGGTGCTTGTTGAGGATGTGGAGGTCAGGTGCTCGTGGTGGCTGATGCCGTTTGTCAAGGGCAAAATGGAGCAGGCGCATCGCGATATTTGTCGCAAGGTCATTGAAAAGGTCGAGATGCAGCGACGGCAGCTCGATCTTGCACAGTCTGTGGGTAGAGGGCAGGAGCTCTCGCGCGGACCAGCAGCCAGTCCAGGTGCGCTAAGCGTCGAGGCCGATGCAATCGAATCTCAGAGAATCGAGCTGGATGCACCGGGCTCACAGAAGATTTTCTATGCCTGAAATTCCTATCAACATCGGCGGCGTGGTTGACAATCTACGCTGTAAGCTGACAGCTTCTAAGCTAGCGGGACGGTGATTTGATGGGGTGGGCCTTTCAGCTGCTCGAGTGCCCCGCCATCGACCATGAAAGCGCGTTTTACATTCCCAAATCCGCAGGAGCATTGCCTTGAACGTGGTGCCAGTCCTTCTCTGGAGCTATTGCACGCTCTCTAAAATGCTTTGCGGCATCTGTGAGGAGTTCCTGAGCCACACGTACTGGCAAAGTGAGGCGGCGAAAGACGACTTTGAGCACGAGGACAGTCCAAAGAATTTTTTGCCTCACCAACGAACATTTGTTGACTTACGTACGTCGGCCTCGCTTTCCTGTTACATCTGTTACCGGCTTCTGCAAGACGTGCTTCGGTTGCATCCGCAAATCAAGGAACTCACCCTTACGCCGCCATCTCACTTGATTGTGGTGTGGACGCGTGGACAATCTGGCCTCAATCACATCCTTCAATTTCAAGTGTCCCCAGACTGGATTACGCACTCACATGGTGATCTTTCGAGAGTACATCTTGACGAGTTCAAGATATGTCCAGACTTAGCGAGCAACGGACAAATCGATTACGAAGTAGCAACTTCAAGCACGGATATCACATTGAACGCCTCAATCGGCCGGCAATGGATCGATGGCTGCATTCGAATGCATCCAAAATGTCAATAACTGATCAGTAAAGGGTGGTGTCCTACTCGATTGTTGGACGTCAGCGATCCAACCCGCCTCCTTATGGTGGAGTCCAGCGCTTTGAACAATGTCAGTTCGTATATGGCATTGAGCCACTGCTGGGGCACCGCCCAGATACCTAAGTTGACGGAAGACAATTACGCTACCTTTCAAAAGGGCTTCTCCATCACCGATCTTCCACAAACGTTTGTTGATGCTATCGCAGTAGCGCGAACGTTCAACATCCAGTATATTTGGATTGACTCCCTGTGCATCATCCAAGATTCAGCTTCAGACTGGGCAAAAGAAGCAACGTCAATGTCTGAAGTTTACCGAAACTCCATTTGCAATATTGGAGCATCCGGCGCCGCAAGCAGTGCGGACGGCTTGTTCTACCCACGAGATCACGAAGTAGTTCGGCCGCCGCCTCTCGTCCACGATAACCGAGAGTATATCGTCACTTGGACAAGCGTGTTCTATGAAGGCGTGGGCAAAGCACCTCTACACAAGAGAGGTTGGGTCGTCCAAGAAAGATGGCTTTGTCCTCGAATGTTACACTTCGGTGCAGAACAGCTCTTTTGGGAATGTCGTACTGCCACTGCCTCTGAATCGCTACCCGAATTTGTTAAACACGTGGACTTCTTCATTTCAGGCAAGATCGGCGAAGAGCAACCTCTGCCAGATGACGCCTATGGTCTTGAACCAGAAGGCGTGGTAGCCAGTACACTAGCGATTCCCTGGAACAGTCTCATAATTCTCTACTCTGGAGCGGATCTGACCATCCAAACCGACAAATTGGTTGCGCTTTCAGGCCTCGTCGGCGCCTTTAGCATGCGGTACCCTGATGATCAATATCTTGCCGGACTGTGGAGGCAGAATTTCGTTGCACAACTGCTATGGTATACCTGGGGGGCAGATCAATACACTCATTACGTTGCACCCTCCTGGTTGTGGCTATCCGTTAAGGGCAGAATCCAGCCCTTCCTGTCCTCCAGCAATGAGCGCCATTCAATCAAACAGGTCTCCAAATTCGTCGATTGCCACCTCAAATTTCACAACCCGCATCAAAGGAGCCATCTCAAAGCTGGTTGGGTGCAGATCCAGGGCCCTCTGATAGAAGTGAGCCTTGACAAAGCAGCCGAACATATGTATGGAAACGCAAGCATGTTTGTTTCAAAAGATGCCGCCATTAACGAAAGTGTCTCTCCACCTAAACACGCGGTCTGGCTTGACTATGGGTTGTCAGATGCTATCCGAGAGACGAATTTATACTATCTCTCGCTGACGCTGACGCCCAGGAGACACCGGAGCGAAGAAGAAGAACTTCATGGCGTGCTTCTACAGCCCAAACCTCCAGACGCTCGCACCTTCTTCCGAGTTGGTCATAGTGTAGTCTATGATCCAGGATATATTCAAAAGTTCCAAACGCCTTCGAAGATCGCGGCATTCTCAAGCCTGCCTTTTGACGTTCAAAGCGGTTATACAGTCACGCTGGTATGATAGAGATCTGACAAACATCAGGTGCGCAGTCCTATGGATTACATCAATCAGCTGAGTCACCACATTCAGCTCAGCCTTGATACCGAGCTCGATTGTCAAGATGCCTGAAGGCGTGGCAACGCCGCAAAGGCTGTGACTACTCTGACCAAATTACTGTCAAGCATTGCGCAAGCTTCAGGGTTGGACATCAAAAGCTTTTCGATTCGAAAGTTTTGGAGGCCTCGATCGCAGTCCGCTCCCTGGATGTCAGCGGCGGTCTGCGCTGCTTGCTGGACTAGTTGCCAGTAGGTAGCGGCTCCGCTGCTACGGGGCAACAAGATGCAAAATCTGGTGTGTACAGCTTCATTCACACGCTTCAACCGAGCTTCGCGCTGCTCACCACGGACATGCTTTGCGGGATATGTCAAGAAACCCCGCTCACCGGTAGCTTCTGGGAACAGCGACCTTCAAAAGACGTGGACGAACCCAACAATACCTCCACCACCCACCACCAAACATTCGAGAGCCTACAGAGGTCAGCAAGCAAATGTTGCTGCATTTGCTACGTTTGCTACATGTTACAAGAAGCATTGAAGCAAAAGGATGATCCCTCGGATCAGAAATTCAATGCTCTGCCCCGTCCGTTGACTAGGGATTCGTGGTCATGGGATGCTAGAAACTTCGTCTGCCTCTGGCCAGATGGGCAGCATATGAGTCGGACAGATAGATCGCACCTATCGATTCTTCGATTCTTCAAATCTTGGCTCTGGCCGGAGTTTTGCCAGCTGTGACATAAACCACCGACGGAAACGTCTCATCCTCCCCAGTCACCGCTTTCCTCCGGTAACTTGCCAGCCCATGTTTCAACAAACCCTTAACCTGCATTCGCTCAGCGCTGCGCTTCGGCCACTTCTGCAACAACGCATCAAAATCATCTCCGAGCAGGTACTGCACCGGCATCGTGGCTATTAGGATCAGCTGCTCATATGCCTCCAATGTCAAGAACGGCGAGTATACCAGACGCGTTGGTGATATGACCGAGGCAGCTTCACCGAGATCTGAGCCTGATGATGTACGCAATATACGGATACCGAAAGATAAGGGCAGGGCTTGGCCTTGGCCTTGGCGTGTGAAAGTAGGGTCTTGCGTGTAGACCTCGATCGATTCTCGTCGCGCCTCAGGGAGTTGGTCCTGGATTGAGAGGAGGACGGCAAGCTGTTTGAGTCGCCGTGACTGGCCTTTCGTGACAAGGAGACTGCCGATTCCACGTGAGACAATGCGCGTGATTGGTTGGCCAGCCTGAGTGTGAAGATGAGAAAGGAGCGCTTCGGTGGTGAATCGATGTAACCTGCTAGCTTGGTCCGGTTAGCTCGCGTGAACACCTACTGCAGGATCATCGAGTCATCCTCAAGGCGTCCTTTCTGCACATTAACGCTGCACTGAGACAACAAAACTCAGTTTCGCGCTTCGTACAACGATTTGCTCATCGCTGGAGGCGCCCACGCTGCTGCGCCTTACCTCTGCCGAGTGCGACAAGTGCGACCCGCAACCTTCCGAGATTGCTCGAAGACGCAAATCATGGCAATGCACCTCGTCATTCTTGATCTAGAGAGCCTCGCTATGTTTTGCTTGTCACAGCGGTCATATCCTGCTGGGAGCAAACCTGGCCGGTCTATAGAAGCCATACCCAAGTGGATCATCCAACCAGGACTCATAACCGCCTCGGGTAGACTGAGAAGGCCGCAATGCAGGACGACCGTCACCACCGCGCCTATTGCCATACCCGAGTGGATCGTAGATCCAATCCTCATCGCCACCTCGAGCCGGTTCAGAGGGTCGAGACGAGTGTGATGAAGGACGGCCGCCACCATAGCTGTTGTAGCCAAATGGAGTACGACCGCCGCCGTAGGCGTTGTAGTTGAAACCTCCCCGGTCAGGACTAGATGGATTTGATGAACGGGGTTGCGGGTCGTACTCGTCTTCGTTGGCCCAGGGGTCGTCGTCGTAGTTTTGTGAGATTTCGAATGTTGCGGTCGTGTACTTATTACTTTCATCTAAGAGTGGGTTGTGTAAGTGTGCGAGTAGAATTTACTCAGAATCTGTTCCAAGCTCCTTTTATCATCTCAAGGCCCGTAGACTGCAGAGCTGAATTGGTGAAAGTGGATTGATGCTATGGGTGAATAGTGTTTGTATTACCACCAAGAGCTGGCGAGAGAATGGCTATGGAAGACCCCCTTCTGCAGTTGCGTTGTCGTCCTGTGTCATCACCAACTAGTGACAACGCTCAGATCGTCGTAGACGTCGAGTAGCAGAAAAGTCGCCTTCGAGGTGCATGCCGCCACAAGACTCGGAGCTGCTCCACGGTTGGACCTGAGCCTTTGATCAGCAGCGAGGTCCGACTAGACCTGTATAATTGTCGGAGCGTCAACAGCTTCTCGCAGATTGAATAAATTGTGAGCACCAGTCCAGTCTCTGGACACGTGCTTTACAATGATATATTTACCTATGTGTGTGTGGGCTGGTTCTTAGTATGTATTCAGACTGGAGGTCGGACGTTCGAGATATTTGTTCTCAAGTTTAGTAAGATGATCATTATATGTGGGCGTAGACAATATAACAAAAGCGTGAACTTGTGGTTTGAAGAAATTCGATCTGCTTCATAATCGATTCCTCTTGGTACTAATGCGCTCAGAGAAGCTACTGCTGTGTTGCTCCTTCCATTCGTGAACATACATACGTTTTGAGACAAACACTGGGAAAAGGGAAATGTGAAGAAACCGTCTCTTGAGATCTCTTCTGAGTAATTTCTGATTTGTTCTCCCAGGTCAATCAATGTGGGAAGATTGTAGTCGATTTACACCTCTATTGCTGTGGCCCTGCGAGTATGCGTTGCTTTGACTGCATCCAGAGCTCCAAACGCAACAGCAGATCGATGCCAGCACACCGCTGAAGTCACTCGATCCGTGACGATGCTCGACGCACTCTACCCCAGAATACGCTGGAGGGCTCCTATGTCAGCTCGAAGCGAGTATTCCCGGAGTCTAGATCGTGCTGAGGTGAATGCGATTCCGTTTGCCACGGTGAAGTGGATACCTGCGCCGTTGCGCTGTTAGCTCGCTGTTGTATGTGACTTGTGAGTCTCTTCAATACTTTGCGCGCACTGCTCCTTCCTGTCCAGACATAGACTGCAAGATGAATTGCCCTAAGAAGACTCAACTCCGTACGTGTTCGCCAGGCTGAGGTTGGACAGCGTCTAACGCACTGTATAGCACAAGATCATAACAAAGACCTACAAAACCAACAGCGCTCGCGCGAGGATCAGATAAGTCGTAGCATAGGCTAGCGAGAGGTCGCGCGCAGTATACTGAAGTACTCCAGACCGCGATGATGCGTCGCGATCGCGATGGTGGCGGCGGAGATCCTGGTGGAGGTGAGGTCCCTGACCGCAGGGCTTTGCCTGCTAACGATAGTGTCGAGACCGTCTGTGGCGGCACCCAGAGCGACCGCCCGCCGAAGAAGACACCGAGCCGTTCTTGCTGCAACCCCCAATAGATGCGGGAGCTCCCAACTCAGATTTCGGATGTTTTTTGCGTGCACAAGAAAAAGAAAAGGCCTCCAGGACAACTAGAGAAACAATGACAATGATACCCACCGTGCTTGAATTGCTCCTAAGTGTGCCATGTGTGACACCAGGGGCAGTACGAGGAGTTGCATGACCCCGTACCGTACGTCTGTCAGGTATAGGCTAATTCCCCCATTACGTCGGCTGTCAGCAGAGCGCGAGAGACAAGAATAGAGGGTCCAAGAAGATCCGTAAACATTGTATATCATGGCATCGATGTTGCAGCGGAGGTCCTGTTGGGTTGCACCGAACATCGTAAGCTTTTGCATCATGATCAAACAAGTAGGCTGACGGTAGTCCAACTTCCCAGGCTATCCTCTGGGTTGGCAAACAGTAACGGTGAATGCACTGAGTTACTCCAGACTGAGGCTTCGGCCTGCGAACAAAGGTACCAGGTTCCTGAGGGGCCTTCCAGGGTATGGACATATGAGCGGTTCTGATAGTTGGAGATATTTGGATCCATCATGTTGGGCTGCTTGTGCGGAGGGCACATTGCGAAATCATCCAGATGCCTTCCTGACCTCAATAGCTTTTTCGTATGCATTCAGATCAATATTGCCAGCATTCCAGACTGTGATGGCTTGCACAAACACTCCGTTCTCTTTGCGTCGCTCGACGTAGCCAATAACATTGATCCAGGATCCCACCTCCATTTCATGGCTCTTGATGCGATCCAAAGCATGGACGACGTCAACATTGGCAACTTCTGCGGTACTGGCTGCGGGGTAGTTGTGCTTCAACCTTAGGGTCGCTGTTGGGAGCACATATTCATCGACGCTGCCACAATCAGCTCCTGCTCTTCCAGACAACGTAGACATTAGTACCAGCCCAGGAAGCGGACCTTTGTCCCTTGTGCTGTCGTCTTCAGGTCGGTAAGTAGGACGAGATTCGATGCAACAGGTCCAGACATGTCGTCTGATGTGGTGTTCAGAAGCTGAGCGAAACCCTAGTCACTGGAGCCGAGGCCAAGCAAGCACGTGCCATGCTTAGCGCGGGTGATCTCATAGCAACTCTTGATTCATGCGCATGCCCGATAACTGACTTACAACCACCAGGCAGAAACAAAACACACCACAAAACTACCGCGCACACCGCGAATCGCTCCCAAGAACCCCCTCCTTCACCCTCCACACCTACTCTCCTACAAACCTCAAGGTGAGCGCCCCCCGCTACCGCCTGCCCCGCCATCTCCATGCCTGATATTCCACTTCGGCCTCCGCCGCGCCTCATGCTTCGTTGATATTTCGCCCACCGCACGCGTCCATACTGACTCTTAGTCCACAGAACTCACTATCATCATGTCTGGTTGGGGCCTCGGCTGGTTTGGCGGCGGCCAAGCCAAGAAGGAGGCGCCGAAGAAGGCCATCCTCCAGCTGCGCGGGCAGCTTGAGATGTTGAACAAGCGTGAGAAGCACCTACAGAACCAAATGGATGAGCAAGATGCACTTGCACGGAAACACGTCTCTTCGAACAAAGCTGGTACGCACACTTGGACCTTCTACACCGGTGTGTCAGGAAACACCATACTGACGCCTGAGCAGCGGCAAAGGCAGCACTACGACGAAAGAAGCAATTCGAGCACTCCCTCGAGCAAACCTCCGCACAAATCATGACTCTTGAGCGCGAGATATATTCGATCGAGACCGCAAACATCAACAAGGAGACACTAGATGCTATGAAGAACGCCGGCACAGCTATGAAGCAAATACACGCCGGCCTCACAATCGACAAGGTCGATAACGTCATGTACGATTCCCCAAGGCTTTCAATAAGAACAGCTCTGTCCCGGTTTCTGGGGTCTTGAACATCACGCTGACTTACTAAACAGGGAAGACCTTCGCGAACAGCACGCCATCGGCGAAGAAATCAGCGAAGCAATAACCTCGGGCGTAACGACCGGCGGCATTGACGAAGACGAGCTGGACGAGGAGCTGGCCGAGCTACAACAGGAGAAGCTGGACGAAGACATGCTGAAGACAGGCAACGTGCCAGTGAATGACAAGATCGCACAAGGAAGATTGCCTGCAGCGCCATCGACAGAGGTGCGCGGCAAGGCGCAGAGAGTCGAGGAGGAGGACGAGGAAGAGGAGCTCAGGAAGCTGCAGGCCGAGATGGCCATGTGAGCGAAGAAGTTGTGTGCGCAAATTACTGGCATAGAAGGCTGGAGGAGGGAAGTCACGAACGGCGTATGGCGATTCTACGGGATCTTGCGTATTCTCCCACCGCTTGGATCTTTAGGGCTGTATGCCTGCACTTTCTTCATGAGATGTGCGAAACGATATACCTTACAAATTCAGATACTTCAAAGTTCACCTATCGCCCAAGGTCTCATCTACAAGGTGTAGGGGACGAAATTGGTGCCTGGTCATCATCTTTCAGGCAGCGACATAATTAAAGCGGATCTGGATGTCTTTGTGAACTTCGTGCGCTCCGCGGCACGGTGATGGTTCTAGCTTGACGAGACAGGCGGCAGAGAAGAGGCGTCACCAATGAGTAAGTCAAGGTCACTGTGATGCCGGCACCATAGTATTGTGAATGTTCATTGACTTGTGTGCTCAAATATCTCATCGCACACTGAGCCTATTCTCTCGGTGCTCTGCTCTCAAATCCCTGCACCATGGCTATGTGACGCCCCAGTATGCATGCGGCGCGAGAACGTCGGGTATTGCGAAAAACACTTTTGAAAGCCCAGGCCAACATCGGGCAACCGCAGGGTATCAACATTGCAGATCGAGATAGAGTGGGCCGCCATAACGCCAAAAGGTCGTAACCGTATTCGTATCGTAAGTTTTAAGGCAGAAAAGTCAAAGTGCATAAGAATATGTGCAGAAGAATCGAAAGGTGGTTACTACGGTCAAAAGCTGCCGTTCCACAACCAGGGCCATCGACGACGTCTTGCCATATAAGAGCCCTACTCTGCTTGTTGAGGTGTCTTGTCGCCCTCGGTTGCCTGATCGTCCTTCTTGGCAGTCAGGTCGTCAGCAGTGATCTCGGTAATGGATCGCTTGACTAAAGGCGTGCTAGTCTGCACCGCTGGTGAGCCAGGTACGGGTGTGAGCGGCTCGACACTTGGCCGATGCGAAGGTGGCAGAGATGCAACAGGCGCTACAGGCGCTGAAGGCGCTGAAGTAGAAGCAATCGTCATATTGGGTGTGAATTTGTGCGGCTCACCGGCTGGATCCCCAGATTTGGTTGCCCCAGCCCCCGTAGGCGCAGGCGTGACCGGAGACGACGCAGATGGGAGGTTTGTTTGCTGTGAGGCCTGGGGCGGCGCCCGTGAGGGTGCGTGCGTATAGCCTTGCTGAAGTGTTTGCTGCGGCGTCGACTGCTGTGTTTGCTGCGTTACCTGTGGATGCTGGGTGCTTGGAGGCGCATTTGTAAGTGTGCTGGCAGCCCCAGCTGCTGCGATGACGGCTGCATCAGCGTCGGCTGCACTGCTTGGTGCAGGAGGTTCGGTCGTAGCGTCTGGCCTATAGTCTCTCAGATTGGGAACTCTCCGGAACGAGTCCCAGAGCTGTTGTTCGAGTTCGTTGAGGGTGGACTTGGACACGCTAGTGTCGGCGAAAGCCCTAATCACTTTGTCGATCTTCGTGGCTTCTTCAGGGTCGTTCCTTATCTTGTTGTATTGAAAACGGAACACCTCCAAGTTTCTGATGACACCGTGATCGATGTTTGGAGGATAGCGCGATTGTAGCTCAGGCGTGATCTCGATGTGCGGAACGACAAGATTCGCTGCAGGTCCCTGGCTTGGCTGGGGTTGTCTAAGGGGCTGCGCAGGTGGCGCCGGGCTCTGCGATGGAGGAGCTGCAGGTGGGCCGTTCTGGGGTGAAGGGCCCTGAGGTCGAGCAGGATGACCAGACTGTGGATAACCTTGAGATGTATATGGAGATGCGGCATAGGGTCGGTTCGGCGCAGCAGCGTACGGGCTTGCACCTGCACCTGCATACGGCCCGCCGTACGGACTGGGGTTCGCGTGCCCGTTGTGTGCCGGTGGCGCACTTGTGGGATAGAGCACGCCATACTGACCGCTTGAGCCTGCAGCTGCTGAGCTTGCTGGCGGAGCTCCGTGAGGTGGTTGCGGGTACGGGCGAGGCGGCATGGGCGCAGAAGGGCTGCCAGCTGTGTTCCCACCGGCCCACGGCGAGGCGTACGGTGAAGGAGGAGGAGCGCCCTGGGAAGCCGCAGGGGTTGCTACATTTGCGTCTCGCGCCATACTAGGCGGCAGACGAGGCGTCATACCCGCAGGAAGTCGAGGAGCAGGCGGCATACCAGGCGGCATACCAGGCGGGGGCATTCCTGGATGGTATGGATAGCCAGGTTGAGGAGGATATGGAGGATAGCCATTGGGCGGTGGGTAATACTGCGGTCGCTGAGCGTGATTGACCACCGGACTGTTCTGCCTCTTCCTACGCTCCTTCTCGATAGACACCTCTGGGTTGATGCGCCAATTAAAGCCTTTGCCTTCCTTGTCACCCTTGACGAAAGCATCGTGCTGTCCGAGATTGTGTCGTACACTAGACTGCCAACCACTAGTTGTGGTCTTGAACTTGTACCAGGGATACTTCTTCTCGATGTAAGTGTAGATCTGCTGTAGGTTCATCTGGCCTGTAGGCGAGGAGGAAATGGCCTCGTGGATGAGTACCACGTAGTTGGCCGATGGACGCTGCAACTGCTCTTCGCTGTAGTCCTCGATGCGCATTTCTGGGGAAGGGGTACGAGGCGGCTTGATGGGCTGCTTCTGCTTCGACTTGTCCATCATGGTACCGTCACCCTGCTCAGTCGATTCAAGGATGTCATCACCGTCCACCTCTCCCGCGTTGGATTCTTTGCGCTTCGTGATCTTTGGCTTGATGGATGGCGCAGGGATGTCAGCAGGGTCAATACCAGCAGCCTTGGCTCTTTCTATTTCCTTGGCTTGCTTGATGAGCTGCGAGCGTTGTCGTTTCGACATGATACCGTCCTTCGGCGGTCGCCCAGGGCCCTTGCGCTTCTCTACAACATGACCAACAAGGCTTGCGGGCAAGTTATGTTGGCGGGCCATTTCCTCTGTGATGAGACCTTCGATCTCGCCACCAGCTTCAATCTCGGCCTCGAGCGGCTTGCGTAGGAGTGGAGGGCTATCGTTGGGCACCGACTTGACTGGCGCAGGCTGTTCCCTGACAGGTGTCTCTTTCTTGACAGCGTCTGGTGTCGCCTCGTCCAGAACAGGCGTTTTCGAAGGTGCCTTTGCTGCACCTTTGCCTTTCTCTTTCGGTTCCTTCGGTTCTCTAATCTCATTGACTTCTTTTGCTGCTTCGACCTCCTTCTCCTTAGTCTCTTTGGCCTTGGCTTGCTTGGTCTCTTTGATGGCCTTGGCCTCCTTCGTAGGAGAAGTTCTGACAGGCTCTTCTTGGGGAGGCTTGATCTTCTTAGCTTTCTTGACAGGGGATCCAAAGGAAGAGTGATCGTCCTCTTCTTGCTCACGCCGCCTCTCCCTCTCCTCGCGCTTCCGCTTCTTCTTTTCCAGTATTCTCTGCTTCTTTGACAGCTTCGGCGGTGGAGTCGCTTCTCGTGGTCGTGGCGGTTTAAGGTTAAGCTTGACCCTCTGCTTTTTCGGTGCAGGCTCTTCGTACTCGTCCATATCGTCGTTTGCATCGTCTTCAGACTCCAGATCGTCATCAACCGGATGATGGTAGACTTGACGGGGATTGATGCTTATCTGGCCTTCACTGTCTGAGCTCATCTCTTCATCACTCTCCATCTCTCCGTTTCCGTTCTCGAATGAGAAGCTCATAGGTCGAGATCCGGACTCATGCCGCTGCCGCTGCTGTTCAGTGAGGGCGACATCGGGAAGGAAGAACTGTATGTTGACAGCTCCAATGGCGAGACGATCGCCATGCTCAAGAGCAACAACTGAACCTTGCGGACAGAACTGATCCTCATGATGCAGTCCGTTATTCCCGAGTACCTCAATGCAGAAACCTCCCTCTTCGAAGTTGTAAAAGATCTTGGCATGGCGACGAGAGATGCCCTTCGGCCCTGCATTACCGGTCTTAGCAGTCACATGCTCGGGGTGGATGGGAACTAGTGGGCAATCGTTGGGATCTTCTGGAACGTGGCCATCGAGGTAGTCGGGTCGCTCCGGAAATGTCTGCATGAGCACTTCCTGAGGTGCGCGTGCAGCAGGCTTCTCCTCGGCAGCTTCGCCGTTCTGATGCGAGCCAGAGCTGGCAGATTGGGAAGGCTGGCGATGCTGCTGGTACTCGAGAGGCATAGTGTCCAGACGTGCACTGACAATGCCTCCCTTCTCACTGATGACGCTGGGTGCACCTCGGCCGTTGCGCTTTTGTTTCTTCTTGTGCAGCAGTGCATGGGCGCCTGCATGATCGCCTGTCCTCTCCAGATGGTCGACTTTGGCGAGGCGCTTCATGTCCTTGCGCGCGAGTTCGAGATTACGTCCGAGGATGATTGAATAGGTGTGCATGTAGTAGGAGCCATCATCGAAGCGCAGACGGGCAAAGGCGTTGACGCGCTCGTCGCTGACAGGGTCCTCTTCTTGGTAGTCCATGGGCATGAAGTCAGGCATCATGCCCATACCGTTCATGCTCAGATCCATGGGCATGGGTGTAGTGTTTGACATATCCATGCCGAGACCCATGTTGAAGGGCTGGGCCAGCGAGATGGGCGCATCTAGGGTGGGCAGGTCGTTTGCTGCGGTAATGTCTGGGTTCAGGTCTGCGGCAGGCAGCGCGCCCTCCCCTGGCGTGAGGTCGGGGAGGGCAGGTGGTGGTGTTGTTGTTGTTGTTGCGGCAGGCGCATCGGGAGTCGCTGGCTGGGTGGAGGCGGCGCCTTCCATGTCGGGAGCAGCTGTTTGCACGGGCAAGAAGGGACCGTCGCTGGGTGCATGGTGGGGACGATCATGGTCGAAGGGCGAGGGCTGAGACGCGCCGGTTACTGCGAGCATGACGGCGTCTCCATCTTCGAGAGGCAGGGACTGTTGTGGTTGGGATCTCAGGAAGTCGTTGTCGGTGGACTCTGCGCGGAACGTTAGCACTGGCTCCGGCGGCGCGGCCGGCAGTTTTCGTCGCTGCAGGAAGCGTCCAGCGCGTCGCGCATACTCACCAAAGCGTGGAAGGGTCAGCGCGTGATTGTGAGAGGCCCAGGCGTTAGTCAGCTCGTCCCCAAGGTGCAGAGAGGCGTTGCGCGTTTGAGTGAGGTCTTGCAGCTGCGAAGGCGGTCGGCCCTGCCCGTGAGAGGCTTGCAGGGACGCTAAGGAAAGTCGTTGCTGATTGGCCCCGCCATCGGGGAAGGAACTGTCGATTGCGCCGTCTCCATCTTTGAGAGTGCCGAAGCTGCTCTCGAGGTCTTCTTCATCGTCAAGACCAAGATAATCGGAGAAGTTGATGTTTCCGCCAAACAAGGATCCCAGGCCATAGTCTGAAGGCTCCCAGTTGTCGACGTTCTGGGTGTCACTGACCCGGCTGCGTGTTGCTGTTTCCATCTTTGCAACCACGCTCAGAGAAAAACAAGAACCAGCGATACTGGACTGTTAGTACACGGACACCAGTGCAGAGGTGCTGGTGTTAAGAACTCAGGCAGGCGGTATCACAATATATCTAAGCCCTGAGGTCGACGTCACGATACCAATATTCGAGGGTGAGGTGTACCCAAAGGAGCCCTCAACAACATCATCCACACTGGGACCAGGTGGAGCGCATTGCGACTCAAAACGCCCAATTGATCGGCAAGCTCCCAGTCATGGCTCCCAAGAAGAAGGGGAAGCCTGAGCTCGCAGCAGCAAAGGCCGCAGCGACTCCGCGGGCAGCTCAGCAGACGCCCAACTGGCCTGCCTTCACACCTTTAATCCCGGAGACAGACCTTTCGCTGCAGGAGGCACTCCCTGGACAGATTATCACGATACCGAACTTCTTCACAGCAACCTTGTGCAAGAACTATGTATCGTTTCTCTCCAGTCTGCCACTGACTACCACGCCTGGCAAGCCAAAGAAAGGCGACGCAGTGCGAGTCAACGACCGCTACCAGATTGACGACCCCGCTTTTGCTGAGAGGTTATGGAGCGGCACTGCACTCAAGAACTTGGTCACGGGCGCTGTGGCCGGCGAGGAACTCAACCTTTCCGAGCAGGACCGAAAAGAGCTATGGGGCGGCGAGGTTATTGGCCTCAATCCTAACATCCGCATCTATCGATACTCAAAGGGCCAGTTCTTCGACCAGCATTACGATGACTTCAACAACGTGACTGTTCCGGGCTCACCGCCGATCCCTGGACGCACTACGTGGACGCTCCTGCTGTACCTTACTAGCCCTGCGACGGGATGCATCGGCGGCGAAACCGTGTTCTACCCAGATCCTCCAAAGAAGAAGAGCAGAGAGCCACAGCCAGGGCCGTTCGTGGTAGGTCTCGAGACTGGCCTTGCACTCCTGCACAAGCATGGTGCAGACTGCATGCTTCACGAAGGCCGCGAGGTACTGCAGGGCGAGAAGTGGGTCATCAGAAGTGACCTCTGCGTCAAGCGCTGATACTCGCACCCAATTGCTGCACGGCTGCACGCGATTCTCAGCAAGGAATGGTGCCCTGCACGTTGATGCTCGGTGTTCTCTGACGACCGGTCAAATCGGCGTCGCGTAGGCAGTCTGCGAGTGGCTGCCGCTTCTGCTCACTATCCAGCGCGCCCTCACGCCGGTTTGCACTGCTCCAAAATTCAAAGCACTGTCCACATTCCGACTTCGAGATTCCAGAACGAGTCTCGCCGCATCGCCGGCTACAGGCTCTATACTGCTCAGCAAACAATTAACTAGATACCCGCCTGCGTGGCAGCGCAAAACGCCGTCACCAGTCTGAACGCTCCCTATCGACAACACCATCGATCTTGCCTTCGGTCATCAAGATGACCTATTCTATCTACTTGCGGTAGATGGATATGTTCACCTGAGGTAAAGTCGACTTTGACAGCCGTCAGGGACAAGTGGCTCTGGGACGGTGCATGTTCGCGACCGCGGTGCAGTAGCGATGGAATGGCCTAGACACCACACACATTGTAAAATTAAAACTCTCTCAAATGCGCAGCGCAGCACCGACTCATCCTCTTACACCACCTTCGCTTCTCCTATGGACAAGAAGTCGTCCTCGTCGGTCGATCGATCACTACTACGCCGTTGTTGAGCATCTTCATCGCCCTCCACCGTGCTTACGCCCGATCGCAGGTCGACGCCGATCTAAACGCGCATTCCTCACAGTCTACCACGAAAACACGTCGATCGACCTTGTACATGACCACATTCGTTCGGACGCCTTGCCCACGGTGCTGGGATGTACACAGCACTTGATATCAGATGCCGTCTACTCAGCCCTTGTAACTACGCAAGGACCAGCAACGAATTCGCAGTTCTTTGGTGACGTCTGGCTTGGGTTTCGCACCACGCTCGCTTGTGCGGGAGGCGGATTTAGCCTCTCACGCTTGGCGGTTCACAAGGTGTTTCATCACAACAAGCTAACGCTTGTGGGCTAGACAACATCTGTGATACTTCCAAGACTGTCTCAGAACGTCTGTGTCATACCAAAAAGACTGTTCGTTTCTCGAAGATAAGGTCAAGCTCTCTGTGGATACCTGAGCGGCAGTCTATGTCAAACATGTCCGGTCGCAACGCGACCAGGTGGGACGACCCGCAGTCGTTGACTACTTACCCTCGCGGGTGCCCTGCTGCCTTTGGTTCTTCAGCTGTGCTCACCTTCTCTTCTTCACACCCTTTTGCTTTGACCCGGTGTCATTCCCTAATCTAACATCATGCCCCGCAAACATCAATACACCGACGTCCGGCCACAGGACCACCACGATGACGACTCATCAACCGAAGTCGAATCCCTAGTTGGTGGAGAGAAAGGCTGGGCAGCGAATGAATACACAAGACCGATCAGGTCACGGAGAGACATACTCTGTCCTCCGTGCCTCTCCGCACTACGATGGTTCATCGTGATCGCCCTCCAAGTCGTCATCGTTGGGCTGCTAGCACGCGAGCAAGGACTGCTCATGGACTCAAAGTGGACACGAGCCGCCACAACAAGCGAGAAAGAAGTCGGCGGCGACATGACCGGCTGGGGGCCACACAGTATGTCGCTCCACACAACCCATATGCTCTCACGCACTGACACCATGCAGTCCCCACCAAAGTCACAACCTTCGCAATCAACCAGACTTTCGCACCCTACAACACCTCCGACTTCTTCAAGCCCGAGACCCTCGAAGCCTGGAACGAGCTGATCCCCGTCGGCATGGGCTTCCAGCATATCAAACGACCGGAGCTATACCACGACCTACCCACCCCCATCGTCTGGGACCAGAACAAGACCGTCTTCACAACATCGATGACGCACCAACTTCACTGCCTGTACGCCGTCGTCGAAGTGTACTCCGGCCTGAAGAGCAACATCGAGTTGCCTGAGGACCACCACTGGCACATGATCCACTGCTTTGATTACATGAGGCAGGCGATTATGTGCTCTGCGGATCTGGCGTTGGAGGGCCTGGAGACTACGTTCCCGGATCATAATGGAGGGAGTGATGGGTGGGATAGTAAGCATGTGTGCCGCGATTACTCGCAGGTTAAGGCGCATTTGGAAAAGGTTAGGGCGTATGATGATCAGCAGATCTTCTAGGCGAGCGTGGTAGATCGTGTAGGTAATCGTATACATGAATATTTGCGAACACTACGATCCCCTTCTTAGGATGCAGGCTTTGCGTTCTTCCTCAGCCTGTGTCAGTTGCAAGTCATCTGCTGCAATTCCCTGCTTTACAAATCTCTTGATTGTCGACTGACTCGCCTTGCTCGGAGATAGATTGCCACTATCAGCATCCTCCGCTCCACCCATATGGCACTCCTTCACTTTTGCCGTTGTCATGGATACGAAGGACTTAGCTATACCGAGTCTACAGAATCTTCTACGACACTTCGCTGTAGTAGTCATTTGTGGTTGACAATGCCAAGGGTACAGCGAGCCAAGCAGGCGCGGAGTGCAAACTCGCGATGTGGTCTCCTCAATCTCCCTGGCGATAAGTTCGACTCTGCTTCGGCAATGCTCGCAATATGTTGACATAAGTCTAGAGTTGCGCAATCGCATCTACAGCTACATGGGTGAAATCGATGGATTCCGGCCTCGTCACTGTGGGGTCGCAGAACGTTAACTGGCAGTTCGCTTGTATGATGTTTCCCTTTTGGGGCCTTACACAGACCTGCCGCCAGCTGCGCTCCGAGTTACTTCCCATGTACAGCAAATTTGTCAAAGAAAGAGACTCGCCAGGACTCCACAGGATATACCACTGCTTTGATGCAGAGCCCAAATGGATTAACAAGAGAGGCGTATGATCCACTGTGCAGCACCTGATAATTGAATTTGTCTGCACAACGCGAGATACGACCTTGGATATGAGACCTTTACTGCTCGTGATGAAGGAGTTCGAGGATTTCTTAGTGGAAGTCTGGAACCCCGAAGATACCTACCTCTTCGAAGGCGAACGCACTAGCAAGAGGTTCATGGCTACCTTGCTCGACTGGGTGAATGTTACAAATCCAGACCTTTTCATGGGATCTGAAGACCAACGTCTTCAAACTGGAAATGCAAGCTGGCGACGCGACGGTTTACTTTATTCTCGTACTGGAGCCAAAGGACTGGGAAGACTGGATGTACGAGTGGGAATGGATGAAAAACGACTGGATACTCCCGAAAGATACTACGGCGAGCCTTGGTTCAATAACATTGTTGGGTGGAGTAGAAGACACGGTATTGAGATTAATGTCCGCAGACACCAGCATTCCCACCTTGCGTACCGCCGCCAGCAAACAGGATAGGGGTCAGATCTAAATCTTTGAAGATGTTACATAACAACCAGGCGTCTGTGTAACGACTCCACGGCCAAGATTTACACGCCGTGCTCACTTCACAAGATCACGATTCTCACTGAAGGCAAGAGCACACTCAAGTACCACGCCTATACCCGGTACCTACGTAACTGCAGACATAACCTCTTTCAGCATCACTATGTCAAATCCAGACCCATTTCACGACCTCGTGCCCGGCTACCTTAAGCTCGCAGGGCGCATGAGCGTTATACCTGGAATAGCTATGTTCCGGCGCTTCGGCGCATCCAACGCCCGTAACCTTTCGTACGTGCAGAACGACTTGTACGACCTTGAAGAGCAGCTAAAAAAGCCGGGGCCGAAGATGCCAAGAGCAAGAAAGGAGACAAGGGGTTCTACGCACGAGACTCGTTTTGGGTTGGATGGACGCTGAGGACGGAGTCGATACCAAGCAGCATGACTTGATCGTGAAGATGCCGAAGTTGTTAAAAGAACACAGTAGGCGGCAACAGACATGGGCGGTGGATGTGGTGGCTGACCTGGCTTAGGTCATGCCCTCATGAAGCAGACCACCATACTCTGTCACAAAAAGAACACTGACACCTTCGACCTTCGCGACATCCAAAGCTTTCTGGGCAGCGAGCAGATGAGCGTGGCAAATGACAATGGAAAGGCTTCGACTGTCTTCATCGGACCCGACGAGAGTAGTGGGGCGCTGCGCTGCGCAAAGAGATAAGAGAAGCGTATGATAGAGAGACGGGGTGCCTCCGCAATCGCTCGGACATCGCTCCATTCTCGCGTATGTTATGCAGGAGGGTTATCGACTGGATCGGGGCGTACGGAAGCTGTTAGTGGAAGAAGACCGACCCACGCGTTGGAACGTCGTCTCTTGAGGAAGACGGTCCTTTGCTTTACCTTTGCGGTTACTTGTGCGATCGCGTCTGTTCTTTGAGTCGCGTCAGTTTTGTGGCTGCTCCCGAGCAACATTTTCGAGGACAGAACGAATTCCGTATTTGCCGCCAATATGCTCACTTCTGTTGTCTTCGGGATCTTCAACAAAGCCAGCAGAGCGGACATCTTCAAAGTCCTCCTTAGGTAGGTCCAGCGGTCTCCTCGTGGGTAACGGGTCCTGACCACAGCCAGATCTACACTCGTACAGTTCGTCCCCATGTGCCTGATGGAGGGAGGGTCATGAATTATCCATGAATGCCTTCAATCTAGATTACGGTAAGGTGAGCTATCTCGAACAGCTGCTATACCATTCTGAGTTACTGTTCAGTTATAATGAATGTACGATACTGCGCTGAATCACTTCGGTAATCCCGGATAGTTTCCCGAGACAGGTACTCGAAGATACTTCGAGTGACGTAGCATTGATGGAGAAGGACATCTTCTGCGGAAGTAGAAATCCGCCGTCTAGGCGAGCCAGCGTCTTCCGCTGTTCAATTCGAGGACCTGAGCTCGTTCCGTGTATCCTGATGTATCGAAGCGTTTTGACGTGTTGATGACATCTCAGACGGGTATATCGGGGGTTTCGGAAGAGGCACACTTAAGTAGCGCTACGCCTCCGGGAAGTCGGCTTCCCGAACGCAGTCGAGGGACGTCTACAAGGCGGCCTTGGCGGGGAACCCGGAGGCGTCGCACTAGATATGTCGGCGAGCAGAGGGTGGTAACAAGGTTGGCTTATTGTTTTTTCCCAAGGCACCGAGGATACCAACGCGATAGCAAGTATGTCAAAGCGTCTCGCAGAAACCTCTGATGCCGGTGAGCTTCCGTGAAGTGGGCTCTTGAGACTGCCGGCAGAAGCAGGGCTGTAAAAGGAAGCAGTGTTAATCCCGGCAGTCACGATGCACCACGCGCATAGCAGCGGAGCCGCTGTCTATCCATAAATCGACTGGGCTCAGTAAGCGTATGCAGGGTTGTATTGGGAGGGCGGTGTTGTGTTGTCTGTTAGATTTCTGAGGCTGACATCACGACTGGAGTTCACGCAGGACCCACTAAGCTCGTCCATATACTTTCCGGCCACATATAGTTTCCAGCCACCCCACCCAAAGCAGCCACACAGTATAGAGTTGCAATTTTGTTAATAATAGTAATTATATTTGCTACTGCGTATATATAGAGTTAAAGGTAAAGGTTATTATAGCTATATGGCCGAGCTTAAGCTCTTCGCAGGTCTGAACGTGGACGTGGGATCTTCGGCCCGGCTGATGTACCCGAGAAAGCCCGGATTATTTGGTTCAAAAAGCGCAAACGTTTCTTGGTGTTGCACCTTCAACAAGCTGATGCTGGCAAACATTGGGTTTGAGGCCTGAGCTAAATTTTAGGCGAGGTCGATCGTCACCCGAATCTTGCTCCGCGGGAGCGGGATGACGATGCCACAAATCTCTTTTGAGCCGCTTCTTTTCCCAAGCGGTCTTACAAAATAGCCTCATCTAACCTCCTTTGGGTGCAGCCTCATATCGGAAAATTGGGCGATGCGAGCTTGTTGGCAGCGTGGCGTTGCTGATCCTAATCCAAATCACGGTACGCGTCCTGATCGAAATCTGGACTTCCGCATCGCAACGCATCCCCTTCTCCGACCGCAGCCCTACATGAGTCAAGCGTTGTCGAGATTCAGGAATCTCAGAACACAACATCACTTTGGGAAAAGCCGCACAAATGAATACTGGAAGGCAGTTGCTGCTGGTAATGCGGTCCCCCTTCATGATAAGCGCTTCAGCGTCCTGGAGCGCTGGCAGTGAAGGTTCAGACTACACTCAGAGCATCTGAGGACAGTGATTTCGGACAATTATAGCTAAAGACGGGGTCAAGGTTTCCGGGTGGATCCTCCGCCCGCTTCTTGCGAGATGAGAGCAAGCATCATTGCGGAGATCCCCACCTTGATGCTCTGGACGCCTAGACATTCTCATAGACAGCTGCCAATGAGGACGCCTCTGTTGTCATCGACGATGCTGTCTCTAGTTTTTCATGCTTACACCCAGGCACGAACCCGTCCTGTTGGCCACCTCGGGCTCGCATCCAGCGCGTCACCTTGACCAAAGACTATGCTCAATGAGTAACGTTGAGATACCGCCCGGCGAGTTGAATCGAATCGACTAACCCTAGCTGCTGGATCACATCCCATTCCACCAGTACGAGGCCTCAGATGGAGCTCAGCCTTGTCAACAGCGTTGGCAAAGCAGCTACGATGACGATCGCGCACGACTCGCTAAAGGAAAGCGTAGCACAGTCATTGCAGTCGGCGTTCGGTGGACATTTCTCAATGTTCTCTGCTCGGGTGAGATGTCACTCCGCGTTTTAGGGGGTCGAGCATTTTCTATAAGATCCACTCCGCCAGGTTGATCAGTGTTCCTCACATATTCAATTCCTTTCTCGTTCTCTTTCGTCGACATCTTTGCAGCTGTCAACATGAAGGTCAACGCAGTCCTCGCCCTCGCTCTTCCGGCGGTCACATCTGCCTACCCTGGCATGATGGGTGCTTCATCGCGAACAGAGCTCGAAAACGCCCTGAAGGAGGCGTACAAGCGTGAAGCTGCTGCTGAGGCTGACCCGCAGGGTCTTGGTAGCCTTCTTTCAGGCGTTGGCGAGACCGTGAAGGGTCTCGGTGACCTTGTTGGTGGTTTAATCAACTCTGTTGGCAATGCGCTTGTCGTTGCGGACAACAAGCGACCCGAGCCTGGCTACGAGTTCCAGGCACCTGGCCCCGGTGACTCTCGTGGTCCCTGCCCTGGTCTCAACTTGCTTGCCAACTGTAAGTTGAGCACTGTTACATTATTAAAGCATTACTGACTCGGTTTGACAGACGGTTATCTTCCCCGCGACGGTTACGTCAACTTCGGTCAAGTCCTCGATGCTACATCTAGGGGTTTCAACATGGGTACGGATCTTGCAACGGTCCTTGCTACCTTCGCTGTGCTGGCGAACGGTGACATCGACACAACATCGTTCTACCTTGGAGCAGGCAAGAACGGTATTGGCGGTCTTAATAGGCACTCCACTGTCGAGGCTGATGTCTCTCCTACCCGTGAGGACTACTACCTTGGCTGCGGTGACAATCATCAGTTGTCTTCCCGTCTCGTCAAGCAGTTGGTCAAGTACGCAGCCCAGGATCCCAACAAAGAGTTCTCCATGAACGTCATGGCCAGCTCATATGGCGAGAGCGCTGGATTCTCCAAGAACTACAATCCCTACCTCTACTACTTCCCTTTCCCCCAGATCGTTTCTCTGGGCGCTTTCGCCTTCTACCCTAACTTTTTTTCCAACGGTACCTACGGTGCCGGCGGTGTCGCCAATGCAAAGTCTATCCTCAGCATTATCGGTGCTGAGTACCAGAAGGACACTGGCGAGTTCAAGTACGTTCCTGAGAGGTGGCCTGAGAACTGGTACCGCCGCGCCACCCCCTACGGCGCCGTCCAGGCTCTCACAGACGGCTTCCTCCAGATCTACCCTCGCAACATCATCGTCCCTGGTGCATCCCAGGTCGGCACACCCAACCTCAGCGTCCAGACTCTGCTCTGCGACATCTACCAGGGTATCGGCTCCATCACTCCTCTTGCCATCGGTGGTACCGAGGAGCAGGTCGCCAAGGGTGTCAGCTGGGCTCTCAGTGTCCTTGACCCTGTCATTGGTGGCACTGCTCTTGGCTGCCCTGACAACACCATCTCGCCCAACTTCTTGTACCCTCAGTCTGCCAAGTCTGGTGGCCCTACCACTCCTCCTCCTGTCAAGGCTGACGGCAACACCGGCGACAACGTCTACAACAAGGTTTACTTCGGTGGCAACACTGCTCCTACCAGCCCTCAGTGCAAGGCTTAGGTTCCGGGGAGAAAATAGTTTTACAGTATTGTAATGTGTAGCGGTTACTGAGCCCTGTAATGATTTAATGACTAGTAATTCAACTTCAAGTAAGATCATGACCAAGCGTTGCTTCATTCAGATCAGCGTGATCGTTTGCCTGGCGCACAAGACAATTGTCGGCTTCCGTTTGAAGGTCCTCAAGGCTGCGCTGGCATGGGAGGCCCAGTCGAGTCGAATATGCGCTCGCATTGTACTTGCGAGCATTTCCGGTACTTCGTCCGCCAGTTCTCAAAGCTGACGCATCATTGTCAAATTCCATGGATGCGCACCGACCTTCGGAAATTGGTAAATGGCGGTATCATTTACAAAGATGGCATCCTGTTCTGTACGCAAGGCTCATTGACAACGCCCGGCGGCCTAGCATACATGCCGCTCCCTTCAAACCATACCTCATCGACTTCATACTCGTCTAAGCTTCTCATCACATCTTATCACAAACGACCCTTCAACTCGGTCAACGACGTCGTGATCCACAGTGACGGCAGCATCTGGTTCACGGATCCTGTATATGGTTCTGAGCAAGGTATTCGTCCACCACCTCAGCTGCCAAATCAAGTGTATCGCTTCGATCCCAATACGAAGGGTATAAGGGCTGTTGCAGATGGGTTTGGAAGACCGAACGGCATCTGCTTCAGCCCTAATGAGCAGACCTGCTACATCACGGACATTGATTGGATTCACGGCGATGGACGACAGATGGGACAAGAGCGTCACACATGTGAGTTCTTGCATGACGTGAAAGGGCAAATGGTCATCGCTAACGATTGCAGACACGCATTCGATGTAAAATTATACTCGGGCCAGCCGTTTCTTACCAACAGATGGCTTTCGCCATGACTGACGTTGGTATCCCAGATGGAATCAAGTGCGATGTGCATGGCAACGTGTACAGTGGGTGTGGTGACGGAGTCAACATCTGGTCACCCGGCGGAGTACTGCTGGCGAAGATTCTCGTCGATGGTGATGTTGCTAACTTTTGCTTTGGGAGAGACGGGCAGCTCTTCTTGCTGAATGAGACTAGACTATGGCGAGCACAAATTGCAAGCAGCCACAAGGGTGCTCTACTGGGTCTTTGAAAGCTGCTGCTCTGTAAGAAGCTGTCACAATACGAATGCAGTCGAGCAACATAGTCCTCGACGTTTTTAACTTCAGCACTCGACGCTGGAGGTCGTTAAGCAATGGTTTAGGAATTTTGCGCGGGTCGTCTTTGGTAGAAGTCCTGCGACACATCGAGTGGCTCGTCGAGATCGAAGGCGGCTCCTGCAGCGGTATGTGCGCGTCTCATACGAGCAATGTATGCCTGTATGAGGTTACTTTTGTGTTGATTATTCTCAGAGGTCCTGTCGAAGCATGCTCCGACCTTTTCCATAAGTTTCATCCACTGCATCGTTGAATCATTGTCCGAGTAGTAGCTGTTGCAGAAAAAGTTCTCGGCATCCGTGAGGCTATTGCGATGGCCGTGAATGTACCGTGCATTCACGTATATATCAAGTAGACTGTTCACCAAAGGCTTCCAAGTAAGCGAGATCGTTCCGTATGTGATGCTCATCTCGGCACTAAGCACAGGCGCTGATTGTAGTATGTACCTAACCGCGCGTTCTGTTCAATGCAAATTGGACCGACGCGAGGATAAGGGCTGCAAAGCAGATAGTCGAGATCCGAATTGGCAAGAGCTTTGCGGCGCAGTTCTGCTATGATGGGCCGGTCCTCATCTTTTTGTAGCTCGTAGTCAGACATTGGGGATAGGGCGCTAAACATAGCGCGATCCCTGTCGACCTGGAGGAAACCTTGAGCGTCCATCAGGAATTAGTGACGGTTCATTGGTTTGCACTTGTCGTATGCATAGAGGTTGATGGTGAGGCCTTGGAGGCGGTTTCTCGCAAATTCCCATTCTGTTGCAGCTCGGAGCATTTGCGAGACTTGACGACACATGATCCAAAGATCAAGGTCCTCGACATGTGTTACGATCATTGCCCATATCTCTGCTGGTAGCGCTGGTGGTGTTATGGAAACGGGCATGGTTGCGATCCGTGTCGGTTCTGATGAGACGAGAAAGGCTTGACGTTCTGCGGACGATAAGAGTGTATCGCCACGACTGTCTAATTTTCTGAGAGGGATTGCTCGGTACCAGTAGTGCCAGAAACCCACGAATGAATCATCGAGGGTCATCACAGAAATTTTGGGGCGGGCGGACCCGCCATGCTCAAGCACCAAACTGCTCGAGCTAGCAAGATAACCTGGAAACCCGCACTTCTCGAAGTGACCGATGCGCATATTCCATAGCCGTCTTGGTGAAAGTGCTTCTGGGTTTTCTGAGGTGATTGCAACACTAGGACCAGCTGTAATCTTGTACAGAGCCCGGATCGATAACAGACTCGGTCGAATAGACTCAAAACCCGGCTGGGTTAACGGTTGCGACAGCCAATGTCGCCCACCAGATGTTGCATAATCGAGCTGTCAAAGGCGACCAAGAGAAAAGCCGTTGGAACTCCGAACGGATTTGGAGAGCGATCTCAGTCCGTAAGGCAAGGGAAGCGTATGAAGCGCTCAGATCCTATTGATCCAACGACCTGACTCCGCCGGCTTCCTGTAAAATACCGACATCCTTTTTGAACCGCCACAACCATTCAGTATGATCTGCAGCAGTCTGATTCCATGGGTCGTCAGACTCGTACATGATCCACCGCGCGTGGTGCTGAATCTCTGCATCAGACGGAATGTGACAGCCAGGGTTCGAAGAAGACATTGTCGCGAGAACCCAGCGCCTGAGATCACCAGTAAAGAGACGAAAGAAGTTCGGGCCCATGGATCGATGGCTTTGTGAGTACTTGTCTGGCGTAACAGCGCCTGGGAGGACCACAGACAACGATTCCGTATTCTCAGATGCAGCGCAGGGCTCAACGGAAGAGCAGAGTTCTGTGGTGCCTGGAGCAGATGTCCAGTGACGATTGAACGACTCCATCGGGAAAATTGCTGCCAGGTCAGTATCGGCTCGTTGGTTCTGGTCGTCCACGGGTAATCCTGCGCGTGACTTGAACGCGGAAAGCCAATGATTGTTTGATCCAATAGTCCAGACAACCCAGTCTGCGAATCCTTCTAGCATTGTGTTGGATACCTCAGTACGGCGAATGATCTCACGAGCTTCTTGCTGGATCTGCCAGTCCGGCAGGATCAGCGAGTTTTGAGTTTGCCCTTGTACAAAAGCACGTAACTGGGTCTCAAGTGGACATTGTTCGAAAAGATGAGTGCGGCCATAGATTCGTAGCGTCGAAATTCCCTCGGAGGCTGTGCGGAGCGGTCCGAACAGGGCTTCTGTTGTGATATCGGTACTACACATGATCAGGTCGCGAAGCCAAGACTCATCATCATCTCCCTGTGGTGCCAACGCGTCCTTGTCTGATAGTGCATCTGATGCGAAGATAACACGGCATGCTTCGAACTGGATGGTACGGTAATCTGGCGGTTCACCGTTTGTGTCAAGATAGTTCTGTCGGAAGAAGTTTACTTCAAGCTTGAGAAGCTCGTAAGCGTTGACAGGCGTGGCGGTTGGCGTGTCACTTGCGCGCAAGGGCCAAGGGGTGTTCCTCTCGAGATGGTTAAAGTCTAGTCTCGGGTCAGGTCAATCTTGTCTTAGCTGGGAAGATGTTCACTAACACGGCGGTACGCTATCTTCAACACGTCTCATGATGTGGTCCTCAAATCCCCAATCGCCTTGCCATTGTGACATCGTTGCACCTGCCTTGAAGTGGTCTGCCAAATGATCCACTCTATCCGACCAACTGTCCATGGTGAGGTCGCAGAATCCACATCTTGACCGTATAGCAAGCATAGAAACTTTCCAGTGATCGAAGGGTACTTGCTTTGTGTCAACTTTATGAACAAGCCTCAGATGCTGCACGAGATGATCCTTTCGATGGAAACTGCGCTCGATGTCGCCTCGAGCTTGGCAGGCAGAATACTGGTGTGTCTCTAGATGTACATCATCGGGAGATAGTTCACCACAAAACACGCAACAGAGCAGTCCGAGCGCAGTCGGTACCGGAATCCTCGGGCCGTCCGGCGCACATGTCCATTGCTCTAATGAGAGATGCAAGGCCTTTTCGTGACGTTGCCAGTCGTATTTGGTCTTGAAGGTCTCGACGCAAAAAGTGCACTGAAAGGGTAGCTCAGTCGCAACCAGAGCTCTCTTTGAGCGGTGAGATTCCTTTAGACGCCGTCTCCGCGATTTCCGAATCGGCGCATTGGACCCTTGGGATCCAGATGAGTTGCAGTCGGATCGCGCGTTGGAGTACGATGTGCGGGCACTACTTGCGGAAGACGATGAGCAAAATGTCCTTGAATTGTAGTCATCATCTGAGAGCATGTCAACTGTCATGCACATGCAGGTCGATTTGAGATCATACCACTGAGATGGCCTGAGCCATTGGCTACAGCACGAACAATGTCACCGAAAGAAGCGGCTTCATGCTCTGGCGGCGACTCTACCCATCGCTGCAATGGGTCCGTATGCTGGGATTCAAGCTGCACCGCTGGGGTCCCAGGCCTTGTAATGATATCAATGGCTTCTGTTCGATTGTTGTATGTGTGCGCGAACTGTGATCGAGCATCGCGAATATGGCCGCGTCTTCGAGCGTTTGCAAACCAAGTCGTTATTTGTTTGGGGTCCAGTCCGGTTTGCTGCTGCAAGAACTGCACATCGTCAGGTCGAGGATAGGGTCTGTTTACGTGCGTGCTGAGCCAGGCTTTCAAGACGCGGATCGCTTCTCTGCTAAAACGTCCGCTTTGCTTTGGCGCAATGATAGGTCTTGTCGAAGCATTGGCTGAGGGGGACGCAGGAGAAGTGCTAGGATAGCTACCGAGGCTGAGATTTGGGAGGTGGAAGTCTGAGGGCGCCAATGTTGAGTCTTCCAACAACAATTGGGAAAACGTGACAAAGCCAGCATCATCAAGGAGACCGTGTACACTCATTTTTTCGATCTCAGATGAGGAACTTGAAACTGCTGAACAGAGTGTGTCAAAGGAAACTGGCAGGTTGTCCACGGGCGCTTTCGCGCGCCGGTCGACGCTAGAGCAAAATTGGTAAGGTCGCTAGTCATCCACGCCTTACGCCCTGCGTGTCCACCTGTGAATCACCTCGTACAGCCCATCTCGGCGCTGATCACGTGTCCTTGTAAGCAGCATCGTGCGAACACAATTCGAAACGTGAATGTTGTATTGATCGTTGAAGTTCATATCGCACAACGCGAATTCAATGTGCAGTTCTGACCACCTCCACCCCAAGTCGTTACGAGACAAAGTCGAGACAAAGTCAAGACCTTCGCTCAATCCATAAGCGCACAGAAATAACACGCCAACTGAGAAGTTACAGAGCCTGTTCAGTACCGAGATATGTCCCCTAATCATTCTCACTGACAAAACAAACAGACTGCTGACTCCACCCGAATAGGCGCAGCGGCTTTCTCCACTTTGAGACGCCTTCGTGTACCTCGAGCAGCCCGTCAGGCACGTATACTTCTTTCAAAACATCTCCAGACACACCAAGCTTCCGTCCATAATTTGTGAGCGGACTATAAGGAAACCTTCATCAGGCCAGAATTCCCTACGTTAACATTGGTCAGGCGATTCGGGCCCAGGCAGACTGCATCCTTTGAGGAGCCGCTGTATCGCAAAGGCCTCCGGGTAGCCCCAGTCTGGATCTCCCACCAGGATACCGACTTTTATGTCGCGATCACATCTCGCGACGAGCCTCATGAGGGGCAAGAAGTCGGTTTCTTGCGTGCTGGTTCTGAAGACATAAAGCTTGATAATAAGCTCTGCACAGCGTAGTGCTGGCGTCTGCGCTGGATTCGGATGTACGAAGGTGTCGAGATAGCTGTTGACCTGACTCATGTAGGTGAAGATGCGCGGGCGTGTGTGTGCATACAGCAGCGCTGTTTCGTTGCGAGTTGTTCGACACAGTTGGGTAGAGACGCCCCAAACGGGGCCATCATTCTGCGAGGGCTGCGATCGAGGAAAGAGCTTGATTACGCGTGGCTTTCCATCCATGGCATAGAAGTAGACGATGTTGCGGATCTCTGTGAGCATTCAGCATTGAGAGAAGTGGCTTAGCAAGGCTCTAAGCTACTTACCGCTAGGGAGTTGCAAGAACTTGGACTGTGATGGAAGCGGATGAAGCTAGTCCTTGTGCACGGAGATCTGCTGTTCATTCATGACGTGACTGATATGGCCTTGTATATGTCAGAAGTACCTTGCGTTGATCGCAGGCGAGACGAACAATGCCTTGGTGAAGGGTCGATGAGGCGATGACGAAGGAGGTTGAGGTCGAGACTGAGGCCGGAGGGGAAGAATCGGCGGGGATCTGAGCTTCTGTGAGTTGGAACGGGTGCTGAAGGTCCTATAAGTAGGGCGAGGGGGCTGCTTGGAAATCCTTTACTGATGGCAGGCGCACAGGTGTAGTCACGGTCCTCGATTCGATCAAGCTATAAGGCCCCCACCCCCGGCTCCAAATCCCACTGCCTGCTTCGCATTCAACTCAATTATAATTCCAAGTACTTGATCAAGTAGCAGGAAGCCGACTGCTTCTCAACCATCGGCGAACAACAACCACCACTCTCCAACGAAGCGTTCTCAGGGCAGCCATGTCTCCTGAAGCTGCCTGGCGGTAATGTCACCTAATCGCTGCAACCTTGAGCTTCACTAACATGAAGTGCAGAGGTCCGCAACTTAGTGTACAATTACGCTATGTCGCCATTCCCGCAATCGTTGGCCCTGCATCAGATGTGTGCACGGCCCAGGAATGGTGGTCCTACTTGGGCGGCCCTGACCAGAGTATGGCGTCAACTGCGGACGGAAACTCTGCCTCTCTACGCAACTACAGGATTGCATGCTAAGATCTCACTGAGCGATGCGAACGACTACCTCGACACGTTCATCATGCAAACCAAACCTCGCCCTTCACACGTACCGATGCCAGTGTACAGTATTATCTTGAAGTGTGTGAGATTGATTGTGCATATGAATCTGAATACCTGTGCGGCGCTACGAACGGACATTCTGCCTCTGATAAGCCTGCGAAAACCCGCGCCCGACATCGAGCTTGAGGTGCTCCTCGAGAACCTTAGCACGCCGGACTTCCGTTCACGTACAAGCGTATATTGGGTATTGACCCAGGATGAACCCAGGCTCAAGTACGTCCACGCTAGCGTGCCCGTCTTTCGAGAGTTTTGGGGACACACGAGCGTGCTCGAGGTCTTCGTTACATTTGACACTGAGGGAGTGGTGGCACTCGAGGTGGCTCTCAAGCCTGAACATGCCGACCTGTTGATAAAGCTGAGACGGTGGTGTGATACAAAGACGGTATTGTAAACGAGGAATGGAAAATGACGGCTCTTATGTTAGAGAGAAAACCGGCGATAAGAGGGGACTTTAGAAAACGGAAGGTAGTCAGGCTGTCATCTGCAGTGCGATGGAAGCTCTGAAGGGTACGATAATCTTTGTGTGTTGGGTGTGGCCGGTCTTTTCTGCAACATGAATGAAGGAGGGCACTTGCAAGTCAGAACATTGATCATATTATCTTCGTCATTCACGTCTGTGTCCCCTCTCCTTAATCCACCAAATGGCCGTGAGACATGTTCTTGACTGCCTCCAGCGTGGCTTGGTGGCACCTAGTGCCCCCCACCTCTTCACCTTGAATGCCTCATCAAGGGCAGCGGAAGCTGCAACCGATGCCCCTCAGCATCCTGTTCTCTCCATCACCATAGAACGGGCCCGTCTTGCAACAATGACCCTTGCTGCAGTCCGTATCGCGGTCATTCCACTTCTGGTTGTTGAAGTCGAAGTCGACCCATTCCTGCTCTGGGTGATTGTCGTCGAGGTGCACCCACTCGAAGGACAACGAGTCTCCTCTGCGGATAAGATAGTAGATGCGGATGGTGTAGTTGCCGATGCGCCTCTCGGTGGAGCGACATTCGGATACCTGCTCTCGCCGCTGTCTTACTGCTACCAGATGTCGTTGTTAGCGCCGTCCTTGAGTGCGCCGACGAAAATCGATGCGCGCCGTCCGAGGCTGCCGCCGCGGGGGAAGTGCTCGACGAGACCGATGTTGAGGAAGCAGATGCCGGGGACAGGGTCACGGGTGAGGATGCCGGTAGAGAGGGCAGTCGTGCCGTTGATGGTGAGAGTGGTTGTTGGATCCGTGGGATCGATGAAGGCAACGGTGTCAACGAGGGGCTGGGCCAGGAGGTCACCAGAGCCGGCGGGCACCGCGTGGGCGAAGTTTAGAATAGCTGCGGAGAGCAGCGCGATGATGGTGTGTAACTTCATGCTGGCGCGCGTCCTGATGTCTTTGATGTTCGATTGATGTCGAAGTGTTGTAGAAGGGAGGAGAAGAAGGAGGCCTTGGGTTGTTTATATGTGAGTACGAGGCAAGAGCGATGCCGGAGCTGCAGTGAAAGCCATTGCGGTAAATGAGCAAACGGCGCAATCATCCAATGACCAACGCAAACGCGCAAAAGTGGAAAAGCGCAGCCTCTCATGTCGCCACAGAAACTGAAGTGACTATAGGGCCTATTGTAGCCTTCAGAGGACCTATTTATTAGTACAAGCAGTCAGTAATTTCATTGAAGATCTTCGTCAATCCTGGGATTCAGGATGTAATATCCAAATTTCGCGATGACACGGGAGAGCAGCATCCCTCCTCTAAACTTAGGTCTGCGTGAGCTTTCTCGGCGTCCTAGGAGGGGTCGCCGGCATCTTGTTCAAGCTCATTACCGGCGCATCAGCAAGTTTCCTCGGCGCTCCATGCACCCTTGGCTCATTGTTCTCATACTCGTACCACACACCTCTAATTCTTCGATTGAGTTTGCGTGGTGCGGGACTGATCTTCGACATGTCCGAGGGCGTTGCCATGCTTGGAGGTGTTCGCAATGTCGACGTTTCTGACAGTGGCGCAGGAGCCAGCGCGACACTGGGCTGGTGAACAGACGAGGCAAGGTCTGAGATGCTACGCATCATGGCTTTGCATGTCTGTGCTAGCTGCTCTTGACTCCCACTTAGGCTCTGGATCTGCGCAGTGGTAGCCTGCAAGACGTCTTTGACTTGTTCGTGAGACTTAAAGGACGTGTTCGAGAGTGCAATGTAGTGTGACGCGTTTTGGTCAATGAGTGACTGAAGCTTGGCCTGCGACTCGGCGAGTTGCTTGATCTGAGTGCTGTTGCTCTCGTTGATCTCTTGCATGCGCTGGAGACCAGCAGATTGCGCAACAGAAAGCGCATGGATATGCTCTGCGCTGCTCTCCACCACTGAGCTTAGCCTCTCCAGCTTCTCAGCCAAGTCGTCCACCGATGTGCGTGCTAGCTTCTCCACAGCCGGTTGTGCCTGTGGCAGGGGTGCGCGTGCAATGAGATGCCCAGTCGCACCCTGCAAAGGAATTACTGGAGTTGCACAGTTCGAGCGGTCCTGCGAGGTGAAAAACCACTTGTTGCGCAACGAGATGAACTTGGGGTTGTCTTGTATCGCCTGCATATCATCGGTCGTGAGCACGAAGAGCTGCGCGCCGGGGCGTGAGGACTGAGGGTACTCCTGCTGTACGAGCGACCACCACTGTGTGCAGATGGCTGAGGTCGCGAAGGTGAGGAGGTACGGAGGCGAGTTTGCATAGTCGCTCTGCCATATTTGGTTAGTAATGTCTCAGTCAAGACAAGCAAGAGACAGACCTTCAGCGCATACGCATAGAACAAGCTCTCCTCGCCATTCTCGACTCCGTTCGACTCGCCATCCTGGCTCCCCCTGCTATGTGTCTGTCTGTATGGTGACTTGGGCGGATACAGCTCGCCATTGATGATCAGTCCTTGGGCCAGAGACATGCTTGGCTTCTTGCGCGACCCTGCCGCTCTCTCTCCTCTCTCTGGTGACTTCCTCTGTGGTGAAGTGCTTCTCCTCGCATTCGTCTTGCTTTCGAAGAGCGGCACAGAGGCGTCCATAAGGGCAGTGAAGTCGGTCATACTCTTCGGTCTGTTTGACATGATCGACTCAGATCGTGTGCGACTCAGATTGGCGTGGGTATTGGCGCTGTCGGCGCTGTGAGCTGTGACGAATTGGCTCAAGGCTGAACCTGAGGCTGACGACTTCGGGGATATAGTTATAGTCGAAGCGAACGACACGCGACGTGAATAAGGGTCTGCCTGAGACATGTCTTGTATAGTCGCCGTTGGGCTAAAAACAGCAGTCGCAGGGTGCGGACGGCCAACTGGTCGCAATCCTTGTCAATGACCTCACGCTGGTGGAGTTGAGCCGAGATGTGCGCTGTTCATGCTCGAAACTGGCAGAGTCTCAAGACGGGGCTGATTCGAATCAGTCTGAAGGATTTGACGGTGGCGACGCAGAGCTATACGTGTCGCGATATAAGCGTAGCATGTTGTGGAGGTAGCTGTGTGTTTGCGCTAGGAGACGGGACGGTCATAACAATTCGACGACAGTGCATGACCTCAAGACGCGTGCTGCAGCTAGAAAGCGCGCCACAGGGGTCCGCGGTTAAGCTGTACAACAACAAAAAGCACGAGAAAAGCAACCGTCAAGCCTCAACAGCGGCCTCTGGAGACTGCAACATGCCTGCAAACTGTCGCATTCTCAGGGTCGGTATCAGCTGCCAACTTGAGGAATGATGGATTGAGGATGACGTCGCACAAGCACGGATGGTGGAGTTTCTGTCGCGTTGAAGCAGATCGCGCTAAGATTAGACCCCGTCCCCACTTCCCACCTCATCTTAAGGGGTCCATGTTCGTCTCCATCGGCAACGCTCTGGTCTGCTTTCCCAGATTTACAATATCGTCCCGTTCAAGCATTATCGTCTCTATCACTTCACCATTGAGCCCCTTTACAAGACATGACAATACAACCTTGGTGAGCAGCAAAGACAGGGCTCGAGAATGAATGTATTGGGTGAATGGAACAGCAATAAGATATCATGAAAGATGGCAACGCCTAGATGTCCTCCAGTAACCGAACCCTCTGAAGGAGCGAACACAGACGAGGTCTTCGACCCAGCCCCTAATTTGCACCAAAGTTGCGAATAGCGATGGGTGTTGGCCAAACGGCAAAATGTTGGTGTCAACTGGCCTTGGCGTGGCGATGCTTTTGGGAGCGTCAACAGCGTCATCCTTCGGAAACATGCCGAGAAAAGCTAGTACTAGGCGCAGTCAACAAGAATTGGGTAGAGCTTGGGAGCATCTATGCAGTCGATGGGGAAGCGACGCCAACCTTGATGTCAAAATGCTCCATGGCTCCAAACCCACGCGCTGAAAGCCAACCTTGGGGGACTGGAGCGTCGAGCTTGGTCATCCAAGCCTCGGAAGCCTCTTTCTTGAAAATGATGTGGATGTAGGGCCGAGGACCGGGAGCGACGGGGCGTACGACGCCAACGGGGCGGGCCATGGGAGCAGAAGGTGTTCGGGAGGAGGAACTTGCTGGCTGACGGTGAATGCGTACAGAGGCGAGTGAGCGAGTACGAAGGATCGAGCGCCAAAGAACGTTCATGGCCGAGCAACGACGATCTGGCTGCACTCGGCGACCGAACAGACGATACCTGCTGGTTGTAAGTACCTTTTCCGGAGTCAGTGTTAAAGACGACAGTGGACTTACAAGTCCTTCGCCTCTCCATCGGCGGTGGCATCGTAGTGCGCTTGCATGTAGCGTCCGAAGCCAGCCTCAATCTTGAAGCTGTTTGCCCAAAGATCAAGAAGAGGAAAGACGTCCACACCATCCTTGACCTTCTCAACATCCTTGATCCTGTCGTCAACCGCAATGGTCAGGTTGCCAGTGAACGGCATGTCAAGCTTGCGATCGTTTGCAGTCGATAGGTTCTTGAGGTGCTCGGCAGATTTGGGGTAGAAGACGTCCAGATACTTGACAACGTCGATAAGGTCCATCCCAATCTCCTGTCGCTGCATGAACATTGGACGGAACTCCTGGCGGAGAAGGCGACAGACCTGCGTCAAGCCGAAGAACGGGCGGTTGGTCTCCCGTGCGAGCGTGCCAGACTTGGTCTTGCGCTGAGAACGACGAGCGGCTCCAGGAAATGCGGCGTTCTGCTCTTGTTCGACAAGATCTGACGGCAGAGTACGGTGTCGGTCAAGCTGAGTACGCGAACGCAGCGAGGCGAGGCGTGGACGGTGGACGAGGAGAGCTTGACGGTTGTTGGAGCCGCTGAATGTGTAGATCAGGTTGCGAATCTCTGTCTCATGTCAGTCCGTTCACTCAATCAAGCAGCGTATCGTGCGCACCGCCTGGTAGGTCCATCAAGCCGATGGCCTTCTTGGTGTCGAGGTCTTCGTCAACCGCGTTCAAAATTTCGACCTTGGTTTTCGCAACCTTAGTAGCTGGCTTCCTGACCCCAACTGTGAGGCTGCGCTTGCTGCCCAGTGGTGGAGCGCGAATTTTGGCCGGTCGTTTCGAGCTTGCAGCTGCTGCGAGAACGTCGAGGCCATGGCCGCCGGGAGATGGTGGGATGATCGTACGAGGCAAGGGAGCGCCTGGTGTTAGCGGAGGCGCCATCAACTGCTGCTGACGATCCTCTGAGGGTGGAGGTGTAGATGCTCGCTTGAACCTGTTTGCGTCAACACCGTGATTCCATCAAGCTCAACCCAGCAAACAGAAAGCATCACTTACTCCATTGTTACGGCTGTTGGTAGTCGATGCTATGTGGCGAGGGTCGTGGGTCGATGCTAGAGCTAGAGCGGACCAAAAAGTTGATAGACTGACTGGAGAGGTGGAGTACGAGCAGGCCGGGGGTATCTTGTTCTTATATGCTTGATGGTCAGCCCTCACCGCGAAGGTGAAGCTGGCTAATTGTCTCCATTGCCAGCGGAACAACAGGACCCTTTGTGGGGCAAGTTGTAGTAGGTCACTTCAAGGCTAAGCCCGTGGGAGTGGGTCCACGGCCTTGCGCAGACCAGTAAAGAAGAAAAATTCATGATGGCGAAGTCGGAGAGGACCACTGTCGCAAAGGTGAGAGGTGAGAGAAACGGCGAGGTGATGAGGCAGCATTATCGCGATGAAGCTTGGAGGCTAGCTGCATAATCTCCGCGGAAGGGGCTGCCGTGTAGAGACGCAGCGTATGGCAGGCAGCTTTTATTGGAAGTTAGCTTTGGCATGAGTGCGTACTAGGAGAGCGTATACCTCAGTAATGTAAGTTAGAGGTGATTGCATGGGCGATGGAGGCTCGCTCCCTCCGACTGCAGCGTTCGCTGGGTCATGCAGCTACTGTTCGCTACTTTCAGAGACTCATAAACACCACCTCGGTCCAACGTCGCACACCCCATGCATGCACGAGAAGTACATGTCAGAAGGCAGAGTCGCAGTGAGCGATAAGGCCTGGGGAAGATGCCGCTTCGCAATGAAGCAAGTCAGTATTTACGCCGCCACGGCAGGTATAGGAAAGAGCGTCTTGCTCAATCTTTTTATGCAACACTCGTAACTGCAACGACGTTCCGCAAGGCCATTTCCATACCGGTGACCTCGGGAGGCCTACGACATCGTCGACTTAGTGATGTTAGGACGATACGTCTGCCGTGAAAGAGCTGAACACTTACTATGGCCTGGTTGAAATTTCATCAAGTCGTTGTGCATATACCCGTGAATGATGACACGCTCGTAGGTCGGTCCCCAAGCTCCATGTCCAAGCTCGCGCAGTAAAAGTACTATCGCGATTGTGTTGGGTAGTGCTCAGATGGGTATCAACTTTGCCAATAGGTGATCCAAGAACGCAAGGCAAAATGGAAGCGACAGCGAGGAGGCATGGAAGCCAATTCATGGTGATATTGAAACAAAGTAGTCCTGAAAGGAATGATAAAGTGATGATGTGAGACGAAGTTGGAAAGAACGGTGAGGATGTAGAGGAAAGGATCAGACGTAGATATTATACAAGTCAGCTGAGACATGAGCGACCTTCCTGACGCCGTTTCTACCTGGTATTCTGTCCCGCAGCATCCTACAGAGACTGGGATCTGCGAAGTAGAGGTGTGGGTGAAATGAGTGAGAGCGGCGTAGACACCTGACGCGCCTCCATGGGTCCTTCTGTTCACAACAAGGCGCCTGTGTAGGTGTGTAAATCTGGTATGAAGGGCTGATCTGGCTTAGCATCAATGGTATTCAGCGAAGTACGAAATTCGAGGCGCTTGCGATGATGGCCTCTTGTGAATTCAATGCAGGACTCATGGATCTCCTCCGCCGGACATTGTTTGGCGAGACCAGGCGGGTCCAGCTGTTTCTGGCCGTGTCTGGAGATCGAGTTATGATGGGAATCAACATTGTACGGACTTGCGTGTGCATTCTCAATTGTGTGTCGTGCACGCGCTCGAGCTCCATGCGGGATTCCCGATTTTTTGCCCGAGGTTCGCCACGCGGCAAATTACATTCCGCATCTTTCGAGGCTCGAAACAGATCAATGGCGCTTAAAGTCTCAGTGTCCGTAAGATAAGGTGGTGTAGGCATGATTGCGGCGTAGTTGCAGTTGCCAAGTCCGGTTTCCCACGGGCCTTCTTTACAAAGTTTGACGCCACGTCAATGTTTGTACCTCTATAATTCCCCCAACATACGCGTACAATCTCAAGATGACGGCTAGAGACCATGATCTGGTTCGAAACCTGTTCTCTTCTTGCTCTTTACATGTCCTATGGACTTGCAGATATGGCAAGTACCCATGGAAGCCCTTACGGTCTTACTTTCACACCTACCACGGTTATTGCATCACGGTTCAATGCTTCAGGGTCCATCGAGCCGACAAAGGCACCGCTGGGGTCTGCATACCGCGAGTTTTACCAACGTGCTGTGCAAATCTTCGATCCTTCCATCGACAACGACCCACCCATCGACAAAAGCGAAATAGCATCTTTGTTCCGTACTGCTGTCGTTCCAATGACAGAGCAATTCAGAAACGAGTCTGATCATACGCCTGAGTATGTGGCCTTGTTTTTCCCCTCGGTTTTCAGCTTTCCCACAAGGACAGCCGCCGTCAATGGAGTGCTAGGCGAACATTTCGATCAACCAATGAAAAATGGTCCAGCTCGGCAGGCGACCTGTGATGGCTACGGCTTCCTGTGGGCGCGACCCGGAAGAAAGCAATGACGAAGGACCTCAGAACTTCGTCATCGTGCTCGAGTACGAAGACGAATTCCTCTATACCTGGCTCCTTGTCGTTGCGTTCGGCCTCGGAGTGTTTTCAACACAGCAACAAGAGTACTGCAAAGAATGCAGTGCAAAGACACGGGAGGTCAGCATTCATTAGAGAGTCGAGCCTTACGTCCGCATATCGACACGATAGTGAGATTGACGGCTCAGAAGCGTACCGTAACCGCGTAAACGACTTCCTCATTGGCTTTGTTGAGCGTGTTCTGCCACAGCACGATCGCGATAGCATACGAGCAATCGTCGTGTCTGGCGAAGCACCCAGTGTAGAGTTGGCTGAGCTTGCCGAGATAGTCAGATCTGCAGTGCGAACTGAGTCGGTCAGAGTTGTGTCTGACTTTGACCCATCTGAAGTGGTGCCCAACGGTGCAGCGGCATGGGCACGGCTGATACAGCGAGAGCCGCGCCTTTTCAAGGCTGATCGGGTACCGCACGGTGAGCCATATCACGACGAATTGTAGCTGGCGCAGTTTTGCGATTCATACTGGATATTTCATTAGTGGTAGAGTCGTTCATCGGCGACTCAATCTCTACTTGTAGCTACCACCCACCGGCCCCTTGAGCCCGAAGCAGTTCGCAAAATATGTGACTGTAGCCGACCAATCGCTGAACAGTCCCTTGATACCGATCTGGTTTGCCAGTACATCCAGCACCTCATAGTACTGCCCATCGTAGTAGGTGACATTCGCGATGCTCTCAAAATAGTACTCACCCCTGCTCTTGACAGACGCAAGCGGCCCTGAGCGCTCGAATGTCCAGGCAATGATATCGAGACCAGCAGCGTTGACGGCGTTGGCGTACGCAGACGGAACGATGGTCTTGTTCTCGCCGATGCTGAGGAGCATAGGGAGCGAGGGGCCGATGATGTTCACGCCCGCAGCTTTGGCGATGGTAAGGTTGGAGATACCGGCTGCGATATCTTCGGGCGTGTCGTATTCGACAAGGTAGATCGCTTGCTTGCCGAACTCGTGGTCGTACTTCAGCCAGAAGACGATATCGTCGTATGTGAATGACTGCGGCCAGATGCGGCTGTAGTCGATGGACTTGTTGCGGAAAGCGTCGACCATATCTTGAGCATACTGCTGCTGAGTGTAGCCCTTGAATGGCATAGGGACCTGGGAAGGAGGAGTCTTGAGCTCTGGAGTGAAGTTGCGGTAGCCGGGGTAATCGTTGACAAGATCAATGTACTCGTTGAGAGTCAAGACTTTGCCGCATGTGTCGTAAAGCTCTGTTCGCCAGGTGGGAGTGCCATACTGATAGGCTTGCGGTGTGAGGGCTGAAGCGTTGAAGCCGTCTTGCTTGCCGCAAAGAGTGCTGTACTCAGCGGTGGTGATATCTGAGGTACAGCAAAGAGCATTTGCGGGTGTTGTGGCATTCGCTGGGGTGAACGGAATGGTGCACTTCTTCGCCAGCTCAGGACGCAGGAGAATATCAGTTGTTGTGTGCAGATCACAGAGTGAGTGACGGCAGACAAGCCCTCGATCGCCAGTGAACGAGACATCACACTCGAGGACACCGGCACCCATGCGAGCACCTGCATCTTCAGATTGCACGGTCTCCTCGGGAAACTGAAGGGTACCACCGCCACGGTGGCCGATCGAAAATTGTTGAATAGCAACAGGCTTGTTCTCACAAGACTGCAGCTTCTGCTTCAATGGGCCGTCCGTCATGTTGTTGATGATGTAGTAAGGACGAGGGCCCAATGAGACGAGGTAGCTGTCATTCTTGCTGGTGTGGCCTGAGTGCCCAGTGTTACCAGTAGGATAGGATCTGCTGGTAGGAGCGGCGGCGGCAGCTGCTGCCAGAACGAGAGTCAAGAGGGAGTTCATGGCTGAGGTCAATGGGCCGACCGGGTACTTCGAGAAGAGGATGCTTGTAAGCTCTCCCAACTACACAGGCGAGGACCCTCCATCTTATATCAGAGCGATACCGACTATCCGAGGTCTAGATCAGGATGGCGGCTTGTCAATTGCACAAGCTGGCAGCACGCTGCAGGAACCCAATGCACGAGAGCCAAGCAATTCTCCCACGCGCCAGGGTGAAGGATGAACGCTTATTGAAGCTTTTGCGCCGGCAACGTCATCGAGGAAAGGCTTGAGCCATTCTTGTCTAGCTCAAGCAAGTTCCTCGAGGCTCTTGGGCGTCTTGAGCTGCAGAAGTACGCGTTGGCGGAGAGTCGGTACCGCGATACGGGGATAGTCCGCTGGGGTGCTTGGCCATTGCTGATAACAGGCCCTACCGAGCCAATGGCAGAAGCACGTGTGAGTTCTCCGCTGAGGTTTCGCGGAGGCTAGGCCGACATCCCATGCCGTGTTATAGCTCAAGTATGCAGGCTCAGTTTGATGGCGGCGCTGAATGAGGGTGATGAGCTGAAAGAGTGACAAATTGAGATGAGTTGTAGGAATGTTCATGAGATGGAAACCGGGCGCCGACCTCGCCAGCTTCAACGTTGTTTCCGCGACTTTGCGGCCTCAAAGTGGGGCATGTCAGAGCTCCTACCTGCCCCACGCGAGAAATTTGGTTGGCTAGCTGTCAGCGCTGGATCATCCTTCGAACCAAATAAAGTCCATCCTCTATATACAAAGTCTACATGTTACATCAGGTTCTGTCGACACCGACCTATACGAGATATCAAATTTACAGGATTTCTTTCACAGCAGCGGCATTCAATCTCGTTCCAGCATGAGACATGGCCCGAGACTAGGATGCCCGCTTTTCGGCTACCGGTGTGCAAGATCCACAGCACACGGGTCAAACCTCTTGGGTGACCGCCTGAATCTAGGACAGTACTTTTGAGAATCTCAATTGACAAGATTTCCCTCTCTCCAAAACTTTCGCGTTAAGATCAGGAACCATGCCTTCTTCAACAATCCCCATCACGATCACCCACCTTGGGGATCTCAAGGTCGGCTACCGCCTCACCAACAATGCTGTCGACCCCTCGAAGCCCACCCTGGTTTGCATCAACTCAATGTGCATGACTACTGCACTCTTCGATGCTCAGTTCAACGACAAGAGCCTTACAGATGTCATAAACATCCTAGCCATCGAGCCTCTCGGCCACGGAGCAACAACCTTCCCCACCAAGGCCAGCCACTTCACATACTGGGATTCTGCCATCGTAGCCCTTGAAGTCATGACCGCACTCAAGGTCGAAAAAACCTTTGTCTTAGGAACTAGTCAAGGTGGCTGGATGGTCGTCCGCATGGCTCTGCTCGCACCTGAACGAGTCCTCGGACTCCTGCCGCTTGGAACGAGCATGGACGCGGAGACTTCTGAGACTCGGGAGAAGGGATGCTGGGATCCAGTTCCACTGCTGAACCCATTCGTGCAGAACTGGACGAGTGTCACACCTACTCCGGACTTTGAGATTGATGATCAGTGGTGCGGTATGGTTGCCAGCTTCGGCTTTGGATCGCATGCCACAGATGAGTCCACGACTTTCTGGACCAAGATACTCAAGGAGACATATGCTGGCGAGGAAGGGAGGAGGAAGGCAAGGATGGCAGTGCTGTGTCTGATGTCGAGGGACTCGTTGACATTGAGGTTGGGAGACGTCACTTGCCCTGTGTACTGGCTTCAAGGAACAGAGGATGCGCCGTATAGGTATCAGGTGCAGCATGAACAGATTGAGCTCTTCAAGGCGAGCAAAGAGAAGAAACTAAGAATCGTGCATGGCGGTGCACATTATCTGAATGCGACGAATCCGAAGGAAGTGAATGAGGCGGTGCTGGAGATGGTCACAAAGTATGCTTCGTAGTAAATAATACTAAGGTGTTGAGCGAGTCTCCAAAGGGTACACTGCTTTGTGGATCAGAAATCTGAGAGCGCCAACTGCATGGCATTCCAATGGTCGTAATGATGTACGTACAGAACGTATGTCCATGCGAGCACAGTTGGGCGCAGGATGATAGGTGTGGTGGTACTCCAATCGCCGAGGTAAGTCGACGAGGATTGCATGATGAACGTGCAATGCCATATTTGCCGTTGCTGTTGTGAGATGTTGTATGCTGTATTGTGAAGAAGGAGCCCTCGCTAGCAAATTACACAATATCTTATTTGACACTTGATTACGGGCTTGCCGTACCGGAGGACTCGTACTCGGGGACCAACCTGAACTATCTACCTTCGATGCGGAAGACTCCTTCGCACAGAAGTCTGGAGGGAAACCAGTACTAGAGGCACGAACAATGGTCATTTCTCCCATGAGAGGCGGGTGGGGTTCGACCAATCCTGAGCACATAGGTTTCATTTAGCCGCTTTAATCTCCCTTGCCACCCACGCCATCATGCTTGCTCTTCCACTCCTTGCCAGCAGTGTAGTACGCGCCATCAACGTGCTCCTCCACACTTGCCGGCTTCAGCCACGCGCATCGGTCCTTCTCGAACGTCTCGATTCTCGGCTTGAACTTCGTCTCTTGAAGAGCGAAGTCGTCGATGGTGCCGATGCGGGGAATGCTCATGCCAGGGTATCCGGAGCTACGGCGATACAGTAGCGTACCGCACACGCTACAGAAGCTGTTTTCCATGTAGTTGCCGGTCGCGATGGTGTCTTTCTGGCGGAATCGGGTGAGCTTGTCTTCACCACGTACGTGCTTGAGGTGCGAGTCTTTGATAACGAAGTTCGAGGCAAACATGCTGTGCAGATGTTAGTCGCTGTTAATGTCTTGGTTCAAGGAATGTATTGACCTGGCGGTGATCTTGCGGCAGTCGGTGCAGTGGCAGATGAAGGTGTCGACAAGTCCTTCGCCCTCGGTAGGAACCTCGATCTGTACAGCTCCACAGTAGCAGGTCGCTGTTGCTGTGCCATCGCGCTCGCCGTGGGCGCCCTCAGAGGGCAGTGCGATCTTCTCTGTCATGTCTGTTGGCTTGAGATGATCTTGAATGGACATGAGTCGTTTGGCTGTTGGTAGAATGTTAGGTGTGTAAGCTGAGTGTAAGAACTCAATCGATGCTATTTATCTTGTTTGAGAAGTCCTGGGGAAGTCACAACCGAGGGGATGATATACTTGCCCATCTCGCCGGGTCAATGGACGTAAAGTTGTCGGTCAGTGTCCACTCCGGTGCTTGCCAATGGCTCTAGCAATAAGTCTAGATGCTCTGCGCGTCGGTCTGTGGTCACGGACCACCACAGAAGAGTGATGTAATGCCATTTGGCCTGTGGTTCGAAGCGCTGTAAGCCGCGGTGACAAAGCCGTCGGCGATAGTGAGGGGTAAGCTTCCAAATACCGGAGGTAAGATCACTGGTATTCGCAGATATGTCGAAGAAAGGTCACTTTGCTCACAAAGCTGAGGATTAGTAGTCGACAAGAACAGTATGAGTGGAGCGTAATGATCGAGTCTTCGTTTGTGCAATTCTAGAGGCATTGTAAAGTGCAAAGTCGCGTGTAATTCAGAGATGCAGAGAGTGAGCTGATGTATAAGAAGAGAGCGTAGCAACATGGAAGATGTGGCGGCGAAGGCGTTGCAAATGGCACTTCAGACTCATATACGATGCATGATAGAGGACCTTGATGGTCAAGTCAGTGTCCATGTACTGAAGGATCGCTCTTGGAAGACCGCGGAGGTCTGGATGGGAGGCGCGTGGGGAGCGCTAGACAAGGGTCGTGGCGGGGCACGCGTTTGGGACCGTGCGCTGTAGCCTTGCTGTTGACCTTTCCAAAGATCTTCACAGCTTTTCCACAAGAACAGCTTTTTGCGCACGCCAGACCTTCGCCTCAATTCTCGCCTTCGACTGCAATCGTGCCCGCCAGCTTCACGACACTCCAAACACGCAGAGGCCTCACGATCAACGTTACTACGCTTACGAGTGCTCGAAAGCCCCACCGAACAAAGTCACCAGCACCTACTTCACCATGGGCTCCGTAGTCCTTCCCCATCTGCGCACAGGCTGGCATGTCGACCAAGCGATCCTCAGCGAAGAAGACCGACTCGTCGTCATCCGATTCGGCCGCGACTCAGACCCCGACTGCATGCGCCAGGACGAAGTGCTCTACAAGATCGCCGACCGAGTAAAGAACTTCGCTGCGCTGTACGTCTGCGATCTCGACGAAGTGCCAGACTTCAAGGCCATGTACGAACTCTACGATCCCTGCACAGTCATGTTCTTCTTCAGGAATAAGCACATGATGTGTGATTTTGGAACGGGAAACAACAACAAGCTCAACTGGGTGCTGGAGGACAAGCAGGAGTTGATCGATATCATCGAGACGGTATATCGGGGCGCAAAGAAGGGGAGAGGTCTGGTGGTGAGCCCCAAAGATTACTCCACACGCTACCGCTACTAGACGAGCGTGTTGGCACACTCAAGCGGCCATCGTTGGCTGCTTGGCCTCTACGAACGACAACACGAACGAACTGGTTTACGGGCAGGGTTATGAGATACCACGGAAGAGGCATTTCTGGGGCGATTTGTGCCTACATAGGTGGTATTCGAACGTTAGAATTACTGATATCTACGGACGATTCTTATCCAGCTGTTGCTTTCGCTGTACGGTTCGTCTTTCCTATCTCCTCCTACTCATTGACGACCGGCGCTGACTCGTAAGACGGATATGATGCACGTGATTGACCTTGCATATGCATGTATGCACGAGACTGGTACTAAGCCTCACAACACAGCCCTCTGTTGTCGCCTGGGACACATCCTCGCACAAACCAGAAGCAACAAGCTCGGAGACCAATGACATTGCTGATTCTTATTTCAGAATACGCAAATATGGGTCACGCCTCACTTTGTAATCGTACCGTTCCCTTCGCTGGCAAGGCTGCCACCACATCTCTTAAGTATCCCTCTAGTCTACGCTCGCAGCACAGACAGATTCTTGCTTCGAGTTCCCTCGCCGGGATGCGTTGGCCGCGGTGGTGGTCAGGCGCTGAGGAACCAAGCCAGGGCAGTGACCTCGAGGACGATCCATGGCTCGGCGCTGCGCCGATCACATCACCGCTGCGCCTCCAGACGATGCTGAGAACTTCTAATCGACAACTGTGCATCCGGAAGCTCTTACGTTGTTACGGGCTCGCCAATGCCAGGACCCAAGAGATCGTGTTTTCGCTATCTTAAGTCTTGTCGCTCGAGAAGACGCAGCAGCAAATCCAGCCGACTACACGCTATCATTGGCCAAGGTCCAACTGCGGCTGATCGAATTGACCATGAAGGTCTACAAAGACCTGAGGATCCTTGCTTACATAAGGGGTAGTTGTGAGCTTGAGCCAAGATTTCGCTTCGATGGGAAGGAGGAAACCACACACACCAATGACGGCTGGCCACCAGAGCCATCGAACAAATGGGTCTACTTGTGGACCAGAGACCCGTGTTTAAAGCACGATTCTGAACGAGCTTATTCATATTTGAAAGCCGCTCACTACTCCTCGCACCCCTGGAGAGCAGCTGACAACACTGTCCCGGCCGTCCGATTCAAGCACTGTCTCTCCTTTTCTGCTTTGACATGATCGAAAAGCATATCCCGCATCGCCTATTGATGAGCTATGCGGCACAGCGGGACACATGTCCTTCCTTGTTTCCCCTCAGGGCTCCTCAGAATGTGTCTGATAGGAGTACAGCTGGAAGTGCCATGGAAGAATTGCCTGCCTCGCTATTGGCTTTTTCTCAAGTCATGTCAACCAAGTCCCATCATAATCAAGCTTACTCCCACTCCGCTGTGATTCGCACCCGGCGGGGCAAAATGGGTTTCAGTACGAAGGACTGCCGGGAGGATGACCGGGTATGTCTACTACTTGGCGATAACGTTCCTTACATCTTGAGAAGGACAATGAACGACAAGAAAAGGAGATACATGTTCATTGGGGAAGCACACATTGAAGGAGTAACGAACGGAGAATTGTTGAAAGGTGTCATCACATACGAGCGCCGGTTGCGATTGTTTGATTTTGTTTAAAGAGTCGGGTCGTATTGATATCGCTACATCTAACGATATGTAACTCTTGTAAGGCTTGTTCTGGTCAACGTTTCTTTTAGCTTGTTCTGGTCGAAGTTTCTTTTAGATACCCACGCTTCGCAGATCTAATCCACAATCCGTGTCCCCTTTCGTATTTCTCTGCCTTCTGTATTGCAGTGTCACATTGTATAATCTCTGCATTGATGAAGACCAAGGCCAGCGATGCAGAGGTTGTAGAGAGAGAGAGACCAGCTCTTACGTTATACATAATCCCGAACAGCAGCAATACTTTTGTAGCTCATGAGGTAATTGTCCGCGGGAACCTCCTGGTTTTCCTGGAGATTGAGAGCTTGTATCTGGCTTTCTCTGCAACATGCTAGACTCGCGACGAAGCTCTGATCTCTGATCAACAATCATTTACCGCAAGTTGCACTGTATTCGCTAGAACACGTCAATTTATGGCAATGCAGAATCAAACATGTCACAGAGCAGGTACACTGTGGCAATGACATACCCTCTTCATCCTGTCTCTTGTCTCTTCTCTCCCAACTTCTCTCGCGGCCCGCCCTCCCACAAACACCTCCTAGTGCCTCTCCAGACTTCCTCCAGAATTGCCCTTCTCGGGAGCAAGCTCGGGAAGACCACTACCACATCCTCTTCTCCCTTGACCACAATCGCGAGATAGAACCTGACCTCGAAACCACGGAATGCCTCATGTATGATGATGTCCTGAATGGCGCTTGTCGGGATAAATCGACTGCTGGACGATTGCAAGAATGTGGCAGCGGAAGAAGAGGTCTGTACGCCCAGACCGCGAAGAACGGTCAGAGACTCCTCTGTCTTGTATTAGTAATCGACGTCAGGCAGAAAGCTAGGAAGGGTAAGTACCAGTATAGCCTCTTCGCAGTGCCACACACAGCACCACTACCGCTGCAGGACCAGCATACACCCACGCCAGCCCGCCTACCGCTTTCAACAGGCGAGCAGTCTGCGGTCCACCAAGTACCCAGAGCAAGGCGTCAGTCGAACGCGAAGATCCGTAGGCGAGACTCCATTTCACCCACAGCAAGGCTAGTGTACACAGTCCGACAAGAAGCCGTGTCAGGAGGCCAACACAGTATCCCAGCTTCGCAGCGAGAGTTGTAGGTACCGGACGTGTGGATACTGTGAAGGATATCGTAGACGGAGTAGGTGCAAGGGTGTGCAGTGTCTGGGTGGGCGGAGCCGTTAAGCGCGCGAGAAGTGGTAGAACCATCTTAGCGTTGTCATGATCGGCTTGGATACATGAAGTAGCAGCGAGGAGGTAGTCAACGAGTGGAACGCGGTCGCGCTTTCCAACGCGCCCTTAGCGGCGGGAACAACCGACGGACCCCTGCCGAAGCTCGCTCGAAACTTTAAGCAGCTTGACATCATTCCTCCAACAACACAACGCTGGATACCTCCTCGCTCGGAAACCTCCGCAAACATCCTCCCAAAGAATCGAGCAGCATCGTCGCTATGCCATCGCCCTCACCTCCGCGCGAGCCAGGCGCAGAACCCAGAGAAGAAAGAGACGGACGACAGCGCTCGCGCTCACCGCGACGGAGCCGCAGTCCCGCGCCCCGCAAACCAAAGAGCTACTCCGGCCTGAAGTGGAAGAACGACAAGAAAGACTCGTCCTCCTACGACTCGCGACGGCGCGACGAGCGCGACGACCGACGACGAGACGACAGGCGCGACGACCGCCGCAGCGACAGAGATCGGCGCGACGACAGACACAAACATGACAGAGACCGCCGCGACGATCGTGACTCCCGGCGGCGCTCACGTTCCCGCGACCGCACTCACTCCGACCGCGCTCGCAAACCCGCTTCCTCCACACCCAAAACCTCCTCCGGCGCCCCTGTCGCCTCAACCGGCGAAGCCATGATCCTCGTCACCGTAAACGACCGCCTGGGCACGAAGACACAGGTCCCCTGCCTGCCATCGGATCCCATCAAGGTGCTGAAAGCGATGGTGGCGGCCAAGATCGGGCGGCCGGTGCATGAGATTATGCTCAAGAGGCAGGGCGAGCGGCCGTTCCATGACAGTCTGAGCTTGGCGGACTATGCAATTAGTAATGGGGTGCAAATTGATCTGGAGCTGAATACGGGAGATTAGATGGGGTGGAAAGGGTGGAGGGTGAGAGGTGTGAGGACCTCCTGGCTGCCAGATTCGAGTGGGGATTGGAGGGGAGTTAGATACCCATGCAACGCGAATGGAACTACGGACTATCATTTGGAGACTGTTTGCCCGGTAGATGTGCGACGATCGGCTGGGTCAGAAAGCTCGAATACCTCCTCGCTGTGCAACAGCGTGTGCAACTCGCAAGCGATCGCGACTGTAGATGTCACGATGGCATACAGACGCGTAATCCACATCGGGTTCCTCAGCCTGGAGGCTCTCGCACCAACAAGATGGAAGAAGTCTGCATTTCCCAGCAACACTGCCTCGTTCAGTCCCCAGCATCCTCATCCTCGACTTTCCTATACCGATCAGGACCCAGCCCCTTCTTCTTCGCATACCGCTCATTGACTACCTCGACAGGCTCTTGTCTCTCGCGGTTCAGCACGGGTATATAATTCCCCTTCGCTCTGCCAAAGTTGCCGCCATCGAACACTCTCGGGCCGGCCCTCGCGCTCCCAGCACTCTCTTCATCTGCACTTTCTCTATCCAGCGTACTCGTCCCCAAGCTGGCAATACGCTCCATCAGCAGCCCCGACAGCGTCTCGTCGATCTTATGCCCGCGCCAGACTTCCCACACATCATCCACAACACCGCCCCTGCCCCACTTGCCGCGCCCGACACCACTCCCCTTCCCCAGCGTCTTACTGTTCGAGGCTTTCGGCTCCACGCCCCCCTCATCACCAACATACACCCACTGCAGACTATCCTCATACCCGTCCCGTCTGTCCTCGCTCTCAGCATGCACGACCTCTTCTTTCGCAGGGAAGATGCAGTCCCACAGGACCAGCGGGGCGTCGGAAGCCATTTCGTATTTCGGGCGTGTCGGGTTCTTGCTCATGTCGAGCAGATCAGTGACCAGTTGCGGACTCTCGAGGCGCTGGCCGACCAGGAACAATACACTAATCAGGCTGCGGACCTGGTGCCACAGGAAGGCGCTGCCGTGGAGGGTGAAGGCGTACATTTTCGGCTGGTCCTGGGACGCGGGGGATGCAAGGGCGGCGTGGTTCAGAAAGCCCGGCACGGAGAGCGGAGACACTTCGTCGATGGAGGCGTGGAAGATGCGCCGCTGGAAGTTTGTGAGCTGCTTCGACGCGTCGATCTTGCAGTAGTTGCGGAAGTCGTGCAGGCCGAGGAGCCGCGCGCAGCCGTCGCGCATGGCGGCGATGTCGAGCCAGCCTTCGCGCATGGGCGTGCCGGAGGCATCGTACAGCCCGGAAGACCCAGGGACGGGCGCGAAACACGGGTTCGTGAAGAAGTACTTGTACCGCCGCTCCTTGCAGGAGAAGCGCGCGCTGAAGTCGGGCGGCGGGTTCGGGCACCAGGCGTAGACGCGGATGTCGGGCGGCAGGACGCGGTTGAGGAGCTGGATGTAGGGGAGCTCGTCGGAGAGGTCGTCGAAGTCTTTCTCCTGTGCCGGGCTCGCGCTCTCCTCCTCTGTGGATTTCTGGCGCGGCCTGTTGCTGCGCACGCGGATGCCGACGACCTGGCCAAAGGCGCTCACGCCGCGATCGGTCCGGCCGCACTTGCTGTACTCGCAGCCCTCCCAGTTGATGTCGGCGCCGTCGCGGTCCCACTGGGCAAACGTCTTGCGGTCGACGCGGCTGTAGTCGGTGGCGCTGCCCGGGGGCGGCGTCGGGTTGATCAGGCGGGTCTTGATGAGGGCCTTCCACAGCTCCTCCTCGATAGTCGGCAGCGGCGTCTTGTTGTTGTTGTGGTGCTCGAAGCCGTTGTACTTCTGGCCCAGGTACGCAAACTTGAGCGCGACCAGCCGCGTGCTGTACTTGGAGGCATCGAATGCTTTCGGCGGCGCCTTGGGCGGCTTGGTCAAGGGGCTCGCTTTGGAGCCGTCTGCTTGCGAATGTCCTGTAGGCCCCTCCGATGGCTGTGTCGGCCCCTCAGTACTGCCATTGATCTTCTTCTCCAGCTCCTCTATGCGCGCAACCAGCTGCTCGTGCGACCACTGCTCGTAGCCCGCGGCCATGGCTTTCCTGGCGGCCGGCGCTCGCTCTGCGCGTTGCTTGCGCAGCGGGACTCGGGACAGGCTGTGGAACCCAGCCAACCGTGATCGCGTGCAGAACAGTCGGTGCAGCGATTCCTGGAACTCGGGGAAGGCGCTCGCGTGGGGCAGCGGGGTGAAGCGCCGCATTGGAGAGCAGCAGAGTCACCACCGCTGCCCATCTTTTTCCACCATGACGCCGGGAGGCAGGGATCCAGGGTCTTCTCTAGCGCCATCTCGTTTCCGTCTCTATATCTCCCCTCACTTCTCATCCAGCTTGGGCTCCGTGTGATTTTGGTTGACGTGCTTTTGCTTCTAGGCAGCCATGAGGCAGCAGCCGACTGGTCTTGAAACCTCCCGCCAGCTGACTCACAGCATAGACCCATGGACCGCACGCGGCAGGCAGCCATTCAAGCGTCGCGCCGTTATAAGGAACCCGTCTTCCCGGCCGAGCGTGCCCTGGTAGAACGCTTCTTGTGCCTCGATGGGGCTCTTGGTAACCCTCGATAATGACCGAAAAGCGTTGCAGCTCGTATCTCAGCCATGGTTCGAGGTCTGATTGGATGCGTGATGCTACACGCACGTTCACGTTGGATGACTGATCCAGGCAGCATTTCCGCACTGAAGCCTTCAGGGCGGCCTCAGCCATGGTTCGGGGGTACAGTATGAAGATAAACATGCGTCCAATGTCCATTTTCCCCTCTTCACGCTTTTCCTCTGGATTGTTGTCAACGTATCTGCCGAGTCCGCAATCTCACACCAATTCCCACAGCATCCCCAGAAAAGTCATACCGTGTCAAAATGTTTCGCAACCACTACAAAACAGTAGATTCTAATCACCTTTGCGGGCTGTATTACAATGTGCCGCATCTCGGCCGTCTGCAAAAGTCTTACCTTCCACGAGTCGAGGTCAACGTCCACACCAGCATCCTCGCAACCACATCCCGCACAAAGCTCCAACAGACATTTCAGAATCCCTCCACAACCAGAGGCATCAGAGAGGTCCGTTATGCTTTCCCCTTGTACGATGGCGTGAGCGTTGTTGGGTTCCAGTGCCACGTTGGTAATCGTCTCATCGTCGGCGAAGTCAAAGAGAAAGAGAATGCCAACATGGTGTACAAGGAAGCCGTAGATCGAGGCGAGACAGCCGGCCTGCTCGAGCAGCTCCCTGAAGCTTCCGATGTCTTCACTATGACCATTGGCAATATTCCACCAGGCGCAAAGGTCACTGTCGACATCACCTACCTCGGCGAGCTGAAACACGACATGGAGGTAGATGGCATCAGATTCACCATTCCTACCAGCATCTGTCCGCGGTATGGTGAATTCAGCAGCTCTCATCAACAGCTTGATGGCACTATCGCAATCACCGTAGACGCCGAGATAGCACAAGGATCGTTCATTCAACGAATGCAGTCGCCCTCACATCCCATCTCCATGTCCATGGGCGCAACTTCCGTCGAACCCGACGCCGCCCCGTCTATGAGCAAGGCGTCAGCCACTTTGAGCCTAGGCGTCGCACATCTCGACACCGACTTCGTCCTCCAAGTCATCGCCAAAGACACCGGCATTCCCAGAGCCATTCTCGAAACGCATCCCACGATCCCCAATCAGCGCGCCCTCATGACCACCCTGGTCCCGAAGTTTGCGCTTCCGTCCGAGAAGCCCGAGGTCGTCTTCGTATGCGACCAGAGCGGCAGCATGGGCGGCTCCAGCATAGATCTCGCCAAAGAAGCTTTACAAGTCTTCCTCAAGTCGCTCCCAGTCGGCGTAAAATTCAACGTCTGCTCGTTTGGCAGTCGCTACGACTTTCTTTTCCCCAGAAGCGCATCGTACAGCGAAGACACGCTGGCAACCGCTACTCGACACGCCGCCAGGCTCTCAGCCAACTACGGCGGCACCGAGATGCTTGAGCCACTGCGCGCGACCATTGAGCGACGCTACAAGGACACGCCGCTAGACATCATCCTATTGACCGACGGCGAGATCTGGGCCCAGCAAGCCCTATTCGACTACCTCAACGCGCAGATCCAAGAGACCCAAGCCCCGATCCGCGTCTTCACGCTGGGTATTGGAAGCGGCGTGTCGCACAGCCTGATCGAAGGCATCGCTAGAGCCGGCAACGGCTTCGCGCAGTGCGTGCAAGCGGGTGAGAAGATGAACAGCAAAGTGGTGCGGATGCTCAAAGGCGCCTTGTCGCCGCACGTGAACGACTACAGGCTGGAAGTCAAATACGCCAATGCCCACGCTGACAACTTTGAACTCGTCGAGAAAGTCGCAGACGGCCTGCACGTCGAGCTCGACCTAAGCTCCACAGAGACAGAACATGTAAGCTCCATACACCATCCTATCGAATCGAGACATACTAACGCCCCCTTCCAGCTATCTCAGAAAATCTCCCTCTACAACAAATCACCCCCCGCCTCTCCCTCCCCACCAACAGACCAAGATCGTTTCTCCCACCTCCCGCCCATCCCCGCGCCAAAAATCCTACAAGCACCACAATCCATCCCGCCCCTGTTCTCCTTCACCCGCAGCACCATCTACCTCTTGCTCTCTCCACACGCGCCCACAGCAACACCCACCAGCGTGGTCTTGCGCGGCACGAGCAGCCACGGCCCGCTGGAGCTCGAGATCCCGGTGCACGATGCGGTAAAGGGGGAGACGGTGCATCAGCTGGCGGCGAAGAAGGCGGTGGGTGAGCTGGAGATGGGGAGGGGGTGGTTGACGTGTGCGAGGGCGAGTGCAGCGAGCCCTGACGGAGCGAAAGGTGAATTGTTGAAAGATAAGTTCGAGGGCCGATTCAGCGACATGGTTGAGCGCGAGGCGGTGCGACTGGGCGTGCAGTTCCAGGTTGGCGGGAAGTGGACGAGTTTCGTTGCTGTGGAACGTACTATCCCCAAGTCCAAGGCTTCTGACGACGACGACGAAGTCATGGATGAAGACTGGGAGTTCCTTGAGGATGAGAAGGTGGCGGAGATGGCGACCTTTCGAGGAGGCGGTCGGGGCAATGGTCGCGCTGGTGGTAAATCCCGATTCGGTGCACACGAAAGCATACAAAGAATCGAAGGAGTGCGCAATAGTCGTGGTGGACGAGGTGGATCAAGTTCTCCTGCACGGGAGCGATTGTACCAGCCAGCAGAGCCGCAGTTCCCTCCAGTATCGCTATCTCCTCCCACGCAAGGCTTCGGTAGCGCTCTTCAGTACAACCCAACAAGTCCCTCTCACGGCGGTGGTAGTGCCTTTGGCCAGGAGTCCAAGCCTGCAGCCGGAGGACTCTTTGGTGCTGCTTCTCAGTACACCTCAACAAATCCTGCCTACAGCGCTGGCAGTCTCTTTGGTGGCGGCAAGGAATCGTCGAAACCCTCAACCTCATCACTGTTCGGTGCTGCTCCTCACCCTGCCCGACCACACGCTGGCCAGCCAGTCGCCGCAGCAACACCCGCATCCGGATCACTATTCGGATCCACATCCCCATCTCATGCCAAAGTCCTGCAAGACTACCAATCCGGATCGATGGTGCTGCACCAAGAGGACCCAAAGCGCCTGCAAGTAGCACCCGTATCTGCATCTGCCTCCTCGCAACTGGACTTTGGCAACGGCGCAGCAACACCGTACGGCCTCGGTACACCTACCTTCGACAAGGGACTGGATTTCGGCGGCGGCGACGCGGCGCTCGAGAACTTCGACTTCGACTCCTTCCTCCATGGCAAAGACTCCAGCGGAGCAGAAATATCTCATGACTTCTTGGATTTCAAGGAGTCTGCCTGCGATTCCTACCTCAACAACGGAGCAGCAACAACCTACAACCTCGGTGCACCCACATACTCTCCCTCTGTATCTGCCTCTGCTTCAGCGTACGATGCGTCCTTCACCCCTCTCGCAGCCGCAGCATCATTTCCCACCTACAACCCCACATCACCCTCATACGCCCCGATGGCAGCCTCCGCATCATACTCCCCCACCTCTCCGGTCGCAAAAGAAAACGAGGAAGAAGACACCGGTTCAGATATGGACATGGGCTTCGGTCTCTTTCCGGAAGGCGAGACTGCTTCAGACTTAGAAGAAGAGGAAGAGCCATCACGACCCGTGCGCCGACGTAAACGCAGCAAACGCAACCCGTTCATAGACGTCGAGGCCGAGGTAGACGAGGAAGTAGACTCCGACACCACCGTGTCAGGACCTGAGGAAGTGGAAGAGCTACAACCCAAGGATCTGCTAGATCAGACACAGAGCCCGGCTCAGGAAGTTTTGCGCCTCTTGATCGCGCACCAGTCTTGCAGCGGTATGTTCCCGTACCATCCAAAGGTCTTGGGGTGGCTGGGCATCTCGGTTTCGGACTTCAGGAAGGCACAGCGGGAAGTCGCAGTCTCCAGTAGTGCTTCCGCGCAAGAGCAGAGTGGGTACCTCATCACCACGGCATTAGTGATAGTGTACATGGAGAAGAAGCTAGCGGACTACAAAGATGAGTGGGAGTTGGTCGTTGAGAAGGCTAGGAGTTGGTTGGAAGGGCAATGTGTCTCGGACGGAGGTGCCGTGTATCGGGAGGCGGCGGCAAGGATGTTATGAGGCAGAGGAATGGACATACATGTCTTAGATAGTTACGAGAGAGTTGAATAAGTGAAAGTGAGAATCGATGGATGGTATGTCTATACATCGCGCCAATGCTGATAACGTTTGTGACAGCTGACTCGCGCCAGAGATGACGCTTGGAGAAGGATAAGACACCTATTGGAGTCGACTTGGCTCATGTGGGATATGCTTCATCAGCTTTGGACAGATCGTCCTACGAGGTATTCGGGGGTTTGACATGGGATGGAGTTGGTGCAGGGGGAGATGCTTGCGTCCATACTGATGATGCATCGGGGTTCTCCTCGTCCTCACCCCCACCACTCCATCAAACATAGGCGATGGCTTGATGGAACGGCGTGGTGACGAGCCGCGGCTTTTCTTCTGCGACTGTGTTAGCCTGCGAGCCTCGATGGAAGAAGGTCCGGCAACGATGCGCATACGGTGGTACGTACCTTTAACATGTTTCATAACGATCTATCGTAGGTATGTTTCGAAGCAATGTATCAAAAGACTGTCGAGTAAGGATGGTGTGTATCGATATGGTGTAAGGATGGCGTGTAATCATAGCGACTGTCAAAAACTGACTGATCGGAATAGCTATCAATCCGTCGTGAGGTGGGATATGATGACTTACTGTAAGGATGTGTTGAACGATGCTGTGTAAGAATGTCGACAGAAGGCGGAAGATGTTAAGTTGGAATGGCGGGAGGAATCATGGTCGAGATCAAAGACCTGGGTACATTAGCCAACCGGAGCCGATGGAGTAGTGTGCGGGAGCCTACCATTTTGATGTACCGTAAGTATATATCGTGAAGATGCATTCGGCCCATGCTGTTGCCTTCTCGAAGTCGTCCTGGGTGACGCCTTGGAGGATTGCCTTGACGAAGCACGTGCAAAAAGTATAGAAAAGAATGAGGGGAAATGAGGATGAATGTGTGGAAGAATGGTAACGAAGGATAGTAAAGGTATATTTTCAACCAAGCTGGCGGCGAATGTCGAAGTGAGATGGTGGTAGAAAGGTCGACAAGAGGGCGACAGCGAGATGGTAAGGGCAGCAGACGTATATAAAGCTAGTGGGCCAATTAGTTGCGTCTTGTGCGATCAGGCAAGACCGCGTGGCTTCCTTCTTGCTTATGTTCGAGGTGTGGTAGGTACTGACACTGCACCGACCATATCGGCAAGAGCTTCTGGATGTATCATGAGCGTGTCGCTCGAGCTCGCTTCCTCAAAGGCTTAGACAAGCTGCGAACCGTAATCTGCACTAGCACGACACTGTGAGGTATGAAGGTTGAATAACCCTAGCATTTGGTCGCTACAAACATCGAGAAACTGGGATTAAGCTATTTCCCGTGCGCTTTCTTGCCGCGGTCGGCACTTCTGGCGATATCCACAGCTGGAAGACCAGAGGTGACCTGAAACGCCACCGTCTGCGATCCCCGCTCATCGCTCGCTTCTTGTATATCGTACACAACACTAATCCCACGCTCGCGATCGCCTTCTTGTTCTTTGTTGTCTCAGTGTATCCGCGACGGTAGTGCGTCATTCACAAACATCGCATGGCGAAAGGGCGTCGAAGTCCCCGAGCTGTGGTGTCGAACGATTGCCAGCTTGAGGAACCGTCTCCCACATTCAGTTCAACTCAACCGGAAACATGCCAAGTAGATGAACGCAATTGTTCGCGCCGACTTTCTCCATCTTGTGCTTCGTGAAGTTTCCTTGGAGTTGCCTTGCTTCCATGGCACTCACGTGGTTGGTATCTCGAAGGTACCTGACGAGGCAACTGACGTACCGACGCTCGGCCCATGCTCGAGCAGCAACCACCTCATCAGAGTTGCAGATAATACCTGTACATCGTGAAGTTAATCTCTGAACGTTCTGCTCGTGGCCGTAGGCACGCTCAAGGTTCGATTTCGCAGATCGAAGTTCAGCTACTTGTGCCCGCAGCGCAGGAGGAACATTGTTCGCTTTTGCCTTGTTTGCCCTCCTCCTGCGCGTTTGTCGCGACAATGTCGGGTTATATTTGAATCGATTCGGTACGTGACGCATGTTTTGGCTGTTGTTGACGTAAAGACGTAGTGCCGATCGTTGTGCTGGAATCTGGTCCAGGATCAAGTCCACGATGTCAATGCCTGAGGTATTTTAGTAACTTCCCATGCAAGAGATCTTTTTGACTTACCTCTTGGATCACGCCGCTCACGTTCCAATCTCTCCTTGCCTCGCTCGAACATCTCGTCAATGTCGGCGCGCCAAAAGCCTTTGCGAACAAGCGCTGCTTTGAACTCCGCCATGAGAACGTCAAGAACGTCTGGTGCTAGTCAGCGGGATGATAGGACCGTACCACCAGAAGTGCATCCAGCTTGCTTCAAGTACTCACCGATGCCCTCGTCGTTCGCCCTCGCCATCCTGTACCTCACCTGCATGTGACGCCTGGAGGTGTTCAGCGATGATGGTTGCGCAGCAGCCTCTCCAGCAAGCTTCGGCAGGTGACCCAGTACCACGTGCTCCGGTAGATAGCGATGAGGTAAATATTCCTCTTGAAGCTAGTACTCGTACCACTTGTATGCGTCCGCAGGGTTGCCCCATACCGCGTAACAGATAAGTCGATGCCAACCTGAGTTGACCGGTTGTCCTGTCCCGAGTGCCTGAATCGCTGCTTGAACAGCAATGTCAATGCGGTCAATGAAATCCCATCGGTACTCGAATCCTTCGAAGAAATCAACAAGCTCAGGGTCAACCTTCGTCCGCAGCGGTCGGTACGAATAACTCGCTGGTATAGTGAAGTAACCCGACCTGATGACGCCATCGATGTACCTGTCAATGGTGAGTACGGACGCGATTGGATGTCTGTTTGACCTACCTAGCTGGTCGAGTATAGCCGCGCAAGAAGTACCTGTATGCTTCCAGAGGCGAGGAAGAGTTGAGCACCTTGATAGTTTCATGGCCTTCAAGACAACTGGCAATCTCCGGGTGACTGCGGAAAAATTGATCGATCTCCACCAAGAATCCTCTCGAAATCGATCCACTCGCCAGATACGAGAGAAGCTCGTCATCTGCGCTATCGATGAAAGAGCGTGGCTGAACAGTTTATATTAGCAAAGTATACTTGAATACCCTCGATCTTCTGCCTACCTCGCGCGTTCGACCCGTTCGACCATGTTGACTTCCCGTGGCCCATGGCACATCCAGGCCGCTATCGTTGAAGTCAAAAGTTCCTGCGCCTCGGCCAGCGTGACTGGCGCGCGAGACAGGAAGGGAATCCTCGTAGCAGTCACTCTCATCATCGTCTTCAATGACAATGGGAGACAGGCGATTGCGCTGATTGCATGTGGACGCCTCAATCCACTCGCCACCAACCCACCAGCCCCCAGCGTCTGGCTCAGCAGGCAATGCTGACCCGCCTCGCGGGCGAGGAAGTGTGCTATACGGTTCATCGTAGTCGCGTGGACGTTGCCGGCGACCGGCATGTCTGGCCATAGTGGTGACGTGGGATCTACCTGTGTTCTGCGAAGAAGCCCTGGGGCTGAGCGAGCAGAGAATGGGCTCAGTACGGAGGGGAAAAGAGACCACACAGAACCGGACTGCAGCGGATGGGAGCGAGGCGGGACAAGAGAACCGAGAAGGAGTGCTGCACGAGCGGGGCGTGAAAAGAGGCGTCTAGGGCGCGTTGAGGTGAGAGGTGAGAGTGAACCGGAACTCGAGACAACAAACACGAAGGCACGCGCTCACGACGCGTCAACGCATGTGAACGCAGCGGATACACACACTCAACGAATCAACCAAAGCTGAATAAAATGATGACGCATGATGAAAGGCAACATGACTGAAAGACAGCGTGTACGAAGGAGAGAAGAGAAGTGAAGCGAGATCTGTAGCTGCAATAGGAGGATTTGACAGCAAAGGAGACCGGTGACAGTAAAGACCGAGAACGCATTCACGAACATGTACATTCTGATGAACTGAGTCTGGATATACGAACCGAACCTTGACGCCACCCAATACGCTGCATGGTCTAATCAAATATGCTACACTTGCCACGGATGCTGAGCTCAAAACACACTGATGTAGTTGCCGATGCGCTCTTTCTGATTCTGCGCAATACACTCGGCTATCCAAGTGATGTTGCGAATTTCCTGAAGATGCGTTAGCACGTGTCGGCTGATGTGTCACGTTGGATACGTACTTGCTCGCGCAGCTTGACCCACGCATAAACGACAGCGTGTGTGAACTGATACGTGAATGCCAGCTTGGATATTTCCATTTCCTTCTGGTAGAAAAGGTCCTCCAGACTCCTAGACTCGCCACCTGTGCCGCCAGCCATATTGCCAACTGCGCCACCACCGCCCTGATTGAGTCCTGTCTGGTCGAAGAAGCTCTTGTACTCTGCAACGCTCTCCACAGCAATGCGCACGCCTTCAACATCATCCGCCCTTGATAGCATCATTGTACCCTCGGGGTGCAGCTTGCCCAGGGACGGATACAGCTTCTTCCGGTCTGCCTTGGAAAGCTCCGTGCCGAATGAGTTCAGCGAGATATTGATGCTCCTGCGGTCGGCCTCGAACTCCAGGACCTCTGACATGACGTCAGATGTCGGTGTTCCAGCAATCTCGGGGTCCGTGTTCACCCAGTTGTGGAAGTCCTCAAGGTAGTTCTTGTAAAGGGTGTTGCGAATGATCTCGATGTTCAACTCGTCAAGATCCTGATGGCTCAAAGAGCCCTTGAAGTAAGGCGCAAGCGGAGTCTCGATCAAGACGGAATTGTAGAGTTCCTCAATGTTGGTGGCCACGCACAACACTGGCATTGTCTCGAACCAGCCAAGAGGGTGGCACCTCTCCAACAGCTCACGGGTGTCCCTCTCATGCAGCGTGCCAGTGATCAACAGCGCGACATTGTCAATCATGTATCCATAAGTCAGGTACTCCATGAACTTCGAGAGAGATCCGGTGGCATTGGCCTGGACGTAGCGGAACTCGGCAACGAGCTTGTCGGTGGTTTTGGCGGCGAGCGCAGACGTCGACGGATTGGGAGGCAGGGAGGCGAGGAAGTCTCCGTACGCGGGCGAGAGCTGCAGCTTGACGTCTGGAAGGTGATGTCAGATAGATGAGATGCGTGCGCCGCCGCAAGAGAGCTCACCGTCGATGGTCTCGCACTGCGTCAAGTTGCTGTAGTTCTGACTGGTGAGTAGCGCATTGCGGTAGCCGCGCACCACGCCCTCGATGTAGCTATTATCGAATCAGCAGAGCTCCTGAGCAGCTGCGCACATTGTGCATACCCGTATTTGACGTTGTAGAAGAGGCCCTCCATGATGCAGTGGTGTGGCCTTGCTGCAGAGGTTCCGTTGCCGTCATGGTGTTCTGAGCGCGGGCCAGCCCCGGGGCCCGATGTTCTGCCGCCGACCGTTCGCTCTACCTAGCTAGAAGGCTTGGCGCGAACGCCGATTTATTCTGTGACGCGCCTGCCTCGTCCACCCAACCAACCGCAACTTCAAGCTGTCACCATTGTCTGCGCAAGCACAACCACGCCTGCCCCAGTGGAAGCAATTGCAACCCATACAACAGTACCAAGTCCCCGACTCGAAGCGACTGCGCGACAAGTCACATACGCATTGTAAGTCACTGCCCGCCGCCTCGCAACGCGCCTGCTAACTCTCATAGCGCAATGTCGACACGTCGCACGCGTCGCACTGCTGCGACCACTGAGGTCGCAGAGCAAGCGGTTGCTAACATCGAAACGCGCAGCAAGCGCACTCGCGCAGCTTCTTATAAGGCTACCGCTACAACGGCATCATCCACCAAGGTCAGCAAAGTCAGCAAGAGCGCAACAAAGACAAAACGCGCAGCTACACCCAGTACCGACGACACAACCAAGAAGCGCGCCAACACGCAGCCTGCGACGCGTGAAAACGCGGTCGCGCCCACACCTGCGCCCGCCCCCACCACGGGCAAACGCCGCCTGAGGTCAACTAACACAGAGTCCGCCTCACCACTACGCGCTCTTGAGGAACAGCCTGCCAAGAGACAGCGAACTACCTCAAGGAAGACCTCTGCGCCCTCTGCACCTGCAACATCTGTGTCTAGCAGCCAAGATGAGGACGACGACGAGGAGACACCGGTCTTCTTCACAAAGAGTAAGTCGAATCCCTCGAGGGCCTCCATGGTGAACCATGCTGACTCGCCGCTATCAGAATTCGACTCTTTTGATGTCGACGACTCAGAGCCAAAGCCGGAATTCATGACTGGAGATGACTCTGCCATTGCCCTCCTCCGCCATGTCCAGGAGGCAGCCAGATCGCCCAGGCCTGTCGAGTCTTTGCCAGAGGAACCTGCTCCCTCGACACAGACAAATGCTCCATCTCCACCCCCGCAAGTCGTCGCCCAGAACACCCCGACTCCCTCCAGAGGTATCTTTGCAAGCTTCACTACACCTTTCACTGCATTGAAGAACTTGTTCAGTACTCCCGCTGCAAGATCACCACCTCCATCACCAACACCTTCTCGACCGCCTCCACGCGGCTCAATCACCGAGGCTCTCTCTATCCCTCCAACTTCCGTCGGCGAACGCCCGAAGCGGCCGACCAAGAAGGCTTCCCGGAAGCCCAACCGCTTAGTCAGGACATTACTTCAAGGTGTCGCCCAGGAGGAAGTTGGAAAGGCCACCGCATGGGCTGAGAGCGTAGCCGCCGAGCTGCAGAAGGACTCCGCTGCTGGTGAGAAGCGCAAGCGTCTTGGAACGCCAGTCCTATTCCGCGACCTTGAGCACTTCCCGGCCAGTAAACCATGGCAGTCTGGGTATAGTCTACCCGACGATGTCCTCGACCTTGATGATGATGACGTTGTTCCTGCTTGGGCAGTATATACCTCAATGGTCGAAGAGGAGCTGCACCAATCTAAGAAGAGCAAGACTAGGCACGGCTCTCTTACCGACGATCACATGCCTGCATCATTGAACGAGACGTTTGGTGTCTCGACTTCCTCCACGCTGGGCTTTTCGCCCCGCCCCTCCATCGAACCCTCCCCCATGTTCGATACTCCACTCCAACACAAAGAGGGCGGCAACATCTTCACCGAGCTGCACGGTCACGATGCAGTCACCAGCGACCGCGAGAACCTCCAGCGTGACCTCGAGGCTGGAGGCACTCAGTCCCAGATCAAGGTCGATCTTTCCAAGGCCAAACCCACTGAAGCCCTTCACAAGCGACATGATCCTGCGAATGGATCTTTCAGTGTGCCTGACTCCGACTCAGAAGACGAAGACGAGGAGGTTCTCGAATCACCTTCAGTATGGACTCAAGCACCTCCACCTGCACCAACTCCTTCCCACATTAAACTACCAAATACCTCCCAGGTGGAGGTTCAACGACAGAAGCTGATGAAGCATACGCCGCACAAGCCAAGTCGTCTCCAGCAGGTGTCATATCCGTCACCAAGTGTACTCTCTGACGCCGGTGTATCCCCCATGAAGCACCTTGAGGACGAAATGCCTACCGCTGAACCCCTTGTATTCGGCGATGACGTTCTTGACGCAGCAATCGCTGCCCTCGAACACTCTGAAGGCCTCCGGGCCAAACTTTCGGCGATGCATTGGTCAACACCGATGATGGTGTATGACTCCGAGGAGGAGGAGCTCTCGCCAATCTGAGGCGATTAACAACATTCACGAATTCATGACAAAGAGATACCCCGGTCGTTTTGATTTTATTGATAGCGAAGGAAGAAGAAGGCGTTTTCTCCACAAAGGTCTTTTCGGATTTGGAATGGGTTTCCTTTCATGTATGGCAGTTTCCAGGCTTTCCCATCACCAGGTTTGAGATTCCCCCGGTTGAGCTTACCCGCAAGGGCTCGCTCCTGGGGGTGAGCTCGCCTGGTGAAGGTTTGGCCTTGGATAGCAAATCAGTTTCATCACATCATTCTGTTTCCACCAAATTGCCATGTGATGTCCGAGTGAACGTTCTGATCAACGATTTCTATTCGCAATAGCGATCGAGGGGGTGAATACCTCCAGGCTCCAGCAATTAGCACGACACTCGTTGCCTGCGTGCCATCTCCGCCATGGGTAGATAGACACGCTCACGGCTTCATATGTGGCAAGCTACTACTCCATGAACATGCTTTGAAGGCCTCCTGGGTGAGCTATCGGCGACCCTCAATCTTCTGCAACACCTTCTTCACGAATCGCGCGACCTTATGTCGCTTCTTCTCCACCCGTGCCTCATTTGGCTCTTGGGAGCGACAGGCTGGTGGCAGCGGTGGTAAGGGCTTATTCTTGTTCATCTTCTTCAGCGGGACGTATGACGGGGAAGCATGGATGGAAGCATGGGGGGCATTAGGAGTGGAGCGATGTGTAGGTACGGGAATGTCGAGGTAATGAATCTTCTGCGACTCAGCCTGCGACTTGACGCGAGCAGCTTGCGCGTACGCCGCTGGGTCGAGGGTAAAAGACGTCGTCAAGCCACCGGACTGGTAAGACGCAGTCATACCGTCCGGCTCAATGACTGTGTACACGCCCTCGGCTTCATCGCGAGCAGTGTGATAAGTTGTGGTTGAAAGAGTGGGCGAAAAGCAGTGCATCTTCGTTGTCGAAACAGTACGTGAGGTCGAATGGACCTGCGGAGGGTAAGACCTCCGGGTCTGAGCTTTTACAGGGTTCTGCACAGGTAAAGGTGGGAGAGGCCGATTTGGAGGAGGGAAGGGCGGAGGTAGGGAGAGATCAATGCTGTAATTTGCACTGGGGTTGATGACCGAGTCGTGGCGTGAGGGTTGAGAAGGGCGCTTCGAGCGTGGCATCATACCTGTCTCAGTGCGCTCCTCTCGCTTGGTGCGCTTGGAGTGTTGCTTTATCTCCACTGTCTGGCGTGGGGACGCTGGCTTTGACGTTTCAGGGATCTTCGAAGGCACAAGAGGGGTGGGCAGCCTCTTGTTGATCCCATTCCGGTACGAAACTTCCACTTGGCCATCTGCCCTAAAATCGACGAACATTGTACCCGAGCTGCTGGGGCGCGGCGTATTTGGGCTGTGGTTGGCTTGTTTAGACAGGTAGTCGTCAATTATATCGACCAAGTGCTCCGACTCCGTGGGATGCTTGATGCTCGAGGTCCGTTGCTCGCCAACGCTATGGCTGCTGCTCATCTCGTGCAATGGCTGGCGAGACTTTGGCTGCCGAGGCAGCGTCTTCATCACATTTGCTTCGCGCTGCCGATCCTGACGATGAGACTTGCGAGGTGTCTGCGGCAGATCACGGGCACCACCTGCACACTGCCGAACTGCGTTCTCTTGGTTATGTGAGATGTGGTTTGGCTGACGAGCCCCAGCCTGCTGAGGCTTCGCCGGCGGGTATGCCATGCAGTCGTGCTGGCGTGGCGCCTGGTACATCGATCCTCGAAGTGGCTTGACTTTGGTGGGACTCGATGTGTGATTGAGACGGTCTTTCTTTGTTGACTTTGGTGGGCGAGAGGAGTATGGCGAGAGGCGTATTTGGGCGATTCTGGCTGCCATACTATGCAGTGAAATGGTTGGCGGAGTATGAGTGAACATTGTTGGGATGCTGGCATTGTGCGCGTGCGTGATTGAGACATCATGGAATCATGGAGTAATATGCCGAGGCCGTGATATAGTCTTGCGTTCAATTGCTATTGTTGTGAGTGAGTCGATGTGTGCTGGAGTTGGGCATCGTCATGTTATGAGGAAGCACTCACTTACAGGGGTAGCCCATGGGCAGGTGGAGCAGATTCCCATGGCAACACCAAAAGTCGGTCACGATGTAGGAACTACTGAACGAACACGATGAGGTTAAGACAAGCATTGTAAAACAATTTCAATGCATCTACATTTACATTAGCGGATTAAGTACCTGAAATTCACATGTACGTTGCCTCCCCTCCACATGCAGCCTGATGCATAGCGATCGCGCACACGCAGGTGAAACCAAAACTCGAATACAAAGTGGAGCAGAACGTGTCAAACAGAGAAGCAGAAATGGTATAAACCAAACAGAGCCAACTCCGTATGACGATAAATAGACAGAGAAAGGCAGAGCCATACGGCGTCCAGACCCTCGGGGTATATCGGGAGCATTAAGGTCGCTTGCAAAGACCTCCAATGTACGAGAAAAATCGCAGCCAGCTTAGTTCTTGCTGGAGAACTTGTCCTTGAGCTTGCCGAAGAATGATCGCCTCTTGTTCTTTTTGTCGGCGGTTGCAGAGTTGGAAGCAAGGCTCTGGCTGCCTGGGGTGCCCTTGGGGGAGACGTCGGAGTCCTTCCGGTCCTTCTGAGGTGTTTCGGGTGCAGTCAAGCCCTGGCTGGTTGTGCCAGTTGTACCGGTCTCAGTGCCAGTGGTAACAGTAGGTTGCCTCTGCTCGAGTGTGGTGGGCTTGAAGAGACCCGCCTTGTCGTCTTTGACTGGCTCAGCAGCTGCCTTGGTGGCTTCGGTTTGAGCGGACGAAGAAGCCGGAGCATTAAGTCCTTCAGCCTTGGGAGCAGATGTTGCCTCTGTCGTGCTGGAAGTGACTGCGGGCTCTGCAGCCTTGGAAGAGGTCACGGCAGGAATAACGGTGGCAGGCTCGACGGCGGCCTTGGTGGCCTCTGTCTGGGCGGGCTCGGAAGCAGGAGCGTTCAGCCCGCCAGTAGCAGATGTCGAGGGCTCATCAGCAGTGCCTGAAAGAGCGCGCTTGATCTCTTCCTCGGTCGCGGGCTGGTAGTCCGTTGAGAGGGGGTAGGAGTTCTCGGATAGCTTAGGAGCAGAGGTGCTGGCGATGGGAGCTGTGGCGGCAGTAGCAGCCGAGAGAGTAGGAGCGGGCTCACCAGACTCGTTGGTCTTCTGGACCTGGCTCAGAAGCTCAGACTCGAACTCCTTCTTCTCAGCAACTGCCTCAGCGTTGGCAGCAGCTTCGGGAGCAGCATGTGCCTCCTTCTGGCTCTCAGCCACGACGGCAGGGACAGATCGGTCCGGGAGCTCGGTCTTGTGGCTGGAGGTAGCAGCGTATGCAGCGCCGCCTGCAAGAGCAGCAGCGCCCGCTACGGCAGCACCAGCGATGACAGGAGCATGTTCACCAGACTCGTCAGTCCTGGAAACAGACTTGAGCAACTCAGACTCAAACTCCTTCTTATCATGAACAGCGAGGGGATTCGCGGCGGCTTCAGGGCTTGCGTGGGCATCGCGCTGGCTCTCGGAAACGACGGCGGGGACGGCAATGGCAGGCGCAGACTCGCCAGTCTCATTGGTGCGAGGGACGGAACGGAGAAGCTCATCCTCTAGTTCCTGCTTCTCGTGAACGGCGCCGAAGTTGGCAGCAGCCTCAGGGCTGGCATGGCCCTCGCGCTGGCTGTCGGAGACAACGGCGGGAACAGCGACCGAAGGCGCAGACTCGCCGTGCTCTTGTGACTTGGGAACCGAACTGAGGAGCTCCTGCTCGAGCTTTGACTTCTCGCTGACAGCCTCGGGATTAGCAGCAGCCTCGGGGCTAACATGAGCCTCCTTCTGACTCTCTGCAACGACAACGGGAACGTCGCCGGCGGCGCTAGAGCCAACGGTTGAGCCGTTCAAACGGGCAGCACCAACAGCCTTGTCCTGTGCAAGCTGAGCGTTCTCCGTTGCAGAAGCGGAGTTGTCCAGACCAACAGCAGCAACGGCCTTGTCCTTGGCAGCATAAGCGCTGTCGGCAGCCTTGTCCAAACCGGTCGCCTGAGCGGTCTTGTCCTTCGCGAGGATTACGTTATCGGTAGCGGTAGCGTTCTTGTCAAGACCGGCGGCATCGAGTGTCTTGTCCTTCGCGAGGTAGGCGTTGTCAGTGGCAGTAGCGTTCTTGTCAAGGCCAACAGCGTCGAGGGTCTTGTCCTTTGTGAGATAGACATTGTCAGTCGCAGTCTTAGAGCTGTCGAGACCGACGGAGTCAACGGCGGTAGCTCCAACAGCGGAAGCTGTCTGACCAACAGTGGCATCCTTGTCGAGGCCAACAGCTTCTGCGGTCTTCTCCTTGGCGGCATAGATTGCGCCAGTGAACAGGCCAGCGCCAACAGTGGCGGCAGCAGCAACGCCGCCAGCGACTGCGCCAACGCTCTCGCCAATACCGACGGACGTGTCAGCCTCGATGGCAGGGGCATGATCGTTCTCAGCCTCGGTCTTAACGGGGACTGTCTCCTTGAGCTCCTGCTCAACTTCCTTCTTGTCTAGGACAGCGTCAGAGTTGGCGGCAGCCTCAGGAGCGAACCCAGCCTCTTTCTGGCTCTCAGTCACAACCTCGGGCACACCCCTGGGTTCTTTGGGAACATTGCCGGCAAGAGCTGCAGTAGAGCTTAAGGGAGCAGCGGACTGGATGTGAACACCGGTGTCCTTTTCAATCTTCGCGTCTACGCCCATAGGCAGGCTAGACTCTGGAATGAGAGGACCAGTCTGAGCAGGCAGGTCGAACATGCCACCTGACCTCTCAGCCTGGGGGGTAATGTCCACTGGAGGAAGCTGGGGCGCTTGTGAGTCCGACTTGTTGTACGAGGCCTCGTCAGTTCTGGCGGTGCTGCCGACGGTATTCGAAGTCAAAGTGCTGGGGTGAGGCACCTTCTCGCCGGGGGCCAGGTGGATGGGATTGCCGGCGCCAGCAGTTGCAGGAATGGGCGCAACGCTGACTGTGGCGTTCTCATCATCCGCAGGTTCGCCCTTGAGGTTGACTGTGGAACCAACAGTGTTGTCGGTCAGTGTGCTAGCAGCCGGGACATGCTCCTCAGGCGCAAGCTTGACCGGGTTTCCCAGGCCGGCAGTAGCGGGAATGGGGTTGATAAACTGCCGCTGGTCGGTGCTGGGTGTAGGCGTCATGGGGAACGCGCCGGGGATAGATTCGTTGGACTTGCTCTTCTCAAGATCCTTCTCCTTGGAAACGGCGCCGGCAAGCGCTGCTGTGGACGACTGCGGCGCTGCGGAAGAGAGCGTGTGCGCTGGCTCATCTATAATGTCCTCGGGCAAGAGGATGTTGTTCACAATGCCATTGCCGTCGTCCTCCTTGGGCGCGCTCTCGTTGATACACCAGTTGCCGTTGACGACGAACTGCGTACGTATGTTAGCAAGCGTCAAGACTGTGGGCTGCCTGACGCCGAGCTAGGCGACAGGCGCGTGTCGCAGGGCGGGCGTACCTTGTACTGTGTCTTGGACTTGGGGAGCTCGACGGTCTTCTCGAAGACGCTGCCTTCCTTCTCTAGCTGGACAGTCTTTTTCCAGTCATCGAAGGTGCCGGTCACGTAAACGTCGTTGGCGTCGTGTTCCCTGCATTCTGCGTGAGTACAATGCGCGCACGTAGACAAAGCGAACAGCATACCATGTGAATGTGTATTTGCCCATGGCGACGTGAAGATAGGTATGCGATTGGGGTGCGAGATTGCGCGATGGGTGAGACCTTGTCTTGAGCGCAAGCAGAGGAGGTGGTTGGGGCAGCAGGAGGAGCAAGCTAAAGTAAGTGGCTGTGCGGTGCGGCGCTTCCGAGGGCTAGTGTTGTAATGACCTGCAGCAATTTACGGTGACAAGATTGAAGATTCTGCTATGTACACGGGACAAGCAGGCGCGCACAGTTTCAGGGATGTGGAAGCTACGGAAAGGCAGAGTCGACGAGACTTCACCTCTGCGACAACTGCTGCACGATTGACAAACAGCTCTAGCTTACGCTTGGCGAAGAACCGCGCCGCTCGCGGAAAGCAGCAGCAGCAGCATGTGCAATGACGAAATTGGCAATCTTTCGCTGGTGGATCTTGTTCAATTGCAGCTCCACTCGCCGCCTAACGTGCATCGTCGTCATATTTGTCTGCTGTCAATTCGCCGAGGAGGTCGCTCTGACAGGTGGAAGCCAGCCCCGCCAGCTCGCAAGGAGTAGCTCGTGCGCTGATGACGCACATCGCCGGATCGATATCGCGCCTTACAGTCGAAGCATTCCTCGCGAAGAAGATCCAGTGGGTTGGGCGACAGGCAGACTTTGCGCAACAGTGTGATCTCACTCAATCGCCGGACGGCTCTACTGAACATTGCACTCTGCCCAACAGCGGGAGTTTTCGTGGTTCACCTGGGATGGGCGTCCCAACATTCGGCCCTGTCACTATTGCCCGCCCGTCGTGTAGCACACCGCCAATTGCAAGCTTCCCAGAGACATCACACCGTATGAGCCTCATAAGGTACCTAGCAGGCCTCGAGGCCACTCCTCGAGCGTGTCACATCTGATTATGCCGTTCACCGCCCGCAAGAACCGGTCATCTGTCCAAGCAAGTGTTTGATCGCTGCAAGAAAGTACGGCACGTGACCGTGCAATCATGGAACGGCTATCACGGTCCCAGAGTTGTAGCCCAGCTGGATGAGCTCACATGTAAAGAGCAGAGCATGTCGCCTGTCAACAAGTCTTAACTGTAATTCTTGGTGCCTCATCTGAATATGTTTGTCTGCTGTGCGATCCCACCGCTGATCTCTTCGATGGTGTGTAGGTCACTCTACTCTGCTTCCTTATCGTGCGCAGCAACTGTTGATTGGTGCATCCTAAACGCTCAGTCACCAGCCGTCAGTTTGAAACAGATGAAAGACGCAGCGAGAAGCATCTTGATGTACTATACAGCAGAGACGGTCGTTCTTCAGAACCACTGAACTTGTTGTGAACAGCAGCTCCCATGAAGCTCTGCCTGCATGGTTCCGCTGCAGCTCGCCGCCTAGCAGCGAGCTTTGGGCAGCGGGCAGTCCTGGTGAGGCGGGAGCTACCTCATAGGCGCAGCTTGAGCGCAGCTTTGGTCTCGAGCTGTGTCTCTGACAGCTCCCAGAGCGCTGTGTATGTCTCGCGAGGAGCACTGCAGCCTGGTGCGCGGCCTGCCACAGCTGCATGGTGTGACGTGATGGTATCCAATATGCGTGAACCATGGCTGGCAGCGTCGCCGAGCTGTCTCAGCGAGTGGCTACAGTTGCGCAGAAGGTGGCCGGCCGGGTGTGCTTCGATTTCTAGAGCCCTTCTGGAAGATAAATCAGCCCCAGGAAGCTTGCCTAAAGCTCCAGTGCCTGCCCGCGCCTGGTGATCGCTCTTACTGCAGCCTCTCCCCTCTTCTGCCCCGGATTGCCTAAGCGTCATTGCGGCTGCACGCCCGCTCCACACGCCCTCATCACCACTGACTAACGCCCATCGTGCAATTGCATCCTACACACGTTGTCCTCTCGTGCATTGCGTCCCCTCCATCTGCACACTCCCGCTGCGTTTCAGGCCTCGCAGCTTAACGCCGCCCATCCCTGCACCTCGCGAATCCCACGTCAAAGAGCTGCGCTCGACCCCTCATCACCCTCCTCCCAATGTCCCTCCCGCCAGACTATTCCAATGAGATAGCCGCCCTCGACCGCGAGATCCTCAAGCACAAGCCGAACGACATCCTCCAGTTCTGTGCGAGCTTCTTCAACCGCCGCCTCGAGTCCCAGCGCGCCGAGTTCCTGCTGTCGCAGCAGCATTCCAGCCAGCAAGGCCGTGCGGAGCACAGCTTCCCCGGCAACAACCCCTTCGGCACATCCCCCAGCTCTGGCGGCTTCGCGAAGAGTCCAATGCAGCGCCTTGAAGAAGAAGAAGAGGGCGATATGATGGCCTCCCCGACCGCATCCTCGTTTGCACAGGCCGAGTCGAACAGGGCCCGCGGCGGCGATCAGAGCGAGAGTTCTTTCGGCAACTTTGGCAACTTCGGCGGCTTTGGAGGCTCCTCCAAGAACCAGGTCACGCAAATGCCTCCCATCGCAGGCAGCAGCGCGCCCAGCAACTACAACGCCAATCGACGCGTGTCTGTGTCCGCCGAGTCCCTCAACCCCACATCCTCAGACAACGACAACTTCACGCCGCCTTTCCACCACAAGACCGAGGAGCAGGTGTCACGTTTGAGGTCGGCTGTCTCTGGCAATTTCCTCTTCTCGCATCTCGACGACGAGCAGTCTGCACAGGTTCTAGGCGCGTTGCACGAGAAGCCAATACCGACCAAGGGCATCAAGGTCATTACACAAGGCGATGTTGGCGACTACTTCTACGTCGTTGAGAAGGGCTCTTTCGATATTCACGTCAATAAGTCCGGCAAGCTGGAAGCTGGCGTCGACGGACTAGGTGCGAAGGTAGGCTCTGTTGGCCCTGGAGGATCTTTCGGTGAGCTTGCGCTCATGTACAACGCCCCTCGCGCTGCTACTGTCATCTCCGCCGAGCCGTCGACTCTGTGGGCGCTCGACCGCGTCACATTCCGCCGCATCCTCATGGACAGTGCTTTCCAGCGACGACGTATGTATGAGGGTTTCCTCGAAGAAGTCCCGCTTCTTTCTACACTCAACCAGTACGAGCGCTCCAAGATTGCAGATGCACTCGAGACCAAGAAGTACCCGCCTGGAACCGAGATCATTCGAGAGGGTGACATCGGCGAGTCGTTCTACATTCTTGAATCAGGACAGGCGCAAGTCTACATCCGCGGCAATAATGCACCCGTCAAGACATATCAGAAGGGTGACTACTTCGGTGAGCTTGCTCTGTTGAATGACGCGCCTCGTGCTGCGTCCGTCATTAGCGAGACTGAGGTCAAGGTCGCTATGCTCGGCAAGAACGGCTTTCAGCGCCTGCTAGGCCCTGTTGAGGGCATCATGAGGCGGAATGATCCCAGCAAGCTCGAAGGTGATGGCGTTGATCCCCTCTCCAGGACATCATAACCTGCGCGCGTCGATATATGCTGCTACAGTCTAGTATGATACACGAGACGACTTCAGACCACAATTAGGGGAGTGCAAATCTCAGCAGCAAGCGAGCGTGGTAGTCGCTACTGCTTCTCGGCGTTTTTCGCATGTATTCCTACTCTTCCTACTGTCACTAAGCGTTGGTTTCCCATGATGAAGAGTGGCGGCTTGCTTCTCGGTGGAGACGGGGCGTAGTGGACCGATCCATCCGTTACCTATACTCCAATTGCGCACGAATGAAATTATCAAAGATCTGACCTTGCACCTTGTTGTCCTTTTCATGATTCCAAAGTAATATCTGCTCCTGCCTCTAGAGCTGAAGAGTGACATCACGTCCGTGCGCGTCCTCAGCCCTATGGCTTGACACCTGATCTTCAGCACGCGAAATACTTACCATCCGAGTTGCGCTTTACTCCTAACAATTGAGAATCCGATAAAGGTCATGGTGGATCTTGAGCGTGGCCGCAAGACGGCCAGCAATGCACAAATTTTGGGACCTCGGGGTCGGGGTCAGCTTACGGTTCGCTGTCCATTTGGCATTCGCCCATGACTACACGCAGTCATCGAGATCCACTCTGCTGAGCAGATCGAGTACCAAAAGACTGGAACAGGTCCGCGATAGTTCACTAAGTCTTCAGCTCCGAAGGACAGGATCATCAGGCCGGTCGCTTAGCTGCCCGTTAACGTGCCAGCCTGTGGCTGGGAGGAACCTTCAGGCATCAAACGTCGACGCACAAAAAAAAGACATCTTCATGGAGCCATGTCGATGACTGTGGAAGTCATGCTCAAACTCTCTGGTTCCATGTGACTAACGAGTGGCAGACGTAGAGCATGGCTCAAGACGATTGTGCCCACGCCCTAAGCTCCTATTTCCGACACAACATCATACCGCTGTTCTTACCGCAGGGCTGCGGTGTATTCTTACCACATACGAGAGTTCGAAGATTCCGAAGAGCAGAGAGCGAACCGAATTCGAGGCTGTCAGTCGTGCTCAGCTTCAAAACGCGGTGTGCTTACATCCGCTAACACGCTCACAACGGGCACTAGCCACCAAAACGGCAAATGGAACAACCTAAAATACCTTCTTGGGGGTGTTGTCATCTTTGCCGAGCAAAGCTCTCCAGCCCTATAGCAGCTTCAGGCGGCTCCACCCGCGATTGACCCAAGTGGCCACTCCAGTAAGAGGCTGCAGAAACCTCAAGCTCTAAGTGATGACCCATTCACCTGTCCATGCGATGGGTACCTATTTTGAATCTGGGTATAGAGTATTCTAGGGCTGTGACTCTTGGATAACGTGGAGATGAGATCAGCATGTCATAACGCTCACTACTCTTACTGCTCGCACGTCTCGATCTTACAACATTGGCAAACAACGTCAGCCACGCCAAGCAAGCTCGAGGCTGCAGTCTACCAGCATTGTTCTGTACATGTCAGGAACAAGCGCCCGCATATTGGGCTATTGCGGTAGCTCACATGGCACTTTCAGCTATGACGTTATCCATGACTGTTGGTGGATGACCTGCGGCGCAATGGCAATCTTGTGATCGCAGACCGCCAATAAACCGTCTCAAGTCCTCGAACCGACTTTCCAAACCCCACTGAGAGTGTGGCTTTAAGGCGCACCCCGGTCTACCCGCTATCTGCTGCGCTGCTATAGACGATGGTCGAATGATCCCTGCCGTTGTCGGCGTGTTGGGGTCGTGTGGTTATGGCGGACGGACGGTGCCTTCGACAGTAACGTCGCTGCGTGACTAATCTTCATTGAGCCTTCAGCACCGATTCAAAATCATCCAACAACGGACAAGTCGGCGCCTTCAACATCACCCGCACCCTCACCCTTCATTATGTATTCTCTGGTGCCTGAAGTTTTAGAGTCATCCGTTAATCATTGAGGGCTTGAAAGTTGAGACACGGCCGCTGCACCTGGCAAGGATCTACTATTCGATTGTTGCCGAAGTCGGCTCATCAATTGTTGGAGTTTGCTAGCTCCACCAGAGCAGTTCGAGGTTGATATATTCGCGATATCGACAAACTCCATTGGCCGCAAGACTTCGACACCGCTCTCCACTCGCTACAACGTTCTCTTCGACGATAGTCCTCAAGACCGGCGGATCAATCGTGCTGTTTCTAGCCCCACCATCTCTCATTATGGGGTCACCCAACGAGTCTTCATCATCAAGGAGAAGACTTGGGCGGAGGCGTTTGCCACCACTCGAACCTGGACCAGCTCTCCAGTTCGTTGTAGCCAATCATCCAGATCAGTTCAGGGCTGGCAAGACAATGCGTCATGTTCGGTCTCATGTCATGTACAAGCATCGAACCGAGCGAAAGATACCTTCCCACGACCGTCCTCACACGAATCTGCAAAGAAGTGCCTCAGCGTACGCATCAAACGCAGCAAGTCCAGCTCTAACCGGCTCAGATGCGTCTGCTAGCGATGTAGACTATCTTGCTCCCCCACTACCACGACCTCGAAGTGGGACATGGAGCGGACCACCACCACCTGAATACACATCGCACAATGTGGCGCCCTCTACGTTGCAAAACTTGATCCACCAGATCTTATTATCGACACAAGGCTCGTACGCCCGGAGTGCTCCCCCAATTTTTGAGGATGCTTCGGCGTTCCCCTTTCCCGGTCTGTTCGGCTCCTACAACGATCCTCTTGACAGTCTGAGATCAGAATACATCGAAAAATCGACCTTCTTTTGCCACGGTATGTACTACATTTCCTGCAAGCTCGTATGGTTCTAAATCAAGCAGATAGACAATGGATGCAAGCCATCTGCGCGGACCAGATGTCGTTTCTCAGCCATGCCAGTGTCTCAAGTGTCTGTCAAGATCTGGTCGAAGGTCTTTGGCAGGATAGCGGTACGACTGTACGAATCAAGACCCATGCTCTCCGCACAATTGCGGGTCAGCTCGAGTCGAATGATGCTACTATACTGAGTATATTGCATCTGCTGTTGAGCGAAGTCGGAGGCGACGAGACAGCATTCGGGGTACACTATCAGGGGTTTCAAGGTCTTATCCGTCGGAGAGGCGGCTTACGTCGTTTGCCGTACCATCTCGCAACCTACGTCGTTCTGTGAGTCTTTTCAATCAAATGACCTGCTGCTTTTCACAACGCATTGACTGTCTGCCCCGACTTCCAACAACGAGTTCTAGAAGATCAGGAGAGGCTGTTAAATGCTACGAACGTGACTGGACAGAGCACTATTGACTTGCATAGACACCTGACGGCATTAGCGATGCTCAAGCGCCTACCCGAGTTGACTCGAAGTTCCTCGACCAGTCCTGCCACCCAACACACACGGAACAATCGTCCCTTCGCGTCACCACTATATGCACCTCATGGACACTTCACTACTATGAAACACTGCTGCTCAACACAAACACTGGAGATAATCACAGACATGTATACCCTCACACAAGCAGTGACGCACCAAAGCAGCAAAAACCGAACCTTGGTTCCGTCCCACCAACACCACGAGATCTACGATCGGCTGCGAAGTCTGCCCACGACGCAAGGCTCGGACTGGACGCACGAGAGCATCCGTCTAGCAGCGCTCATATACGCGAACGCCATCCTCAACCATACCACTTTCTCATCTGCAGCAAACCAACATACCATCGTCGGTGACAGGACGCTTTTGTGTGCCCTTCTTAGCGCAGTCCAGCACACGGATGTCACTGGCTGCTGGGATGACATGCGCGGCGTCTTCCTCTGGGTATGTCTCGTCGGTGGAGTTGCAGCGTGGGACTCGGGAAACACTGAGACTGGGTTCGTGGAACTACCGGCGGCGTGGGTTAGAAAGTGCTTCTCGCTTTGGTCGATTAGGACAGTCATCAGCGTCAGTTTTGAGCACGCAGATGGCATGATGGAGGCTTTGAAGACGGGATTGGAGGTGAGGAACTTCCTGGACGGGAGACATCCGTGACGAAGGCAGCTGGTGAGTCCGATCTCTTGTGGGCCTCGTGCGTCTGCACACTTGTTTGCAAGAGCGCTGCAGGACAGCTGCATCGGCGGTAGCATCGTGCTTCATGGAGCTGGAACTTACCATGCATATATATGGCTACTACCTACCGACCTCAGAAAAACGTGTCAGGTTCCTGCTTCACTGAACAGACCCTCCCCGTTCGGCAGCCAAACCTGCCATCACCTGCACGTGGGAGCATACCAACTTCCTTGACTGCCAGTAGCGTTGTCGCTATTCGCGAGCTTTGTTTACTTCGCTCGCGGCCTTCGGGCTCCACCTCTCCTCTCCCCCAACACACTCGCTCAACACACTCGCTCAACACAACAAGCCCGCCGCTTGCTTGGTTGAAAACCGGCTTCTGTCAATTGTTACTTTGAACATCCCATTACATTCTTTCATCCTTCCTCGTTCTTCAACATTCTTCCATCCTTCCCCATTCTGCCATATTCTTTCTGTCATCCTTCTACCATTATTGCTGTAGTAGTAGCAGCCTTGGGAACACTCGCGCGAGCACTCGCAAGGCTGCTACTACTACACCAATATCCTCCAGCAGCAAAGTCACAAAGAGCACGACTAAGGCAAAGCGCGCAACAATTCCCAGCGCCGACAACACCACCTCCAAGAAACGCGCCACTGCGCAGCCCCCACAATGGTGACTACCAGTAAAGTCACAAAGAGCACAACAAGATTAAAGCGCGCAACAACACCAACTGCCGGAAGCACCTCCAGCAAGGCCACGAAGCCATCAGCAAGGTCAAAATGCGCAACAACAACAACAACAACAGCTACCGACAGCACCACCAAGACGCTCATTTTGCCGACCTCCAGGGCCATAAGTCTACTCTCATGCCTACAAATGCCTCCAAACGCCGCTTAACTTCTAGCGCATCAGAGTCCGCCTCACCCTTACGCGCCTTCAACGCCCCTGTCTCCTCTGCAGAGAGTAAGTCCGATTCCCACGACGCCTCCAAAGTCATTACTGACTCACTGAACTCAGACAATCATTCTTTCGATGTGGCCAACTCCCCATCTCGCCCTTCGTCCCCAGATGAGCATACAATCTGAGTGGCCATTCGCATCGACACATCCACCACGCCCATATCGGACCCTGGGACTCGTGTCCACAAGTCGTATTCTCAACGGCATCTCGTCACAGAGACATCGTCTCATCCACCCGTGAGTCTTTCGTTTCACACGTCGTCTGAGGTTCTCCTGTCTTTAAGACATGACATCCACGAGTCGATGTCATCTCCTTGAAGCTATGGCTTAGGATACACCACTAGTTTGCTCGATAAACCTTCGATATGCGCTTCAACGTTAACGCATGTAGATTATCCCCGGCTATCCTTCGAGTTCCTGCTAAGTTACCCAATCGATGGCTCTGTTCAGGAAACTTTGTCGAGACAAGCGCGAAAGGGATTTGAGTAGAGCGGGATGTTTGGGCAATGAAAAGTCAGAGTGCATTGTCGACGAAGACGAGGATCATCATGGGCGTGACAAGTGGCGTAGGGAATACAAATCAAACTTCACACTCCGACCAACATGTCGTGTCGGACTCCGCCTGCCCAGCCTTTGCAAGTGTGGATGAGAACATGCTATCATTCCGGCGAGCTGAAGTCATGACTGACGCTATGTTAGCTTCACAATAGCGTGATTAAATCACGGCCCAGCAGGCTCGCGCCTCTGCACTATCGCTTACATGGCGCATTTGGCGCATATGTCGTCGTTGACAGTACACTCACAGTGGTGCCATGTGCTTAGGAAGCTCTTTGGGTAGGCGCTAGATTTCAACTGGGAGAGGTTGTGAGGCAAGAAAAGTCTCGAGTATCATTTTATTGTAGGTGCAACTTTGAGTCAGAAATATGTGGAAGGGTTCGTAGTCCAGCTGTGAACGCTCAGGTGTAGCTAAGTGCACACGGAGCGTTCGTGAAATTGTGAGGGGATGCTGGACTGCATTACCATTATTTCGTAAGTAATCATGTACTGCTAAGACTGACCCGTTGACGAGCATGAGAGGCGCGAAAGGACCGAAAGAGGTGCAGCTGAAGAACTTCAGAGGACAAAATAGTGCTCAACTGTCTGCAATCATGTGGCTCACAATGCTCCTGACGCAGTGAAAAAAAGGAGAAGAATATGCTAAAACTGCTTCCTTCGGCATTGCGTATGGCTGTGCCGCGGTCTGTCTGTTAGGATCCAGTTCAAGTCAACAGCATCAATCGGCTAGGTCATCCAGTCTAATCAAAGCCAACACCCGGAGTATAGAGGACGGAGATGGAATGTGGGAACGCTCGCCAAGGGAGAGCAACCAACATGGAACATGAGACAATACCGCACTCACCATATCATTCAGAATCCTACCGTCTCTTCGCAGTCCTGACAGCTTCTTTCTTGAACAGTGGCCTTAAGGCACAAGGTGGACCTTGCGAAACCAAGTGACAACAGCTCATGAACACTGCAAAAAAGTGTTGCGACGATTTGCTGTAGGGAGCTAACAAGTAGAGGGCATGTGTGTCATTATAAGCTATCATGAATCGTAAATATGCAGGTAAGCGCGGCGTACCATCAGCTGTCAGCGAGGATTTCCTATTGAACGCCATGTGCGACATCGAGCAAATCCAAACCAGGAGACATGCGCACTGTGTCAACGCCGGTGAACCCGCAATCGCCTCAGTCCTTCCTCCCGTCCACCGTGACCATGGCGTTCCAATGCCGCCCATAATGTACCAAAACGCCGGAGTAGAAAAGGTGAGCAAACGCGCACACGCCGATCAGAGATCGTATGGTGAGCTGCCCGCCTAGGCAACAGTGAAGAAAGACTCCGGCAGCGCCGTAAGAGCACCGACTGTAAACACAGCACCGAGCGCGGTCGCAGGTACCATGACCTTCGCCGCGTTGAAAGCCCTTCTGAGGATGCTCTTGGGCTGGGCAATAGAGCGCTGTGGCTCAGGTGCAACCTGCTCGACGGTAGGAACCATAACCTCTTGAGTGGCAACCTTCGATTCAGGTTCCGCTGGCTTCTGCTCGATGACCTCCTCGGTCCCGTCTTCGAATGCGTCGTCTGCGCTGCGCTTGCGGCTGTTGAACGAAGTCGGGGTTGGAGGCTGCTCGTCCACGATTTCGGGGATGGAGAGACCTGTCTTGCGCACTGCAGCCTCTCCAGTCGCAGCAAATGCGTCAAGAGCTTCGGCAGCAGGCATTGTGGGAGGTGGCGTGTGGATGCGGTCTGCAACTGTTGGGAAACCGAAGGCAGGCTCATACTCCATGGGAGTCCAGGAGATCACATTTGAAGATGCATCTGGCACGCGCTCTGGCTCCTCATGCGGAGGTTCGTCCCAGATCCTCTGGCGCTTTTGAGATGGGCGTGGCGGAAGTAGAGGAGCGACAGTGCTATCGAACATGCTGCTCGGGAAGGTGACGTGGTTGTTAATGCCCTGCCACGCGAGAGGAGCGAAGGTCTCAACCGGAGCCGGAATGTTCGCAAACGCATTGTCAGCTGTCTGCGTGGCTGCTGGAGCATCAAGCATTGGATGGGCTCTCGACGATTGGGGATGCTCGAACGGTGTCGATTCCACTTGCACGATCTCCTCGACATACTGGGCGTCTTGAACAAGCGGCGACTTGGGGCTGTATTCGGAAGCACTGCCGGCGCTTGCAGCATCGCTGTCGTCGAAGTCGTCAGCGTCACTGTCAGCAGCATCCTCTTCCTCGACCAAAGACGAGGTGTCGATCTCGAGAACCTCCTCATTATCTGCCAACTGCGCCAAGGTTACGTCGGCCATGTCCTCGGACTGCTCTGTCTCTTCTTCATTGTCCTCGTGTTCTGAAGCAGCATCAGAGTCGTCGAGAATGAGCGGTTCGAGCTGGCTGCCGCGACCTGCCTGAGTAAAACCAAGCTCCTCCTCTTCAGACTCTGCCTCAGGAACAGTGAAGCCGCGTGAAAAAGGCTCGGGTTTGGTGAGTTCGGCGTTGAATGTGTATTTGAAGGCAACGAAGTAGCCTGAAGGTTGTCAGTGGACTAATTTATCGGCCGATAATGGCACCACTTACTCTCATTACGGTTCACGTTCACACCGAACTGCAGCGTGTCGCCGTTGAAGAGCTGCTTGGGAGTGTGAGGAACAAGTGGGACGCCGTTGACATGAGTGCCGTGCATGGACTTAGTGTCGGTGATATAGACCTGCGGGGTACCTGTGGTCGTGTTTGCGGTCAAGATAGCATGCTCGCGAGATACGACAGGGCTGTCAATGTAGACGTTGTCCTTCGCTGGCAGCAGATAGCCTTTGGAGACGTTCTTGGAAGCGCGACCGATGGCGAACTTGGAGTCAAGCTCCAGATCAAACTCGCGAGTCTGGTGTGCATCGTAGCCCTCCTCCTGCCTGAGGACTATGCGGAAGGCTGTGGATGATCAGCACGTGAACTGTTATCAGACAATCTTGAAACTTGGAAGTACTTACTGCTGACCATGGTGTTGTGGATGTGAAGGGTAGTGCAAGAGGGATCTGAAGGTAGGATCGGGAGATATCCGGTCGAGTTGAGGCGCTGTTTCAAAGAGAGGTACGGTGGTGGTGTGTACCTGGGCGGGGCCGAGCTACAAGCGGGGCGCTGCAGCTCGAACGTTGGGCCAGGGATGAGGTGTCGCAGTGGTGACGAAGCTCAGATTTGGTGGTTCAGTGGTCAAGGAAAGAAGGCGACCTCTCAGGCTGGAAACCTAAGTGAGACAGTTTGGTCTGCTCGTTAAGGGCGGGGCCAGGAGTGAATGTCGTGGTTACTGCTGCCTCTGGGGTAGAGAGCTACTATCCGCTTTGGGCTTATCAGCAGGTGCATGAAGGGCGCTAGGCAGGGATGGCGCCTCTCGCGCGGCTGCCGGATGTGCCCCACCCAAGATTTTGTCTTCGCGACTGAAGTTTCGCCTTGAACAAAGTTGCGCCTCATGACATGACTCACGCCGACACGACGATGCACGATATTCACAAAGACTGCCGGTAGCAGAAGACGAATTACTCCCGAAGCGACGACACTCACCCGCCGCCATGGCCGAAGCGCCGCCCAACTACGCTGTGAAGCAGCAGGTGGTGGACAAGATCCCCGCGCGCATCAAGCACATCCAGTTCGGCATATAGTAGGGCTCACCGCGTATGCACACGGCGCAGGATGCATAGTAACAGCTCGCAGCTCCAACCAGGACATCGTCAACCAGGCCGTCCTCGAAGTGTCCGACCGCAATGTCTACGATCTCGCCCCTGCCGCCGACAACACGCGCACCCTTACAGCCAACGGGCCTATGGACATCCACATGGGAATCTCGAGCAAGACGGGAAAGTGTGGGACGTGCGGAGAGGGCCTCGACAAGTGCAATGGTCACTTTGGCCACATCAAGCTTGCGCTGCCGGCGTTCCACGTTGGATACTTGAAGCACATTATCGAAGTGCTGAACTGCATATGCAAGGACTGTTCGCGGGTGCTGCTGGATGAAGTGGAGCGACGGAGATACCTGCGCAGCATGCGCCGGCCGGACATGGACACATTACGGCGAAGCGCTGTCTCGAAGAGGATCCTGGATGACTGCAGGAAGAAGAAGACTTGTCCGTACTGTAATGCGCTGCAGGGTACTGTCAGGAAGGTGCCGGGCCATCCTCTCAAGATCATCCACAACCGCTACGATGCGTACAATCGATCGACCGCGAAGACGAAGAAGGCCCCGGCCGGCAAGATCGAGTTCGACCAGTCTTTCGACACAGCGAAGTCGGCCAACCCCGAGCTCGACAAGCACTTGAAGAAAGCTGCGGACGATATGCACCCCCTGCGAGCGCTAAACCTGTTCAAGAAGATCTCTCCAGAAGACTGCGAGCTGCTGGCAATGATCCCAGAAGATGCGCGACCGGAGATGTTGATCTGGGAGTACATGCCTGTGCCACCCGTGGCCCTGCGACCCTCAGTCATGCAGGAAGGCGGAGCCACAGAGGACGATGTAACAAACAAGATTGGAGATATCTGCCAGATCAGCAGTATCATCAGGGCTGGACTAGCGCGAGGGTTTCCTCTACAGATTCTCATGGAGCAGTGGGACTTCCTGCAACTGCAGATCGCCATGTACATCAACAGCGACGCGCCCGGTCTGAAACAGCAGGGGTTGCAGAAGACGATGCGTGGTTTCTCGCAGAGACTGAAGGGCAAGGGTGGACGGTTCCGTCAGAACTTGTCTGGAAAGCGTGTCGACTTCTCAGGTCGTACTGTCATTGGTCCAGATCCCAACCTCAGTATCGAAGAAGTTGCCGTGCCAGAGCGTGTAGCGAAGAACCTCACATATCCGGAGAAGGTGACGCGCTACAACATCGAGAAACTGAAGAAGCTCGTGCTCAATGGTGCCAACAAGTACCCTGGCGCGAACTATATCTTGAAAGACGATGCAGACAGACAGCCAACTCGTGAGCGCTCAAAGATCTCCTTGGCCGCACTGACAAAGCATGACCGGAAAGGTGAACGCTTGAAGAGGCCTGCCGAGAATCTGCGAATTGGCGACATCGTGGAGCGACACATCGAAGATGGCGACATAGTGCTGTTCAACCGTCAACCATCTCTTCACAAGCTCAGTATTCTCAGTCACAGGGCTAAAGTACGACCATGGAGGACATTCCGTCTCAACGAATGTGTTTGCAATCCCTACAACGCCGATTTCGACGGTGATGAGATGAATTTGCACGTCCCGCAGACTGAAGAAGCGCGCACAGAAGCTACCGAGCTGATGGGTGTCAAGTACAACATTGCCACACCCAAGAACGGAACACCCATTATTGCCGCAATTCAGGATTTTATCACGGCTGCATTCCTCCTCAGCAATAAGAGCAACTTCTACGATCGACGAACCTTCTGCCAGATTGTCAACTATATGTTCAACGGCGATGGAGCTTACGACCCCGATACAGGCAAGACGCTGCCCATCGAAATTCCGCCCCCGGTCATCTGGAAGCCGCAAGCACTCTGGACCGGAAAGCAGGTCTTCAACCTGCTGATGAGACCCAACAAAGAGTCGAGAGTCCTTGTAAACCTTGAGGCTGCGAACAAGATGTTCAAGCCCAAGGCTGGTGTGCCGCACGATCTTAGCGACAACGATGCTTATCTGGTCATCCGCAATTCGGAGGTCATGTGCGGATGCATGGACAAAGCGACTGTTGGTGACGGAAAAAAAGATTCTGTTTTCTATGTCATGATGCGTGACTTTGGACCTCAGCACGCTGTGCAGGGCATGAATCGCCTGTCTAAGCTGTCCGCTCGCTGGCTTTCCAACAACGGCTTCTCCTTGGGTATTAGCGACGTTACTCCTGGCGAGAAGCTAATGCAAAAGAAGCAAGCCTTGGTCATTGAGGCCTACAAGCAGTGTGACAAGATCATTAGCGACTTCCAAGAAGGCAAGCTGCAGCGTGATCCTGGTTGCGACGAAGAGAAGACTATGGAGAACAGAATCGGCGGAATCTTATCGAACGTCCGTCAAGCCGCTGGTGACATCTGTTTCGAAGAGCTCAGCAGATGGAACTCTCCTCTCCTCATGGCCAAGTGCGGTTCGAAGGGGTCCAATCTTAACGTCTCCCAGATGGTCGCTTCTGTCGGTCAGCAGATGATTGGTGGTGCGCGTGTGGCAGACGGCTTCCATCATCGGACATTGCCTCACTTTCCTAAGGCGGCGCGACAGCCTGCGGCTAAGGGATTCGTTAGCAACAGTTTCTTTTCTGGTCTTACGCCATCCGAGTTTATTTTCCACGCCATGAGTGGCCGTGAAGGTCTGGTCGATACCGCTGTCAAGACAGCCGAAACTGGTTACATGAGTAGACGACTGATGAAGTCGTTGGAAGATCTGTCTGCTTCGTACGACGACACCGTACGAAACTCGTCAGGTACCGTCGTGCAGTTCCAGTATGGAGACGACAACCTCGATCCCGTCGACATGGAGGGCAAGGCGAAACCAGTCAACTTCGATCGCACATTCTCTCACGCCGTGACATCGACATGGGACAACGATGAGCCAACTCTTGTACCAAAGGAGATTCGCGAGCACGTTCACGCCAGAATGAATACGGAGCGCAACAAATACCCACGATACAAGCTCGATGGCGTGACAAGGCTCGCTTTCAAGGACAACAGCGATTCTGGCATTGATCAGAAAGAGTCCATGCGCGACTTTTTGGACACGGTCGAGGACTATGTGGGCAAAAAGGCTGCCAAGCTCGAGACTACGCTGTTATACTTGGGTGTTGCGGAACCATCCCAGAGTCTCAAGAAGCTTCCTGATGAGGTTGCTGAGAAGTACAGCCTTGCTGATGGTATCGCAAAGATCTCACAGAGCGCTCTCGATACATTCATTGACCTTTGTCTCACGAAGTATCACCGCTCACGAGTCCAGCCTGGTCACGCCGTTGGTGCCATTGGCGCTCAGTCCATCGGTGAGCCGGGTACCCAGATGACTCTGAAGACTTTCCATTTTGCTGGTGTTGCTGGTATGTCCATCACCCAGGGTGTCCCCCGTATCAAGGAAATCATCAACGCCTCGTCCACCATCTCTACCCCCGTCATCACGTGCGAACTATCCAACAAGGTTTCTGAGTCCGCTGCACGTATCGTCAAGGCCCGTGTTGAGAAGACCTTCCTGCGCGACATCATCTCCTACGTCGAAGATGTTTGGCATCCCAGCGGCGCTTACGTTGCCATGCGCATCGACTGGGATACTGTCAACGCGCTTTTCGTTGATATTCAACCACACGACATCATCCGCGCGATCAACAAGCACAAGCCACTCAAGTGGGGCAAATCAGGCACCTCCGTCCGCATCTCGTCCTCCCTGATCCGCGTCGAAGTCCCTGATCCCAACGCCGCCAAGAAGCGCCCCACCAAGACTGCTCGCAACCAGAAGGAGTTCTTTGAGCGCGTACAGCAGGTCAAGGCGCTGATACCGGATGTCGTCATCAAAGGGTATGCGGACTGTCAGCGCGCTATCATCAAGAAGGACACGTCGCCCAACAAGAACGGCGACTACGAATGCCAACTCCTTGTTGAAGGATATGGGTTCAAAGACTGCATGACCACACCTGGTATCGAACCTTACACCACCAAATCCAACCACGTCATGGAAGTACGCGATGTGCTTGGTATCGAGGCTGCGCGCTCCACTATTGTCCGCGAAATCAGCTCCGTCATGGGTAACATGGACATCGATCCTCGTCATATGCAGCTTCTTGCAGACGTTATGACGTTCAAGGGCGACGTGTATGGTATCACTCGTTTCGGTCTCCAAAAGACAAGAGATTCAGTGCTGCAGCTTGCTAGTTTCGAGAAGACGCCTGATCATCTCTTCGAGGCGGCGGCGAGAGGCAAGATCGATAGTATTGATGGTGTGTCGGAGTGCATTATCATGGGTCAGAGCGTCAAGCTAGGCACGGGCGCTATGCAGGTCATCAGGCCATTGAGCTTGACGACGGACGAGGTCAAGATCAAGAGGACCATGTTTGAGGATGGGTGGGATGCATTATAGGCTGGCAGCGATGCCATGCTTGGTGGTGACGAGAAGCGGTTGCATGTGATAGGCGTTTGGGAAATTTATTTCATCTACACGATCTTAACGCATAGCGGCGATTGTTTGCATCAGCTAAACATATGAAAAGCAAAAGTTAGCATCAGTGCGGGCGCTCCTTCCATGCACTGATAGCCTCTACGTACGATTTCCATAAGGACCTTCTAATCCCTCGCATCGCTCACCAGCGCATTGCTGCACACCGTCAACAAGACGCTGGCAAATGCACGAATTGGAGCTGCTTCCTTGCATATACCACCACAAAGTAACTGCGGCATGTCGCGCCACTTCTGACATTTTCCAGAATACAACACGCACAGAAGCCGCTTCTTCTCGTTATGGCCGCTTGCTATTGTTAGCCAGGCAACAACGGGAAGCGACGCTGCATTTACACACCTGCATGTTGCCTACTGGATGATCTGTGTTCACCTCACCTATAGTGCTGCATCACTCTTAGTGCGTTGCGAACGTGGCGATAATGCACGCTCTATATGTCGTTCCTGATACCGAACTTTGCTTTCGCTACCAAAATATGAGATGACTATTACCCTATCTTTTAATGTTGCTCCATCGTCGAGACCAACACCACCGCCATAAATCTTTGTCTCGGTCAGCACGAGTCGGTAGGTCCTCCTCATTTGTATTGCAATGGCATGCCTTGCTCCCCAATGGTCTTTTCTCGATTTGCCAGGAGGTTAGTGCACTGCCCCAAACCCTGTGAATAACGCTGACTGTCCCTAGAACTACGCAACTCAATTATGCGCTCGCCATTCCCGATGAAACACCTCATTATGCCACTTTTATTCTACGCCAGGACGAGGTCGGGGCCGAGCAGCCATGGAAAGAGATCTATCGACATCGCAAATACTTTGGTCTAACACAGACTTGCCAAACACTGTGCTCTAAGTACCTTCCTTTGTACAAGGAGAACGTAGAGTTTAACATCTCCGTCGAATGCGTACTACGCTTTGTGATCGAGTACCTCCAAGCACCAGAAACCGTCGACGAGCATGTCGCTGGGACCTTCAAAATTGCGCCAAGCTCTCTGAAGAAAGTCGTAGACCTCAGGCCTCTCATACTACTTCTATAAAAGGTAAGGGGCCTTAAAGTTGGTATCGCAGCGCAGCTGTACAAGAGCAATTCTGGAGACCTACAGGTGTTCAAGGAAGTATTCGACAGGGAAGCCCCCTCACCGTTGCGCGAATATATCAGGCTTGCTTGTGACAAGGTCAAAGTCAAGTTACATGAGTTCAAAGAGCCAAAATTACAGCTCGATGTTGTTGCAGATTGCTGGGAATCGTGGATGAATCATAAGGCCTTTCATTGCGAATGGTGCCACTGGGATGAACACTTCTGTAAGAGTAGCTGGCAGGGGGAAGAATGGCTTCATGAAATGGGTCTTCACTATCCCGACGACGAAAGCAGTTCTATGTGGTCTCGGGATTGCCTGAAAGCCTTGGTATCGATCGAACGCGCAGGAGAGAACGAATACCTACAGTCGTGGATGTCCAACCGTGTGTGACTCCACAACGCCATCCGCAACCAGTCATTCTATCGAAACTGGTGAACTCTGGAAAATCGTTGCCAATAATACTGCAAGTTGTGACATGATTTTCACTGCGACAACAATAGGATCATTCATCCTATTTCAGTCTCGCCTTGTAGCGACCAATATTTTGCGAAAGCGTTTAACACCATCTCCCTAAAAGAATAGACCAACGAGTAGTGCATCTGTAAGACATACTAAATCTCTTTAAATGTTAACGTGTTTCACCAGCGAGCGCTCTACCCTACCAAGCGCCCCAAAAACACTGTTAACACAACAACGCAATAATAATATATAATATCTTAATAACACTAAGTTAAACAAACCTACTCTAAAGCTAATATACAGCTTGCTATCTCTAATATTTAAACTTAGTAGATTAAAACTCTATAATACTAAGTTAATCTATAATGTGCCTTAACGTATAATACAGCAGTAACGCACAAACACACGCTCTTAATATAACTGTAAGCTAAATATAAAGCGCCTTATAAAGCTAGAAGAGGAGGCAGTTATACTATATATACTTAAGGAGTCTAATTATAGACTACCCCCCTTAAAGGCAGATGTGTGAGATATAGCAGATAAACTGCTAAGAGAGCGTAGTAGTAACGCTGTTAGCAAGAACTAGGTTAACAGGTTTATCTAGCGTACACCTAAGCTGCAAACGCAATAGACCTGTCTGTATAATTGCTAGCAAGCTGCCTGTAAGGACCTAGCGGTTATCTAGCCCTAGTTTACGCTTGTTTAGTTAATAAAGGCAAAGTATAGTATTATAGACAAAGATATATATAACTTTAACAAGTCTAGCTTC
>SWKW01000095.1:0-131456 GCA_011058865.1 Didymella keratinophila | reverse complement strand
CGTCGTTGAGTTGTGGTGTTGAGGATATTTCGTTGTTTTGGTGATCGCGTGCGGCACGCGGGGCCGTGCGTCACGGCGTGTGCCACGGTAGCATGCAACGGCGGTGGTGTTTCAGCTGGTTGGCGAGACGTTTAGAAAATGGAGCCATGCAGAACGCAGCACGCAAGGACGACGATGTTTAAGCATGTTGCAAGACCAAGTAGCACCGAATTGAGGGAGCGTGCGTCGAGACGATCTAGCTTGGGCGGAACGAATATTCGAGAGACGCACTCATTTTCAGGATTGTTTGCGCAGGAAGGCCTTGAGCGGCCGCCGCGAAGCAGTCACGCGCAGCACGCTGTTATCTACTGGTTAGTAGTCAGCATTGGAACCGTAACGTCTGGACGGAGATGAGAAAGCACTGTAATGTAATGAAAGACATCATGTACTTTGAGCGGCTGAGATCAGGTTCTTGCCCAGACTATCCAGTCAAAAGCTGGCCAATCTCGGACCGACAACACACCAATCGCGATCATCATTCGCAGTCTGACTTGGTACGATTTCCTTCATCGACGTGGGACGTCGTCTGTGGAGCAGTGCGATTGGCCCAGATAGCTATGGGTACTAAGACAAGGTCGATCTGCTTGCAGAGTGTTGTGATCAAGGAGATCTCTTCAGTTCAGTCGAGCATTCGGTGCCAAAATAGCATGTGCAAATAAGTGCTCAAAACAGCCTGGGACATCAATGACAGTAGACATAGAACAGCTTAAGAAGTCATTGCTTCGTGTTGACCATCAAATTGCCACGCTCGGAGTGTATCCAGGGCGCAAAAACTCATTCAAGCATACCCAAAAGCGCCTCCCATGGCCTCAGCTCTAGTGTACCGCTCTTGGACTTGCCATCAATCTCCGTCTCATCGTAATTACCAGCAACCCACTTCTTGACCTTCAGCTCCTTCAGCCCATCCCAAGATAACTTGTCGCCACTGAAGTTCATCACCGTGACGAAAGCATTCTTCTCGCTCCAGCGCCTATACGCAACGACCTTCTTGTTTTCTGGGTCCAAGAGCTCGAAGTCGCCGTACACGAAGACGTCCTTGTTCTCCTTGCGACATGCCAGGCCACGCTGCCAGAAAGCATGAACAGAGCGTGTACCAAGTGAGGGCGTGGCGTTGTCGAGCTGCGCTTGCGCGTTAACAGTCTTGTAGTCATCGTTCACGCGCATCCATGGCTTGGCGTCGGCAGATGTGAAACCGCTGTGAGGCTCAGAAGTCCATTGCACGGGAGTCCGGGCGTGATCGCGAGCCTTCTTTTGCATGATCTTCCGGGCGAGTGCTTGCTTCTCCTCGTTGCCAGGGTACATGTCCTGGTATCTGTCCACTGTTAGTTTGATGTCGACATATTGCAGGCCTTTGGCACACTGACTTCTTGAAGAAGTTGATACTTTCGATGTCCTTGTATTCTGACTTGTCCCAGCTCGCCGGCACGTTGCGCATGCCGATTTCCTCGCCCTGATAGACGAACAGCGTGCCGGCCAGTGTAGTCTGCATCAAGCATAGCAGCTTGGCTCCATACTCGCGGTACTCATCGCTGTCGTCGGTGTACCTGCTGATGCTACGAGGTTGATCGTGGTTCTCGATGAAGATCGAGTTCCACCCATCTCGATCCAGCATCAATCGCTGCAAGCGGTTGATGATCTCTTTCAGATCCCGTGGATCCCAGGGGTGCAAAGTGTACTTGAAGTCTCCGGGAACGTTGTCGATATCCACGATATCAAAAGCGAAGATCATGTTGAGTTCCTCGTTCTCAGAGCCGACAATTCTGATGATCTCGTCTTCATCTCGAACGAACGGCATCTCGCCGACTGTGAGCGTGTCGTACTTAGACAGCACTTTGCGATTGATGTCTTTGAGGAACTCATGCAAGCGAGGTCCGTTTGCATAGAGCTTGGCAGCCGGTTGATACTTGTTGTCCTTGACTGTGACCTCAGCGTCAGCGTATGACTGCACCTTGGAGATCAAGTTGATAACGTCCATCCGGAAGCCAGAAGCACCACGGTCGAGCCAAAAGCGTAGCACATTGTGAACAGCCTCTCGTACGTCGGGGTTCTCCCAGTTTAGGTCCGGCTGCTGAGGGGTGAAGAGCGAGAGGTAGTATTCTTGAGTCTTCTCGTCCCAAGTCCACGCTGAATTGGCCTCGCCGAGAATCTGAGCCCAGTTATTCGGCGGTTGGCGATTACCATCAGCATCGTACTTGGCAGGCTTCCAGATGTACCAGTCTCGTTTCGCTGCTTCCTTCGAGGACCGTGAGTCGAGAAACCAGGCGTGCTCATTAGATGTGTGGTTCACAACCAGGTCCATAACTAGCTTCATGTCGCGCTTCTTCATCTCTTCGATGAGATTGTCAACATCCTGCAGGGTTCCGTAACTTGGATCGATGTCTTCGTAGTCGGCGATGTCGTAACCCATGTCCGCCTGTGGACTTTTATAGATTGGCGAGACCCAAACAACATCGACACCCAAGTCCTTCAGATAGTCCAGCTTCTGCGTGATGCCAGGCACATCTCCCCAGCCGTCGCCATTGGTGTCCTTGAATGAAGCTGGGTAGACCTAAGGGCCGTGTGAGTATTGTGACCGTGCTGCTCAACGCCTCAGCATACCTGATAAACCACCGCTTCTTTCCACCATCGGTGTTTATCGGTTCCAACGTAGAGATCCTTCTTTGCTTGTTGAGATGTGGACATTTTGCGGTCTGTATCTTTTCGATTCAATCGAGCGGTGCGAGCGAAATGTTGTTAAGTAGCCGTGAGCTTAATGCCGGCACGTCATACACCTTGTGGAGCGCTCCACAGAGCCCCCAGAGCGCAGCGCGTCTAGGCAGCGCGAAAACGGCCCACACCACCCCACGCCGGCCGCTGTTAGACCACCTTTGCACCGCACCTCAATTGGCGTCATTCCGGTAATCTCGGTGACTCGCCGGAATCGTATCAATCGATCTTGAGTCGTCTCGCCAGTTGTTGTTGACTTTGCGCGTGCAACTGGGAAAGCCACGGCAGGAGCGCAACGCGCCGAGCACGCGTCATGACTGATCATCGGTCAGGTGCGCAACGCCAAACGCAGGTATCGTCGTACTGTACATAAGTGAATAACAACTCGCATTTTCTAGCTCCTCATGCAGCGATACCCACCTTTATATCAATCGCAGTTCACACTGTGTTTTGGTGTTATTAATCCCTCCGTCAGTGTTACCGACAATCGAACCGCACAATGACGTACGCCGCCGATGTTGAGGGGGGTGACACAGCAGACGAGCGTACACCAATGCTGAGGAGTTCCTCTGAAGCTGCGAAGCCTGACAACGATCATTCGTCCTTCTGGACAGTGTTGCACTTCTTTGGCGGCGGCATCTACGCGCCTGATGCAGCAACGTACGACCCCATTGAGATCTTGCTGAACACCGAGGACAAGAAAGAGAAGGACGAGCTGACGATACGATGGAGAGATAATAAACTCAGCGAACTGAGTTTCATTGGTGTTGTTGCTGCGCTATTGGCAGGGGTACTTACGTCAACCGGCAGCTGGCCACAGGTGCTGCCAAGCGGGCGCGAGTCGCCATGGCCCATCAGGACGGCTTGGTACTGCGGTATCATCTTGTCGCTTTTCAGCATCCTGACTGCAGCTGACCAGACGGTGCGACTGCATCGTCTGTCTGCTCATCGCGATGGTCTCGGTGGCATTCGCAGGCTGTTGTCCAAGACGAACGGAGAGCGGAAGCACTCGAAGAAAACAGGACGCCGTGCGCCTAGTCTATTGCAGGTCTTCACATGGCAGATGCCAGTCATGTTCCTGACAACGGCGACAGTCAGCATGATTATAGGCATGTTCTTGCACGTCTGGTCTGCAACGAGGCACCTGCAGGCTTCTGAGTGGTGGGACGACAACTCAAAGGTCCGTATTGTAGCTTCTTCTCGCTTCACAGCATGGCACTGACGTTCTTCTCAGGTCGCTCTCACATTTACTGTGGTAGCGTTGACCTCAATCGCCATGTTCTTCGTTGGCCAGATATCTCTGTACACTCCAGAGCAGCGTCGAGAATAGCATTCGAGGTGCACAATTGATTCATCGAAGTCATGACGAGCCCACGACAGGCATAATGAGCTGAGGGATTGCGTTCTCGAAAGCTTCAAACCCCGTCATATGCCGACTGTATATGGCAGATCTCATCGATTGCGTCGAGGACCGTTTCACAAACTCAAATTCGAGGCTGTTGACGGCAGTCATCCTTGGCAGCCTTGATGACATCTGCCAGGACAACAGTACATCCGGCATGACCGTATCAATGGCGCGTCGACTATACGTCCCCTGTAACGCCATTTCACACTCGCTTTTCTTCACTGCCACATGCTCACTGACATCGAGGCGGGCGGACCGAGCTATGAGTTGGAGGAGCATTATGTGTCATCCAGAGCTTACATGATCGACATGCAAATAGGCAATGCCCCAAAGTAGGTACTATATAACCCTCTGGACTCAGAGCTTGTCCAAGGCCACAACTCGTCTTTCGCAGCCCATCATACAATCTTCGCGATTACGAATTACAATGATCGCTTGTGTCCTCTCCGCCTCTTGGCTCATGTATACAACCATCATGGCCACGCCTGTGCATCTCACCCAACATCTCAACGGACACTGTGTGCAGCTGGACCTTCCGGTGTCCGCCACTGCTCCAAGTGCGATCTACCACCTACCGCAAGTAAACAGCAATATCGAAGCGGCAGCTTGGGCAATCTACGATGCCACCTGGACCACGCCGCATAATACTTCGAGCGTCGTCAGGAACACCACAACATCTGGCATTTTCAAACATTCACACACAACTCTGCATTCCAAACAATCCCAGGAATGGAGACGTCTTGCAACTCGCCACTGATGGAGCACATTATGATTCTAGGTACTAGGACTCGGCCTACAAGCCGGAAGACCACTCCTACATCGAGGCCACATTTAAAGCAGGGTACTCTATTCTGACCTACGACCGTCTCGGAGCCGGCCAGTCCGACCACCCTGACGCTGACAATGTCGTTCAAGCACCGCTTCAGCTAGAAATCCTTGGTCAGTTGACGCTTTTGGCTCGCAATGGCACGATGTACACACTTGCTGCCAAAGCCGCTGGAGCTGTCTCGGCGTTCCACAATCTTACCATGCTGTCTAAAGTCGTACATGTTGGTCACAGTTTCAGGTCTGTTTTGACGTCTGCATTCATCGCCAACTACGGGAACTTGACAAACGGCGCTATCATCACAGGCTACTACCTCGGCCCGTTGCTTGGGAATGCTGGAGCAACGACGTGGAGCGACGAGTACGCCGCTACAGGGTCGCCCGCACACGATCGACCCAGCGGCTACGTAGTCTGCCAAAAGACCGGTATTCAAAACATCTTCTTCGGTGGGAACCCGCAAACTGCATTTACTCCACAATTGCTGGACTATGGTGTTGGGATCAAGCAGCCAGTTCCCATTGGCGAACTCGCATCAGCATTCTGGGTCATTGGCAACTACGGGCTTTCGTTCACAGTACCAGTCCAGTATCTCCTACCAGAATTTGACTTCTACATCTGTCGCGGCGACTGCAAGGCGGTGGCCAACATGACGATGCTGGAGCAGACATACCCGAACGCAAGTGCTATCGAGGTAGTCATCCAACCAAGCACAGGCCACGCTCTGCCTCTGCATAGCAATGCGACTGCTGTTTTCAGCTCATCTACAAGTTTCTGGGTAGACATGAATTGTAGAAGCGGAAAGGTCTTTGATGCTCGAGGAGACGGATGTGTGTCTTTGCTAATGAGGTTGCATTAAATTGGGTGGAGCGCCGATTGGCTGCATCTATTCAACATGGATGTCAGGAATGATCTTTGGGTAGACCGAGGAACATAATTCCGTCTACCTGCCTTGCGCACCAAATCATCAGCATGTTTTCAAAAGACTAAGTCCAGCCCTGACATGATTGGCGCAGCGCTCTGCCCGGCTCACTTTCGCTCCTGTACCGTGGGTAATGACTTGCTTGACATATAATTGAAGGCAGCTTGCTTCTTTATTTAGCATGAAATTGTCCAACTTGGAGGTAGTCAGATCGTTGACGCCAAATACCCCATCACCTCTGGTATCCTCAACAAGCAAAAGCCGTTCGCTTTGTATGAGAAATCCTACTACAATGGCTTCTGCCGATGAGTCTTGCGCCTGCCCTTTGACGAACATTCGCGTTAGCTGCTTCAATCTCAAGGTAGCAACTCAACACTTTCACCGTTGTGCTCGAGTGCACTCGAGCACTGCCTTAGCATCTATCCTATCGTCAAGTGCATAGCTCCAGATCTCCCATCCGTCAACCTGTTCCGCCTATCGACAGTCTCCCGCTCTGCATAATCCCCAATACGAGGCAGCGAAGAGAGCTGGCGCAACCTCAACCGCACAGCACAGTGCAATGGCCACAGTGTTTGTTATTGCAAGAGTATATACAATACCAATAATTCCAATCCAAAGTATGTCTTCATCGACCCGAACAGCATCAAATGCTCCCGCAACTGAGATGAGGGCGCTAAGTCACGTCCTTGCATCATGTGCAACCGCATGGTATGCGATCCATGCCGCCTACACATCTAACTACCCATTGAGAGAAGAGAAGAAGATCTCTGGCTACGATCGCGGGCGGGGTGACCTGTTTCGTCAACGTCAATATCTGTTTTGATGGAGACTCTGAGGGCGTGAGTGACCAGAAAAAACCGAGCTCGACGAATGCCACATCGACTGTCTAGGACAGAAAAAGCTCACCAAAATGTCTGGAAACGGTCGACCAATATCTTGACCTGGAACTCGGATTGGAACCACACATCCATCATTTCATGAGTGGCGCTCACGAGGCCCGCGTCGAGTGTGTTTGCTGGACTTGCCTATACAAGAACCATAGTCAGAGCATAGAGCACATTCTGGCCATGTCTGGCAAGTTACCGGAAATGGGCTTGTTCTGCAAGTGTACCTTGCGCTTAAGATTCCTTGACAAATGGCTCTGCATTCCCTGCTTTCTTGCAGAGCAACTATCGAAGAAGGCTAGCAAACGCCGTTTCGAGGCTGATGAGGCTGTTGAAGAAATTCGGTGTCGTTGTGGGCAGAGCTGTAGCAAGAAATGACCAGAAAGGGAACAGTTGGGTAAAGCAGTTCTGCTCTTGGTGTGGGGGACTGGTTCTGAAGGAAGAGAAGCGTACTCGAGCCGATGCTCTGAGGATCTCTGATCTCATGGTGTACCCTCCTCTGATACATAGTGTACCTTCCTCTGATACGATGGTGTACCTTCCTCTGACTAAGCTGGATTGCTTTTCGTGCTGGGCGAACTCGTAACTAACAACACGCCGGATGGCATCCAACCTTATGTAAAGCTGGCTAAGAGGATCTGGAGGAAACGCATTGTGCCAAAGGGCGCTTGAAATATGGATCGCGTACTGATACAAATGGTGTTACAAATGAACGAGCTGAGATCTCGACGCTTACTTTGTACATGACTTGACCGGGGTATCGACGCGAATGTACACCTGTTGCTTCACCTACCCTGAGAAGAAACCGGAGATAAGCTCCAATACCTAAAAAATTGAGAGGTAGTCGACAGTTGCCTATACATCCTTTGAGACTGGACAGACCCTGTGTTGAATACAATACTTTTGCTGTCATGAGCCGGGATACCTAAGGCTCGTCCGCAGGAGCCCTAGAATTAGTCATCCCCTCGAGAACCTCGCCCCAGCACCACATGCACACAAGCCTTCCTGCATCCAGGCCACAGCGACAGGACGCCTTGACTGGCACCATCTTTTGTATGCCTTTGATCGTCGACGCTTCACTTTCATAGCACTTCACGCACTGCCAACGATCCAGGATGTGGCTGCGCAGGGTGCAATGACATTCCTTCAAGGTCTCCTGGCTCAGGTCTGGGGTGAGCCACGACAGCTTCGGAAGTTTAGGCTTCAGCCCCTCGTAGCCCTTTGATGCTTCACCGAAACAGTATTCGCAGAGGCAAAGCTTTCGTTCCTCGGCTACGTTGCAGAGGGACTGTAGGACGGGCGACGGGAATCCAAATTGCGAATTTCCAGACCACGTCATAAGCGAGTTGACGCCAAGATCCACGTCGAGTACGTCGCTGATTTTCTCTGGCGTACCGGGTTGATCAACTTCGAGGGGCATATCGAGGAAGCCTTGGTCATGATACGGTCCTGAAATTGCATCTGAAGCCCGATCTTGCCATTTGGCCAATTCGAAATCCTCGGTGGATAGGTGGTGTGGACTAAGGATAGCGCATTCCAGCGGATCCAACAGCACGAAGCCTGAGAAATTGGGGAGGTCCTCGGGATCCTCGGGCGCCTCGTAGATGGATTGGTAGACACAGTGTATGCGACATTCGTCGCAGGTAGTAACCTTACAAGTGGCGCAAGGTCGTTCATCGATGGTCTGACGGCCAGAGCTCGTGCGGCACTGTGCAAATTCGGTACACTGGTAGGCGTAGTAGAAGGTCGATTTGTGGTGCATGCGCTTCCGTATCTCAATGCCCCTACCACAACAAGGCATCCTACCCAGAAGGTTGTCAAGGCTCCCAGGGCGCGGGAACAAGGCGCTGTATGTGGCTTTGCACGACAGTCCAAGGGCGAGCAGATCTTTTGGTTTCAAGGAGGCGACCATGGACTCCAGAAGGCCATACTGGCGCAGCACCTGTGTTAGAGGACACGCTTTGGCTGCTGCAATCGTTGTCGGCCTCACCGGGGAGGCCCTTGTCAATTCCGTTGCAGTTGGGATGTCTGCCATGACTGCCTTCTTCGAAGCAATCGATGTTGCCTGTTGTGCTTTCTTTCGAGGGCTCAGGGTTGCAGGATCGTCCAGCGAACACTTGCGCTTCATAGCTTTGGTCTCAGTCCTCATGCTGTGTCACTATGAGGTTGCTGGGGCGTTCCTGAGGTCGACGCGATCACTGATAGAGGGAGCACCATTTAGCAGTCGTTCACACAGACCAGGGCTCGGAATGGTGGGTGCATGGTGAAAGCTGTGCGGTCCAGAACGGTGCCTCAGAGGGTGTTGTTCATTCGCCTTTCAGGCTTTTTAGGTGGGCAAGATATGATAGGCAAAGTGACTTATGTGGTGGACTGAAGGGCAAGTGGGCATTGTACGCTTCAGTACCAACGTGTAGGTGTACTGTGTACCTTGGGAAGGAAAGAGCGCCTTTGTGACGTACATCGTGGTTCTCGTCAAGAGTGTATAGTCTAGAGCGCTCCTTATAACGCTTGGCATGTGCTGCACTGAAGATCTGGATCCATTTTGATTGTTGTATGCCCCGGTAGGGCTGAAGGTAGGGCTGAGAAAAACTTTTCTGATGAAGCTGGAAGGCGCACAGCGTCAACGACGGCTGTGCGAAGTTATGACAAAGCGAACGCCTGCAAATAAACACAGCGTTTAAGAAAGATGAGATGCAGCTCTAAAGCTGAAGCAACAGAGATGCAAAGCGGGGCCTGCGTGCAGCTTCCTGAAGTCGTTTTCACGAGCAGCGCCGACAATTATCCCGGAATGTTGCGGATGTCGCTCCGACGAGGTCCGATGGTGCGCCTCGGCTGTTCCTGCCTCCTCCGCTGTTCCTGCCTCCTCCGCTGGTCCTGCTTGTATAACCAACATCACCACCGTTTGCATCTGATCGAATGATGTCCGTCAAGGATTTCTCAAAGATGCATTCATCTGCTAGTACCTTCCTCGTAGGTCAGTCTGAAAGCAAGTACGTTGCCACACCTACCGGTAGGGAGGTTCTCAGGGTCGTCTATGGTCATGCCCTCAGATAAAAAATGCATCCGGGTGCTTTCGACGCAGCTCTACCGAAAGGCCACGAATTATTTTCCTCTTCTCTCATTGCAGAAATGGACGAAGTCTGAGAAGGGATTCACTTCAAGTGCGTATCGATGCTGCTTCTTTGAAGTGGCGGCCGACAACGCACAACTTCATCCAATCCCTTCATGAAAGCGCATCTTACACTCGTAGATATGGCACGAAGTCTTGGAAGTAGGTCTCGAGAAGTTTGAAGTGATATTTAAGACAAGAAATCAGTGACTCGCCATGGCTTAGCAGATGACTGTAAGCCTAAGAAAGCTCTTAGCTCAAAAGCCTCTGTTGCAAAAAGGTAAGGGACTACGATGTCGCAATGCCTCTGCGAGCGATATTCTCAAAGCGAATCTCTACTCACCGAAGATAACCGGTATGTAGCAGTAGTTGCGAACGGTTTCTTCCCTTGTTTGTTATTGCCACGTGCTGGCGTTTAAGGCAGCTGCAGGCCAACACAACAACACTCTCGACGCTCACATCATCGACACCAACAACGATGCCAGCATACCCGCACATATCATCTCTGGCCGTCTGTCTCAATTTGGAGCTCGCAAAATTGAGACAGACCAGCGCCAATGCTGCCAGTCAACAAAGTGAAGGATCTGGACTCGCTGTCAGCGCGAATGTACGACCCGAGCATGGCAGCCCAACTTCAATACATCTCACCGCAGAGCCTTTCGTAAGCTACTCCAGTCGACTCCTGCTCACTTTGACTGCTGGAGCTATCAAGACGACCATTGTGTCGCGGCATTGCACAGCTGCTCCGCTCCCAAGGTCGATGCCCAGCGCGGAGACCTTGCCAACTCACCGCTGAAGTTGAGCAGCGCGTATCCAAGACTCTTGTCGATCCCAAGTCGGCAGCTGGATGTTGCCTTGGAGGCTGGCGAGCCTCACAGCTGAGCATGACAAGCCATGCCAAGGTGATGGCGCAATGACAGCCGTTATCGCGCCCGACTTCGGAGCCGCAGTACTTATACCTCGAAGATCCCCATACTTTGGGACGTGATAAGCGAACGTCAAACATCAGGGCGAAAACAGCATTATGGAAGGCTCTGAACGGGTCAAGAAAGGACGCAGTGCAGGACTTGCGGCGAGACGCGTGCACGACATCGGACTAGAGAAGGATGACATAGGATCGCGATGACTGAGCGACCTGAGAAGGGAGAAAGACAGGAACAGATGGAATTGACGCGGAACGCTAAGGTGAAAGAGCAGTGCCGTTGGTAACACAGATGTCTCAATATCGACCCACAAGATTTCGACACAAGAGCTATTTCCTGAACGACGGTGTTGCGGGCTTGCCGACAATGACGGTACCAGTTTTGGGGGGGGGGGGGGGGGGGGGGGGGGTGCAAATCAGATCCGATCACACAGCGAAAACGCAGGTCTCAAACGGCAGACTGCGTCACAACTTGTCCTTTGATTTATGGAAGCCAACAGCGACTGCTCTGCCCTTGCTCCAGCAACAAAAAGCTTGGACACTCCGTGAATCGAATACGGGTCTCTAGCAGCATCTCGAGGATACGCAGCCGTCAAGCTGTAGGCTCCGCTGCCGGTATATCTCTCGAACTGTTAAGTAGCGAGGTTTTACCTTCAGCTACTATTCAACGAGCGAGCATTCTTCTACTAAACTAAGCGCCCGGCTTATCCGATGAGAGATCTCAGGTCGTGTCGACATATACCTTGACCGCACAATCAAACATGGAAATCGAAACAGACAAACCTGAATACCTTCTTGAACATGACGTAGAAAGAGAGAGCCCACCAGACTCGTTCAAAGCATGTGAATATCCATTCGAGTCGACGGGCTGCTGCAAACTTGTTCCCGCACCGTGCACCGTTGCTGTACAATATCTTTTACATTTCTTACGCCAATGCAGTCTTCCTCTGAGCCGAGTATGTACGTATGATACACATAATACCTCCCCTTCTTTCCTCGCAGATTTACAATGCGCCTCCCTCCAATCGTTTTTATTGGTGTACCTCATCCCATCGTCCTTCCATCACTGGTCATCACCCCGCGTCCGCCGTATTTGCTCAACCTGCCGTGTAATCTCCCCTCTTTGCTCCTGCGTCCCCCTCGTCATGCCCAAGACCTGACCCACCAGTCCTCCCGGCTTCGGAATAGGACACTCCCTCTTCGGATTCATGCGCTCTTCGAGCATGATCCTGCGCTGCTGCTCCAGGGCATCGCCATCCTGCGACTCGCGCTCCTGTGACTCTGAGTCTGGCGACTCGACGGGCTTCCTTCTGCGCCGCCGCCGCGTGGGATCGGCCGAGTCGTTGAGCGTGCGCGGGTCCACGGGGCAGGGGATGAGGTGCGGCGCGGCGACGACGAGGAATGAGACCATCAGCGTGGTGGTGAAGAGGGACGCGGTCATGCGCGAGCGCGGGTGCATGTGCGGCGGCATGGTGCCGGGCGATGTTCTTCGTGTCCCCGGTTTGCGGTGTTGATATAGTGGTCGAATGAACGGTACTGGTGTTATGAAGCGAGGGTCGGTCGAGGCATCACTGGGTCTATTGATGTCGTTATTAGACAATGTAGGAAGCCGGGATGACTGCGGGAGGATTTACTCAGCCAATTGAGATGCCTCGAGCGCGTGGAGGAGTCGGAGCGGGCGCGGGATGCGGGGAGGTGGTGATAGACTTTTGGTGTGAGCGTGGTGACGGCGCTAGGATGTGGGTCCCTGCGTCCCGCGAGCTAGGGACGTGAAGCGATCGCCGGCGATTAAGTCATGGCCGTTGCATTTGCAATCGCCTGGACGTCGTTAAGATACAGTACTCAGGAGGTCTTCTCGTAGGGGACAGGAAATCGCCAGTCAAACTCCAGCAAAGCTATTGCGCCTCCAGAGCTCATTGACAAGTCCACACCGCACGCGACGCCACCGACTTCGCGCGCCGTCGCACCGCTGAGAGAGTCGCAAGAGCAGGAAAGGCCGCGCGTGCAGGCGCAAGCAGGGCGCATACAGTACCAGACACAGGAACCGACTCGTCCCAACCGCCGCCATGAGCACAGGCGGCAGCGACCTCGACAAGGCGATTCAGCAGCTGCGCGCGTGCCGGCCCATCCCCGAGAACCAGGTCCGCGAGCTGTGCTACAAGGCGCGTGAGCTGCTGATCGAGGAGGGCAACGTCGTCGGCGTCGATGCGCCCGTGACAATATGCGGCGACATCCACGGCCAGTTCCACGACCTCATGGAGCTATTCCGCGTCGGCGGTGATGTCCCGGACACAAACTACCTGTTCATGGGTGGCTATCCCTACAGAAAGCATTGATCTGTACCGTACTGATAAAGTGTAGGCGACTTTGTCGACCGCGGCTTCTATTCGCTCGAATCCTTCCTGCTCCTCCTCTGCCTCAAAGTCCGCTACCCCGACCGCATAACGCTGATCCGCGGCAACCACGAGTCGCGCCAGATCACCACCGTCTACGGCTTCTACGATGAGTGTCTGCGCAAGTACGGCAGCGCCAACGTCTGGCGCTACTGCTGCGAGGTCTTCGACTACCTGGCCCTGGGCGCCCTCGTGACCGGCGCCGCCACCTCCCTCGAGCCCACCGACGGCCCCGTCGCATCCAACGGCAACATCGACAGCATCCCGGACCTGGACCAGGACATCGAGATCGAGACGCTCAACGCCGCCGGCGAGATCATGTACCGCTACGCCCGCAACTCGGACAGCCAGGGCTCCGTGTCCGGCGCCAGCGCAAACATGGGCTCCTCGTCGCCCGTCGCGCCACCCACGCCCACCAACGTCGGCGCGCCCGGCACCGCTGCGAGTGGCCACGCCAACGGGAGTAGCCGCAACGACACTGGCGCTATTCTGTGCGTCCACGGCGGCCTCAGTCCGCTCATCGACAGCATCGATAAGATCCGCCTGCTGGACCGCAAGCAGGAAGTCCCCCACGAAGGCGCCATGTGCGACCTACTGTGGTCCGACCCAGATGAGATCGACGGCTGGGGCTTGTCGCCGCGAGGAGCGGGATTCCTGTTCGGCGCAGATATCGTCAAGTGCTTCAACCACAAGAACGACCTCAGCCTCATCGCGCGCGCGCATCAGCTTGTCATGGAGGGCTTCAAGGAGATGTTCGACAGCACCATTGTGACAGTCTGGTCGGCGCCGAATTACTGCTACCGCTGCGGCAACGTTGCCGCTATCTTGGAGTTGGGCGAAGACGGGTCGAATGCTGGGTTCCAACGGCGAAGTAATGGCGACCGTGGGGGTGGAGGTGGTGGATGGGTGTTGGGCAGTAACGATGGCCCGAACAGCGCCAATGGAGAGAGGGGATTGGGTTCTATGCTTGGCGAGCAGAAGAATCGCGATGGGCCTGGGCGGAGGTATAGGGTGTTTGAGGCTGCGCCGCAGGATTCTAGGGGCATGCCGGCGAAGAAACCGGTTGCGGATTACTTCTTGTAGAACGAGGGTGCGGATGGGAAGTTGGCTGATGGTGAAGGAAAGATCAGGGAGACGATTGATGGGAAGCTGGGCACGATGGGCAAGATCAGGGAGCTGGCGACTGTGGACTGGCGTATGGTCAATGGGAAGACTTGGCATGAGAATGCCGTAAGATACTTCCTTTGAGGATGACTTGACCGACGCGGATAGAGAACTGTAAAGCGCAGTTTCGAACGGCTGTAAGCGCAGCACGATAGGTAGCATTGCTTTGTAGATATGGATACCCAATTCATGCATTCATCGAGGTGGGCAGGTCTGTTTGTTGCCAACGCGGTGCTCCTGCCCCATTTCAATTTCACGTCACCACTACGGTACAAGCTGAAAGCAAGGAACAGCGGGCAAACATTACATTCGGATTCAGTGACGGAAAAGTGGGACCTCTGATTAGATTATTCATTGCTAAAGATCTGGCAGCGCTGACGATCGCGTGGCAGCAAGGGAGACAGAAGGTGCGGTGGAAGGAGAAGTAACTACAAAAGTTTCGAGAAGGTCGTACCTACAAAGCAGTAACAACAAGCTGACAAGGCGCAGCCAGAAGGAGAACGAGACATTGGTACAGCAAATATAGCAGAAGTAAGACAAGTTGATGATTCATACTGTCTTCTTCTTCTTCTTCTTCTTCTTCTTCTTCTTCTTCTTGCTGCGCAGGAAGCCCTGCTACGCTGTGTTTCGTAAGTGCAGGCGAAGCGCTACTTCTACAGAGTACCCCAGCTACGCACGTCTTTCGGTCTAGATCGTTCCTATGACTCGTCATAAACCGCACAGTGCTACCGACACCTGCTTTGTCGATAAGATGCGCGAATCGGCTGGTTTGCAAACCCTTATAGCCTCCCCAGCTGTCCGCATCTGGCACGGTGACATCCTCAGATGACGAGAGCTTCTTGTCAGACTCCAATGTATCAGCGTACCACAGTGTGAAGTCAGCTCCTGCAGGCGGTACACTGAAGATTTCTACCAAATCCACCGAGAGATTTGGGAGGGCGATCCGTCCTGCAGCGTGGTTTTCGGTCTTGTAGTGCACTCTGTCCCATCCGGTGCGCTGGTACTTCTGCACCCATTTCCCCGACCACTTCTTTGACACATACCGTTGGACCGACAGTACCTCTGTTGATCGAGCTGTAGTGCGACAGGATGACGGCCGTTCTCCCAGAAGTTTCTACTGAACCAGTCTTGTAGTCATTGAGAAGAGACAAGATATGAGATCTTGAGGGGGTGGTAGCCCTGGCTCCAATACGAGGATGTGATCATACCGGTGCCGGAAGTGTCGAAACGCTCCATGCTGAGCTGCGCGCCGAATACTTGATCTTCCCAGGACTTTCCTAGCTCTGGCATGAAGTCAGTGAGATGCATGTAGGGTTCGCCGAACCAGTAATCCCTGAGGTATTGGCCACTCTTTCGCGCGTAGCGAAATACGGCATGTCCAAGCTCATGGACGAGAGTTTTGGCTAAGAGGAAGCGCAATTGAATGTTCTCGTCGTGCGTTCGACGGGCTTTCGCAACTGGACTTACAAGATGGTATAGAAACGCGATGGACACACTAATCTTGATGCGTAACGGTTGTGGTTCAGTGCTGACATTCCACATCTCGCTGATTGTCGACAAGAAATGATCTTGAAAACGGTACATGGTGCCCCAATTTGCATCACCTGAGGCAAGCTTTTGTGGTCGCCAGAAGAACTTAATGTTCTCGGTAAGCCCCTTAAGCAAGATCTCAAAATCAAGTCGCCTCCAGTTGTTGTTAGCCATCGCCCCGCGATCGATGTAGAACTTTTACGCAGCTGTATCCAATGCGATTGACCCAAAGGCCGTGTAGAGCCACCAGTCAAGAAGACTATCCGTAGTCAAGAGCTTGGTAGCGAGGGTAAACGCCAGCGACATTGCCTTTCAGGCCTCTTCAATTTGTGAAATGCAAGCGCTCTAGATCTCGCTGCGAAACAGTTCATGCATGTTACCTGAGATCAATGGGCCTGCTAATGCGTCGTCACGCATGAGACTGTGTTGCTCTAGTATGCGGGACCGCTCATCCGGAACATATTTACGCACAGGTGTGGACCCGTTCGTCGCGTCGTACAGTTGCTCTTGAATCAGCAGCCGCAAATACTTATCATCGTCCATAGCAGCCTCATATGCGAGTTTCGATTCAGTCATGCTTGTGAGCTTGCAACTGCAATGTACATTCCTTGCCCCTCAAATGAGATACATATTTTCGATCGCAATCCGGCACCGCAGCACATAAGCGTGACAGGTGCTAGATCACTGGCGTTTCGACAGAGCACGAAGACGTGCAGCGGGCGAATAGTGCTCTTGCATGCCCTGGTAAAGACAAAGGCTTCGTGAAGCACATGGGGACATGAGGCAATGCGCGCCCATAGTGTTGCATGTACACTGACTATCGTTGTGATTGCAAGGTGCACGGCTAGAAAACAAGGGAGAGGTAATGGGGTTGTGGAGAAGGCGCCGTAGGGCTGATAGAGTCCAGGCTAGGCTGCCTTGGCGCGTGACTTCGAATTTCTGGATGTCGTCAATCGCGACTTCATCACCTCGCTCAAACGACGCGCGCAGCTTACCTTGCCTCGTCCGAAGATCTCACATACAACCTCGAAGTCGCGTCGCGCGTCACTACCGCCAACATGAGACTAACTACGGACCTGATCAACAACTCCCTCTCCTTCATCAACTGTCTCACGGAGCGTGAACTCGATCTGCGAGGTGCGTTGAAAAGAACAGATACTACACTTGCGAGCTGAATTGATATCAATATCGTGAAACACAGGTCACAAAATCTCTGCCATTGAAAACATGGGCGCAGCACGAGTAAGTTGCCAAACGACCCGCATTCTTGAATAACTGCCAACACAATGCGCAGGACAACGACGCAATTGACCTCACCGACAACGACATCGCGCAGCTCGGCAACTTTCCCCTGCAACCCCGCCTCCGCACACTGTTCCTCGGGCAGAACCGCGTATCGAACATCCAGCCAAACCTCTCGACAAGTATACCGAACCTCCAAACCCTCGTCCTCACAAAGAACAGGCTCACGGAGCTTGCCGACCTCGATCCGCTTGCGGGATTCAAGAAGCTGGTACATTTGACGGCGCTCGGCAACCCAGTGGCGTCCAAAGAGGTATGTACATTCCGGGACACACTGCGCAAGTCAGGAACGCTGACATCGTGTAGAACTACCGATACTGGGTTATCTGGCGGTGCCCCACCGTGCGCTATCTCGACTTCGCTAAGGTCAAGGATGTGGAGCGCAAGAAGGCAGAAGAGCTGTTCGGCACATCAGATGAGCCCACCGAGCTGGCTAGCAAGATCATGGGTGTAAAGTCGAAGGGCTTCGTTGTGCCCACAACAAACGGCGCAGGCTTGTCGAACAAGCAGGACCGCATCTACACGGATGACGAGAAGAGGAGGATGCGCGCTGCGATCCAGCAGGCGAGCAGTTTGGCGGAGATGGCAAGGCTGGAGAAGGATTTCGCGGAAGGCAGGATACCGGCGCACATTCTGGAGGGCGGTGACCCTATGGAGACATGAGCAACGACTGGCCTTGGGAAGCGCGACTGCGGAGGAGCCGCAAAGACGCTGAAACCAACAAAACCACAAAGACCACAGCTACAAAGCTGGCTGTCACCAGAACATGAAAGACGAAATGGGAAGACAGGTCCTGTCAGCCGCCTGTGTGGCGCGAGACTGTTCTGTGGCTACCCGACATGAGCTCTGCTCGCAAGTAGGATGATTGGAACGCCGGACAGGCATTGCAACTAAGGTCGAATATCAAAATGATGCAATCAAATATTGGAATCTGATCGTGCTGCTGAGGTTTTGCCATTCGTCTCGTGAGAAGTCTTCCTTGGTATCGTAGTCTTATACATAAAACGCCAAATAGTGTCAAGATCCCCTGCTTGATCACCACCCTCTGCCTCTGCCCCTGCCACCTCGTCCACCTCCACCTTGATGTCCTTGCTGAAACCCTCCACCTTGCTGTCCTCCGCCTCCAAAACCTCCAGGGCCTCCAGGGCCACCCATACCACCACCGGCCATTTGCATGAATGTCGCAAAGTCCATCTGACTTGGATCCATCCCACTGCTCGCCATCTGCTGCATCATCATCTGCATCTGCCCCTCGTCCATTCCGCCCGGCGGCATTCCACCCATCCCATTCATCGCGCCCGGGCCCTGCGGCGCACCTGCCGGCGCACCACCACCCGGCATCGGCGGCATCCCCGGCATGCCGCCCGACATCATCTGCTGCATCTGCGCCATCTCGGCCTTCTGCTGCTGGATCGTCTGGCTCATCTGCTGCTGCTTCAGCCGGTACGTCTCCCACGTGAACTCGTCGAAGCCGTAATTGAAGTAGTCCGAGTAGTCTTCGCCCGGGCGCCGCCAGAGTTTGTGCTCCTCGGCCAGATCGGCGTCTAGGTCGACGTGCAGCAGCGGTTTGTTCAAGGGCGGGTAAATCGGAGTTGCGTTTACATCCACGTTGGAGGTGTGGAGGGCTGGGTAGGCTTGGCCGGATAGTTGCGCGACTTGCGGGGCGGTGCCGGGGGCTGGACGGGCTTGTTGTGAGGGTGGTTGCGGGGTGGATGTTGACTGTGGTGGTGCTTCGATCTTTATGGCTTTGGACTCTTGGGGCTGTGATGCGCTGTGGCGGTATTAGCATGGGCGAGCTCGACAGGAATAGGGCGAACGTACGCTGCTGCTTTGGGTGCGGTCGCTGGCTTGTCGATAATGAACTCGAGCTCCTGAGGTATTGTCAGCCAGAGCTCTGTTGCGTGGCCTGCTCTTTCCATACCGAGTCGCTGTCGTCATCGTCGTCGCCTGAGTCTGCGCCCTCGTCCATAGGCTCGTCTCCACTGGAAGCGTCCTCCTCTTTCTTGGGCTCTTTCTTAGTTTCCGTGACAGGCTCGGAAGGGCCATAGAGATCATCGTCCTCTTCGTCCATTGTTCTGGAAACGCTCGAAGATACGGGCGACGTGCAAACGGGCGACGTGCAACCGGGCGACGTGTCCGAAGGAAGGTTGCGTTTATTTTGGAACTATGGTGTGCTTTTAGCGCGATCTCAAGGGTTCGGGTTGTGTATGTAGAAGAAGTCGCGTTATTGAGTTCGTTGCTGGTGAATGCGCAGGCGTCCGAGCTCCCCCAGAAAACACCAAAGTGTCGCGCGCGATGTGCGGCCGATCAACAGACACTACATACCGCTCAGCAACCACCCGTTGATCCCCTCATACATCGCTCTATTCAAGAACCCCAAAAAACTGCGGCTGGATTTGATTCCAGAATCCAAATTCGCTCCATTGCTTCATTGCAGGAAGACCAGTAAAGGGAAGAAAGCCAGACTCGAGACGCTATGGCAGGCTTTGGACGCTCCAACTCCTTGAGCATCAACACTGGCGGCGGCCTCTTGTACGTCCTCTGATCTTTAACGCGCCCGATCTACCAGTTTCCTGCTCAACCAGCATGCCGTGTGTGTTGTGATGGATACCATGTGGATACTGGGAGCGCAGTGACCATGGCCTCGGCGCCTTTCACTCACAAAATACTGAGATGTGTACAGTGGAAACAATGCTTCTGCCACAAACACTTCACAGCCCGCAAGCAGCGGCGGCCTCTTTGGTTCAACAGCAGCGCAACCCGCACCGTCAGGAGGACTATTCGGCGCAACGAGCCAGCCTGCAACATCACAACCAGCATCTGGAGGTCTCTTTGGCAACATGAACAAGCCTGCAACAGCTGCGCCCGCGAGCGGCGGCCTCTTTGGCTCTTCGACCGCACAGTCGTCGGCACCCGCAAGCGGAGGTCTCTTCGGAGGCGCATTGGGCGCGAGCACATCTCAGCCAGCAGCTGGCGCAGCACCTGCTGGAGGTCTTTTCGGAGGTGCTACTTCCAAACCTTCGACTTCGCTATTGTAGGTACACCAGATCGCTCTGGAGAGGTTACGTCTAACATCCCTCAGCGGCACATCCACACAACAGCCTGCCGCAGCGCCGTCCTTGTTCGGAAACACCAACACACAACAGAACCAGCCGGCCGCAACCCCTTCGCTTTTTGGCTCGACAACACAACAGGCTCAGCCACAGCAAAGCACCTCACTTTTCGGCGGCACTATGAACCCTCCGCAAAGGACAGGCACACTCGGTGGCTCGACGTTAGGTGGAGGTCAGATGGGACAGAGTACACAGGCGGTCAACATCGGGCTGGACAGCATACGGGGCACCACGCGCTTCAATGACCTGAGCCAGGAGCTCCAGCAGCAAATCCAGGCTTTCGACGAAGGCATCCAGCGCAAGATCGGGTACTGCAACCAGATCCGCGAAACGCTCCCGAACAGCGAAAAGGAGATCGCGACTATTGCCCCCGACGTTGACTTCGTCGAGAACTTCCTGTCCACGGTTGAGATGGGCCTTGACAACGACTCAGCCAACATCGCTTACTTGCGAGACTTGGTCAAGAAGGACGCTGCGGACGCGACTTTGAGCTTCCGCGCTATCGAGAACCAGCGACTGCCGGCGCAATTTCACTACAGGAACGGCAACAACCTGACCGCATCCAGCGCGAAACCATCGGCGACCGCGGCCCTCGAAGAAGACGACACAAGCAAGCCTGTCGACCTGACGGGCTACTTCAACCGCCGTACAGGCGAGCTCGGCCGCACGCTCGATGTCTACCAGCGACAGATTCGCGAGATTGAGGGACACCTGCGAACGATGGAGGCCGGCACATTAGAGAAGGCACAGCAGTTGACTGGCAGCCGAAGCGCGCCGCGAGACCAGCGCCGCGAGTTGGTCGAGGCGCTGAAGGCGATTGAGGGTGCGATCTTGGACTCGGCCAAGAAGGTTGGACAGGTCAGAGATGAGGTAACGAAGCAGACCTTGGGCAACGTTGGAGCCACCCTGCTGTAAAGAGAGGAGGTTGAGTCTCGCAAAAAGATGTCTATGCATTCCGCAGGCGCAATCGGCGTCTATGAGCAAGGTTTTGGATTTGTACATGCACTTTGGATCAGAACAGGTGGTAGATACCCTGGAATTGATGATTAAGAGCCGGGAGAGTTTTTCAAACAAGCATTGATGATCCGACATCATCTTGAGCTAAAATCAGCGAAAAGTGGCCATTGCTAAGTCCTTAGTCAAATGCAGCCTGCAAAAATCCGTAGACTAAAGCTTTCAAATGCTGAGTAAAGCCTCGGAGGGGCAAGAGCTATGACGGAAGCGGGACGTGCAGCAGCTTCCGCTCTGCGCTAGCGGAGCTTCAAGCCTCAATGACATCGACAATATATAAACATTGATCCCCCGGATCGAAGTAGTCTAATTCCAGAAAGCAAACTACCGCCATTCCATGTTCTCTGCGATTACGCGATTGAGGACAGTATCCAACCACTTCACCAGAACAGCTACAACGACCCGCGCATTCTCATTCACAGCAACCCCATTCGCCATGGACAAGAAAGACTCGATCCTCAACTGGGTAGATCCCAAGGACAAGACTGGAGAGTTCAAGCGCCAGCAGTCCGTGTTTCGCTCGTTCATCGAGAACAAGCCCGATGCCGAGTTTCCCGCTGAGAAGGACCGCTACCATCTCTACGTTTCCTATGCCTGCCCGTGGGCGCATCGCACTTTAATCGTGCGCAACCTCAAGGGCCTCCAGGACATAATCAGTTTCAGCAGTGTGCATTGGCACATGGCAGAGAAGGGCTGGCGCTTTGCAACACCGGACGAGAAGCTGCCCGGCGAGAACACAATCCCTGACCCACTCCACAATGAGTACACGCATCTCCGCGACATTTACTTCGAACAAAACCCCAACTATGAGGGTCGATTTACAGTACCGACATTGTACGATAAGAAGCAGAAGCGCATCGTCAGCAACGAGAGCAGTGAGATCATCCGCATGTTGTACACTGAGTTCGACGATTTGATCGCGGACGAGTACAAGAAGGTGGACTTATTTCCCAAGGATCTGCAGAAAGACATCGAGGAGATGAACGATTGGGTGTACAACGACATCAACAACGGTGTGTACAAGTCTGGATTTGCTACGTAGGTATTCTTTGCTCCAGAGCACCAGAAGCATACTAATCAGTATAGCACCGAGGAAGCATACAAGAAGAACGTGACCACGCTCTTCAAGTCTCTTGACCGTGTTGAGAAGGCTCTCGCTGACTCGTCGACGCCGTATCTGCTCTCCTCGCCTCACGTCACAGAAGCAGATGTCCGTCTCTTCACAACGATCATCCGCTTCGATCCCGTCTACGTACAGCACTTCAAGTGCAACATCCGCGACATGTAAGTCAATCACAAAACACCATACTCAGTCCGACCCATGAACGTAGCTAACAACATCCCAGTCGATCTGGGTACCCGCACCTGCACAAATGGGTTAGGCATCTATACTGGGACTACCCAGAGGCTTTCGGTGAGAAGACGACAGAGTTCGAGCATATCAGGAACCACTACACGAAGAGCCACGGGCAAATCAACCCATTCGCTATCACACCTATTGGCCCGTTGCCCAACATCCTCGAGAAAGACGATGAGGTCCCAAGCGTAAAGGCTGCGTTGAAGAAGTAGACAACGAGGTTCATAACGCCATTGAAGCGAATCAAATGGTTTTGCGCTTGTTGCTCATGAACGCGACTGGCTTCTCATACATTTGACAACAGGCTTTCTCAGCCTCGTACGCACATGCCAAGATCACAGCGAAGTTTTCAGTGCGAGTCACCAAAGCCTTCATACACCGCCTTCCCACCATGTTTGGGCGAGCCGTTGCCTGTTCCATTCTCGTGAAGGTGTTTGAACCTCATTGGTTGATATTCGCGATCAAATAGCTGTGGTTGGCTTCCCCGCGTGAACCGGTGAAGGAGCATAAGCAGCCTGATGCCCTGCATATGCAACTGATGCGTGTTGCGCAGCCATCAGTCAGGCGCAAGACTCCCCCAATACTTTCCAACGCAAACATAACAACAGCAAGGTCGCCACTATGGTTGCTTCAGCCTGCCTCCGAACTAAACATGCCGCACTGCGCAGTCTGTAACACGCGTATCTACGGTCCCGGCCACTACTGTACTCTTCACAAACCTAGAGCCCGCCTTGGTCGCACTCAAGAGTACTTCAATTACAACAGCGACTCCGCGCACCCAGGCGAAACACACTTCCGCACCAGCGCCGGCACAGCAGGTACAGTAGCCCGGCGGCGACACCACAACGACCACCGCATCACCGGTACCTCCAATAACACCGCGATCGCGCTCTACAACCAGACCCACAATAGGCATACCTACTCCGACATGCCATCCGTCTCCATGCCCCTCGCATACACGCTTGCGCAGTCCTTTGCCGCCCTCCAGGACACACACATCATCAACTCCGTCACATATTGCGTCACGCCGTCTGGCGCGCAGACGCTGAACGTCGACGCTAATCTTGACCGCGAACAGTGTTCCATATGCTTCATGTGGTTTCCGAACCACGAGAAGCTGATGTGGCACCAGTCAGATAACCCTGTTGGCTGCGAGGTGCACGGGGTGTGCATGCGGGAAGAAGACGCGGTGTGGCACGGGACTCAGTCTCGGCATGATCGATGCTTTGTGCGCGGCTGTGAGACGATATACCGCAGGGAAGGAGGGTGGAGAGGTGCTGTTGTCGAGAGACATGTCAAGGCGTGTCATTACTGGTGACGCAGGATGTGCAATCAGATGTGGGATCAAAGGCTGTTAGACACTGTGGATTTCAGGTACGCTGCGAAAACTACATGAACATGTAAATAACGCCCGATCGATCCGCAGAAATCACCATCCCATACGGCTGCTCCACCAGCGCCACGTCCATGATCTTATCCAGATGAGACTTGAGAAGCTGTTGCTGCTGCTGCGAAATCAAGCCCGTTCGCGAGGACTTGGGTGCCGGTTTCTTGCTTGAAGACGAGCTCTTACTCTCCCTAGAACCCAGCGCTGGCGCTTGCGGTTGCGACGACAGTTCAGTAACAACGGTGGTCTCAACGCCAGGCTGACTGACAGCGAACTGCGGCTTGACCTCATCAGGCTCAAGACCACTGACTATTATCGAGGCCTCTGGCTTGTACGTGTCCCAGTAGCGGATCTTCCAGTCTGGGCCAGCAGTGAGGATGAATGTATGTCTTGCATCGCCCTTGTCATCCACGGCCTGAGAATGCACAGCAAGCGCGCGAATACCACGGTCTGCGCTCTGAGTGGCAGTTGGCTCTAGGGCAGTCGCGAAGCGGCCGAGCATGCCGCCGGGCTTCTCTTCGTCCAGGTCAATGAGCAGAGTGCTCTTCAGTCCTGTTTCTCGACCGCCGCCGATTCGGTAGACGCGCTCGCATATGTGCTTCTCCCAGTCCCACATAGTCACCTCTCCCTGTCCACTGCCGCCGGCAATGTATAGCCGTTGCTTCAGCTTGCGTCCGGGTAAAGGAACCAGAAGCAGTCGATGGACAGGCGACGCGCCACTGTATACCCAGGCTTTAAGGCGCAGCTTGAACCGAAGATCCCATAGATCGAGTACACCATGGGATGTGCCAAGCAGCAGCCAATGCGCCTTTCTGTCTACACAGAAGCAGATCGGCGTTCCATGGTTTAGCGGGTTCTTCAAGACAAACAGTTCTTCCATCGTCCTCAGATCGAGAGCAACGATCTTGGAGGTGTTTGTGGCAAGAACTAGCACGGACTTGTTGTCTTCAGTGTAGTGCTCAGACCACACAGCCTGATCACCCCTGGGCAATTGGTACTCGCGGAGTAGCCGAGGACGACCGAACTTGACAGTGCCTTCGGGTCCTTGGAGGTAGTCGACTCGCACCACATGAACACTGCCATCGCTGCCCGTGGCCACGAACGAGTAAGTCTGCTCCACAAAAGTAAGAGTTGTGACTCTAACATCTTCACCGAGCTTGTACGTCTGGCGAGAACGTCTAGTGATGTTGCGCTCTAGTCGCGAAGTGTCCCAGATCTTAACAGTACCGTCGTCCGATCCACTTATGAAAAAGCTTTGATCTGGTGATACCAGAATACGGTTCACAGCGGCGGTATGCTCACCAAAGGTCGCCACCAACGAACCTTCAGGCCTCCAAGGAACGCCTGTATTTGCAGGCTGAGCATCTTTGTACCGGATCGGCATTTTTCTCAATGGGATCTGGATGCGAGGACCGAATTCGATCTCGCCAGATGGAAAGCGTTCAAGAAGCATTGAGTCCAGTAGCTTGAGGATCGCAGGATCGTTTCCGGTGTAATTGTGCGCATTCCTAAAACGCACCCGGGATGAACCTCGATGTGCATTGTCGATAGCAAGGGGCGACATTGGCTGCCGGGAGCGCGACCTTTCCCGTGCATGGGCTGCGTCGACTTTCCCAAATGCGTTCGCAGAGGTGGTGCCAATCTCTGGTAGTGCTTTGTTCTCTTTCTTGTTGAGTAAGCTTAAGGCACTGTTGCGATGCTGCAATGCGTGTAGATGATCTGCAGCACCAGATGAACCAATGTGAGAACGAGTAGGCGAGGAGCTGTTGGGTATCTGCAACGAGTTTCGTCTGAGACTGCTCTCTGACGATGGCGATCCGCGTCCATGAATCGTTGTATTTGAACGCGGCGGGATAGCAATGCGTCGTCCACTGCCCTCTTCCAATGCGAGGCGCTCTGCTTGACCCTTTGCATGAGGCATGCGGGAAGTCAACGCGTCGACCTCAGTAGTGGACGCATCAAGCAGTGCATCCTGAAGCGTCCGAGGCTGAGAAGACTCTTCGTGCTGACTGCTGGCCGTCCGTCCTTTGTTGACAGCGTGCTGCACATTCTCGTCGAAGATGACAGTAAGAGCGTTGACTCCGAGGTCCTTCAGCGTTACAATATTGTTGAACTTTGTCGGGCTCGACGCGAGACTATCAGATCGTCTCCTGTGCACCACACGCCATATGTACTCGCGCAGGGCGACGAGTTTGAACTCGTCATCTGGTGTCATACCGGCATTGCGAAGTTTCTGCACCCAGGCCTCGTCCTCTGCGTTCTTCTGCATTCTCTGCAGCACCTTTGTATCAAGTTCACGGCCTGAGATAGCAGGCAAGGTGTCATCCGTGGATCCAAACGTAAATGTCTGCTGCTGCCTCGCTTGAGTCCAGAACAGTCCTTTCTGAGCCTGAATGGCCCAATTTGAAGCCATCTCCAGAAGCAGTCTGGACATGGGTTTCTTGAGCGACTCTAGGATGCGCGTTTGTGAGAAGTCGGACGGTACAACCTTTAAGTAAGGTCTGATCAAGTTGACCAAGATGCTGTGCGTGTCAGCAATGGAGAGGTACTTGGAAGCAGTCGCTATGAATTGTGCGGCCGCCTCTCGGATCCACAGGTTTGGATGCATGGTCAGTCGTGCAACAATGTCAACCAACTCCCATGTCTTGGATCTTTGGAAAAGGCCAAGCTCGGCCATTGACGACAGTGCACGTATGACCTTCTCAACGACAAACTCCTCGGGATCGGTCAGAGCTTGAACCATGAGCGGAAGGATGTACCCTTCCAAGCTCGCTCCGCCAACAAAGACAGCTACTCCGACAATCGCTTCGAAAAACCCACACTTCAACATCCAGTCGGGGTCGTTGAGGTACGTATTGAGGTGACTGAGCACAACATCGTTCGCACGTGGACTACCAAAGAACACGCATAAGTCGGAAACAGAACGGAGCATGGCGCGACGGACTGAAGCAGTTGAATCAGTCAAAAGGGCCTTAGTGTGCTTCTCGAAGGCCTCGAGCAGATTTTGGCGATCAGCGTCAAAGCGATTACGATGCGCCGACGTGGAGAGACTGTCTTCTGCTTCGGGATCGGTAGCGGGAAGCGCGCCATCCGCCCGTAATGCTTGTATCATGTCGAGGTATCGAGCCGAGGTGGTCGCCAGTGTACCTATACACAAGGCATATTGCATCCGAACCAAATCCTTCGCTGCTGATGAAGAGTCAGGGAGATATGACTCCAATCTTGGCAGGACGTACTCCGGAAAGATGTAGGCATTGATCGGAGACACCACCTGAACCATTGCGAGGATCTGAGTCAACGATCTTAGTGCCGTGATCCTGACTTGCTCTGACTTGTCGGTGAGCAGCTGCGCGACGTAAGGCACGACACGATCCAGCTTGGCCTCGTCGGTCAAACGCTCCGAAAAAGCTAGCAACAGTTCTAAGCCACGAACACGAGCCGAAGCACGAGCGGTCCCTCGCATACACGAGACAACGATAGTCAAGAAAATCAGGTTGCCGTCATCTTGCGTCAGACTTCGCGCAGGCGATGCTTGATGCTGATAATTGGGAATGTCAATGTGTAGCGGGAACAATCTCGCATTTGGCTTGGGAGGCGAGTGTCGTGGCTTGACGAGCTCCTTCCCTTCACTGCTAGAGAGCAGGTGAGAGATCTTGTCATAGTCATTGTAAACCTGATCAATACGCTCATCTGGCTCTCCAAGATGTTCAGAGTTCGTTGTGACTGGCTTCCGTCCCGACGAGGGATCAGTGATCGAGAACATGTACTGTTGAAGGAATCCGTAGAAGTAGTCCGGGAAGACTTTGCCTCTCCAGTGCAGGAGATAGTCTTCGGCCGACATTCTGGAATTCGGATCGACCTGAATCATATGCATGATGAGTTCCCTGACGTGAGGATCCTGAATCTTGCTCAGATGAGAATGCTCAGGGTTGTACTCGCCCTGCCGGTACTTGAAAAGCTGGCTCAGAGAGAAGATAGGTGCTTCGAGGAATAGCTCCGCAATCACGCAGCCCACACTGAATATGTCCATCGCCCAATTGATACTGCCTTCACCTTCTGGTTGCTGACCAGAGGCCAGGAACCGCTCGGGGGCCAGGTAGCACGTGCGCCGTCCAGACAGGTCGAAGTAGAAAGAGAAATCGGCCGGATTGTCTTCGGGAAGATGCGCCGGTTTGTATGCAGATGAGAAATCGGTCAGATAGAGCCAGTTCCAGGACGTGACCAGGATATTTTCTGTTTTGATATCTCCATGGTAGATGTTTTTGGTGTGGCAGTCCCGTATGGTGGACAGCAACTGGAATGACAGCCATTTTTTCTCGATTTCCTCAAGGAACGGGCGAGTACTGAGTCTATCGTACAGAGAGCTGTGAATATACTGACGGACCAAGTATCCACAAGCAGCTGTTTCAATGATGCGGTGGTAGGCCAAGGCGTTTGGAACTTCTGCAAGCACTTTGCGTTCGTCTGCTCTGGTCAGTTACCGCACAACTCGACTTCATCTGACGCCACTTACGAAGCAGACGCCTCGCATATGTCTCGAAGTTGAACTGTGCATACGGCTTCATAACAACGCGGGCAACAACAAGGCCATCCTTGTGCCGAGCTCGAACAGCTTTCATAAAACGAGCAGCCCCAAGCGACTTCTCATACTGCAAATCTGCCAGCTCCGGCACGTCGATGTTGGCGGTGCCAGCCGAAAGCGTGGTGAGTGAGAATCCCTGTCCCATGGTAGCGGTTGATGTAGTCGAACACTAGGGCGAAGCGTGTTGATGCCTGCTGGCCTGCATGGTGAGATGTCGACTGTTTGCCTCAAATTTTGGCTGAAGAAGCTTGTTGACTTTTCAGGGCGAGGAATTCGAGAGTCGCATCTCAAGATTTGGATGTTTGCGTGATGCAGACCGTTGTGCATGTACCACGTGCAAGAAGAGGTCGTGGTCATCCTCCACTCGGTCTGGGCGCCAGAGCCGCAGCGAGCGGGCGCTAATGTTATGACTAAGCAGCAGAATGACGCACTAGAGCGCCTACATCACTTGCGGAGTCGCGTCTGTGGTGCGCTTCCCAAAATTGCTCGAGCACTTTCGCGGCTGCTCCCGTGTTGCAGCTGGTCTGGACGCTCTGTGGACATTTGATCTCCACCTGCATCGCCCTTGGCGCAACTGATGCCCATACCAACGCGACCATGACTACCTAACACAGCCTTTGTTCGCATCACAGTCGCTATCGCTACCTTTTCGCATCGCCGCCATGGAGTCCTCGAAGGCGAGGCCAGAGTTAAGAGAGCGTGGTAGCTCTGCGACACCGAAAACAACCACAGCGCATGAGAGCATATATGAGAAGCCAGAGGAGTCCGAACGCGCATCTTCTGGTGCTGCCAGCCCTGATATATCACCGCAGAATGACACTGTCACGAACAGCTTCCAGCCAAAGGCTGATTTGGACAAGCTACCTGGGGTAGGTCAGCCCCGTGCAGAGACCGAGTCGGTCAAATTCGGGGGCGAGGAAGAGGATCCCACCGTGAGCATGGAATTCAAGAGACCTACAAGTCCAGCAACCGTCCACAAAGTCAAAGACGTTTCATATCACAAGGTCGGAGAGAACGGTATCTGCAGGATGCACAAATTCTCGTTGTACGAGACAAGCACACGGTTCTATCTGGTTGGAGCCGATATTATGGAAGAGCAGTACCGCGTACTCAAGATTGATCGAACATCGCCACCAGGTCTTCTGAGCATCTTCGAAGACGATATAGTGTATACGAAGAACGAGATGTTCAGGTTGCTTGGAACTATCCAGGACGGCAACAAAAGCACGGGAGGGATGAAGCTCAAATGCAGCACCTGGGGACTGTTGGGTTTCATACGGTTCACCGATGCGTACTACATGCTTCTGATCTCTAAAAGAGCACAAGTGGCTATGTTGGGTGGACATTACATATACCAGGTCGACGGCACTGAGATGATCCCGCTCACTACAGGCTCTACAGCACGATTTCAGAAGGACCGCAATCCGGAAGAAGCCAGGTTTCTTGCCAGTCTCGCCAACTTGGATTTGACTCGCTCGTTTTACTTCAGCTATTCCTACAACATCACAAGGAGTCTTCAGCAGAACATTATACACGAACGCACAGCTTTGAACAACGGTATAGAGAATCCTGAGCGGGACTATCAGGACATGTTCGTCTGGAACCATTACCTCCTAGACCCCGCCCGTCTTGCGCTGAAGAACGTTTACGATTGGTGTCACCCAGTGATACACGGTTATGTGGATCAGTCTTCTCTCGACGTGTTTGGGCGCAGGATCTACATCACCATCATTGCCCGGCGATCAAGACATTTTGCGGGAGCTAGATTCTTGAAGCGAGGCACGAACGACCTGGGATATGTCGCCAACGATGTGGAATCTGAGCAGGTCGTGTCCGAAGCCCTTACCACTTCTTTCCATGCGCCTGGACCGCGGCTCTATACCAATCCCACGTACACTTCATATGTACAGCACCGTGGCAGTATACCGCTCTTCTGGACTCAAGACAACACAGGCGTTACGCCGAAGCCAGACATCGACTTGAGCCTTGTGGATCCTTTCTACAGCGCTGCAGCTCTTCATTTCGATGACTTGTTCGAACGGTATGGCGCTCCTGTTATTGCTTTGAACCTGATCAAAGCACGGGAACGAACGCCCAGAGAATCGAAGCTTCTATACGAGTACAAGTACTGCATCGACTATCTCAATCAATCATTGCCCAAAGACAAGAAGATACGATACGAGGCATTTGACATGTCGCGTGCCGCAAAGACGCGGGGCCAGGACGTCATTGGTACACTGGAAGGTCTCGCTGAGAAAGTCTTGCAAGAGACTGGATTCTTCCAGAATGGAGACGAGAACAGTGGTACATCACAGGTCCAGAACGGTGTTGCCAGAACAAATTGTATCGATTGTCTCGACCGCACAAACGCCGCTCAATTTGTGATTGGCAAGAGAGCCCTTGGTCGGCAGCTGCACGCGCTCGGCGTCATTGCTGGCAACACCGTCGAATATGATTCGGACTGCGTGGAGATGTTTACTCACATGTTCCACGGTCACGGAGATACCATTGCGATACAGTACGGTGGTTCTCACCTTGTCAATACCATGGCCACATATCGCAAGATCAACCAGTGGCAAAGCAGCTCGCGTGACATGGTAGAGAGCTTCAAGCGGTATTACCATAACTCGTTTCTCGACTCACAACGCCAGGAAGCGTACAATCTTTTCCTCGGCAACTACACCTTCCACCAAGGTCAGCCGATGCTATGGGATCTGACTACGGACTACTACCTTCATCACGCTGATCCACGTGGATATCTGCAGAGACAACGACGAGATTACAACAACTGGTTTACTCCTTCCAACCTGGAGCTGCGAAAGTTGCCACCTTCAACGAACCTGACGACGATGCAAAGTCAGTGGTTGCAGGCCAATATTGGATTCCGCGATGACTACTTTCTCGAATACTACCGACCGTTGGCTTTGTCATCTTTCCTTAAGATCTTTGTCTTCCGCCTGGCATCGCCTAATAGGGTTGTACGCGATAGCAGAGACGGTCTTATGCCAGCACGGATTGAAGATATGTCGCCTTTCGTGCCTCGCAAGAAGCAGCACGAGCAGACCGCTCAACGCAATGTGGTCAAGAAGGGTGCTCGGAAGGGAGTCACGATCTTGGACCCAGTAAGCGAGACAGACTCGCGACAAGGCAGCATCATGGCTAGGAGGCGTCACAATCCACAGCTCATCGTACCCGATACAGCTTCAGTCACGCACTCGATACTCCGAGACCCACACTTTGAGACAGACATGCCATCTTCGGCGCCTGCGGCGATGAGCTCTTTCCCGTCGCTCGGGAACTCAATGTCAACATCGACTGGTCTAGCTTCCACTGTGCGACCTGGTTTCAAGCCCGCTGACAAGACACTCATCAATCAGTGGACGCTCGAGCAGTTCTACGATAATAGCATGAACCCCACAGTATCCGCGGGTGAAGCAGATGAATACGAGAGATACATCGAACACCCACTCAATTTGCCATTGGTCGTCAGCAGCGAAACACCAAGCGCAGACGACCCAGCTGCGATGGAATACTACGAATACCTGAGCATGACGGAAGCGGAACCACAAGCACCAACAGACATCGACGAGTCCAGCATCGCCCCTTCCGGCTTACACCGCCTCGATACAGACGTCATGTCCGTCCGCTCCTTCCAGTCTTACTCGCGTCCCATGACCTCAGCCTCTGTCAGCACACCCTTCTCGCACGCCCCAACGTACTCGTGGCCGCAAAGTCTCAATCCACATCCGCACATCTACCCGTCATTCGCGTACGAGGCGCCGCTGTCCTACGCTACGCCTGGCAAGTTCCAAACTTCAGAGGAAGATATTGAGGATTTTGAAGAGTATCTGAATGTCAAGGAGAACCCGCTGGATGTGGAGGAGGAAGACGGTACCAAGAAGAGGTATAAGGCATACAGACAGTGGTTAAAGGGGAAAAGCTTCTTCAAACAAAGCAAGGTCGATCCTGAATGGCAGAACCAGTTGCCTGTTAGGTAATGGGCTATGATCTGCAGTTCTGCTGGTCGTTGGCATTCGAATGGGTCTAGATGGCATTGCAATAGGAGTTGCTAGTTGGTACAAATGTGGTCATGTTTTCAGAAGCACGTGTGACAATGTTTGCCTCTACGCAATACCACTCTTGCGACGTGAGAAGGTCCCTTGCGACCAAGCAAAGAACGATAGCAATTTCGGCGATCTGCCGGAAGAACGTCAATTCAATGTGCACGAGGAGTGGCGCGGAGTGGCTGAGCAACATAGCTAGAAGGATTCCGTTGTTTCCCAACAGGAAGACCGTGCATTAGACGGCTTGCAAGGGCAAACCTTCTGACTTAAGTAAGCATACAGCTATAGGAGTAGGAGATTCCCTACTGCAACCTACTATAGTGCAGACACCCCTGCCGCTAAAACGCGAGTAAATACTTGTGTTTTGACTAGGTTGCTTAGTATTATTACCTCCTCTTTTAGGCATGCTGTGAGGGCAGGAGAGAGGCTAATTAGCAGGGCTAGCCCTTCTCTAGCAAGTAAGCTTCTTAGTAATAGCTATATGAACTTACTTAACAACGGCTTGCTACAAGAGAGAGCCCTTTATAAGGTAAGGACCTAAGCCTTGCCCGTCGTTAGCTTGCAGGGCTATGGCAGACGCTTGCAGGGAAGATTATTTTTTTAACAGAATACCTCTGCTCCCCTCATCACTACAGCTAATCAAGCATGATCAGCTTGGTGACTAGGCTGGACAAAGAAAGATTAAGCAACATCCAGCACTGGGGCCCGCGAAAGTGACAAGGTTGTAGCGAGGCTGATTTGCTGCAGAGTTGTTGCGTCTTCAAGAGACGCTAAGTGATTCTCAGGGATGAAACATGTATACAAACCCAATCTGAGCCGTGTAATGCGATATGTATAGGCAGTTTCCTATACAATCTCGCCTGATGTGATGCCCTGATGCATGTCGGGCTGCACACTCATGCCCCTTCGCTGCAATCTCAAGGAGGAACAGGACCTGAGTTTGATAGCACATCTCGCACGGTAAGAGCATGCTCATTGACTCAATTGATATCGTCTCGCTATCGCTGCCTATGAATCGTACACCTACTTGTCGTACGGCTCCATCAATTCATTACCAGCAATGCTCTCCACAAAGCCTTCTTGAGCTGTAGTGCGGCACCAAGGTTTAACATCCATCTCTTCGGTCATGCAAGCGGCGAAACAAGACGACCAGCCCTTACGTGGATACTTGGCGACCACTTTCTCGATAGTTTCCGTGGCGATAAGATGCGGGTTTGCACCTGCATTGTCTACAACGAGGAGTTAGCGTATGATTCAGAGCTCGAGCGTGTCCATTAGGCCGACGCCTGCTATGGTCCGCTCTGATGTCCATGATGCACGAATTGTTGACTTAAGTGAAATTTGGTGTTAGGTAGTTGAGGTGAGGTTGATGCCAAGGCATACTCGAGGCGTCCTGCAGCAATTGACCGGTTCCTAGCCCCCAAATGTATGCACAAGCGGACGCGGAGCGGGTACTTGAAGCGTAAACGGCATGCACGACTGCGATGCGATTGGCCAAGACCGTGGTCTTCCATGTGGTAGAACTGGAGCATAATCTCGCGCGCTTGTGCTCGTGGTGTTGTGTGTGTGCACAGCCTCGCGGGAGTTGTGACCAGGAGAAGCAACTGCCGGAGAGCGACAAAGGCTGTGTCACATGCAAGGAATCGACATTTTGTGTGTCGAGATGTGGCGACCAAGCTTGAAAATTTCGATGTCGTTGCTGGGGTTGTTGAGATGCAGTTGTCGCGCAGTGTTCGAGATGGTAGGCTGTGCAGCCGGTGGTGGCGCGTATAAACTTGCCGCTTTTGGGATCCAGCGCGGCTATTGACGAACCAGTCACGGAAGACCACTGGACAACAACAGTGCTGCTTGAGATCCCAATGTGATGGCAGAAGCGACTCGCCTTCCGGTGGATCGGTGGTCAACTCAGAAGGTCCTGGAGGCTCTCGTCTTCTTGAGGAGTCCACTGGTGAAGATTTGTGGAAATTGCAGTCTCAATCCAGGTTTCCGAAAAAAGCATGCTGATGCTGGAAAACAGAATCTCACTCACCGAAAGAAGTCGTCAGCTGGATCAGGAGTCCTAGGCTCGTGATCATGCCAATCTCGCCCAGCTCAGCATGACGGATGATAGCCTCGCAAACTGCATCAGCTTGATCACTGGGCGCGCCATGGTCGCTCAGGAAGTCTCGAGCTTTCATGGCTCCCCAGTACTCGAATGAGAGATGTGTGCCATTCATATGCTCTGGGGTTGTGCCGATGTCATGAAAGAGGCATGTGAAAAAGTAAGTCTCGAGCATAGGTGCGAGATGCGGAAAGTGCGCCTGAACGATTGCATTGCCTACGCTCGGTCAGTGCATGCTTTTGATATAGCCCAGCGACTAGCTGGAATTGCGCGTGATGTTCAATCTGATGTAATACTGACCGTAGTTCCAGACACGCATGCTGTGATTGAATGTTCGCTCAGGCAACGCAGTCTTTACATAGTCAAAGACCTTCCGGGTCACCTCGTTGTCTGGCATCTTCACGCTGTCGAGGTCTAGCTTGGCGTGCGCCGTCTTATTGGTGTCCTCGAGCGCCTTCGAATGGCTCCGTGGGACAGCAGTCCAGCCATGGTCGGCAAGCTCAGCGTTGGCGTTACCGCTCGACATCGTATTGGTGACTTCCGGGTGATTACGAAATAACTGTTTTTGCAATTGTTAGATTTCCTCACCACCTCAGGGTCGACTTTGTAAGAGCGGATTGTTGACGAAGTTCGTTTGTTGCAAAGCCATCAAGACAAAGACCGTGATGGCTTTATAGATTCTATGGGTATTGCCATTTCATCATCATGATACTGATTTTGGTGGGATTTATTCCCCATCATGGCCGGAGGGCGCGGTAGGTACAAGTGTCAGCATATGTACTTTCCATCTGTAGATGAAGGGCGCAAATGTCACTGCTTTTCCCAGCATATCGTACACGTGAATTTTTAAGCCAAACTCTGGACTTTGCTGACTACGGCTCATCTGATGCGGTCTCTGTGAGAATGCGATGACGCGGTGACGTTTGCTGTTGATATGTGATGGCCGTAACCTCATTGGGTGGGTAAGCTGAGCGCAGCATTCACACTCGAAGTCAGGTCTCCACAATTATGGAGACCCTGCATATCAGAGTCTGGAAATTTATCGACGTCAGAATCCGTACGACAATCTTTGTCCTTCGTTCATAGAATTCGAGGCAGGCGGTGTTTCGGTCTCCGCGTTGCCAATGCTATGACAGTACTGAGTCTGCCTTGCTTTGGCATGATCCAAGCGTTCAATTGAACGTTGCAATTGTGGGCGCAACAGTAGCGCGCCGTCGCGGAGGAGCTGATTGCGGGGTGCATGCAAACAACGTAGAGCTAAAATCATGTTGTTGTCCAAGGGGCTGTTGTTGTTGCGCGATTGGAAGCGCCAAGGTCGAGAAGATCAGCTGGATCCATCACAAGGTCTTGCGTGTAGCAAGCATCAAGGTGTCGTGTCAAGACCCGTAGTTTGAGGCTTCAGGGTCTTCACACATCCGTCATTGTTGCGTCTCAACAAGTTGAGACGACTGCTTCCATCAGGATCCATGGTGAATTGCATGGCTAACGTTCACCATGTCCTTCACTACCAGATTGGATGAACTAATCACATCACAAGGTTGCGTGATTTTCGATTGTTGACGTCCAGGGGAATCGACAAGCTTTGGGCTCTCGGCCTCTGTGACGCGAGCAAGCACAGGGCATCCGCCGAGACGGAGAGAAAGCTCAATCGAAGCAGCGCGGAGCGGGTCATTTGAATAACACTTGGCAATCATGGGTGAGTGACGTCTGTCTTGGCCTTACGCGTTCTGGATGTGTTTTGATCGCCAGGCACTTTGCTCGGCTGAGGGACACGGATATTGGGACTGTGACGGAGAACAACCGCTCGCGGCAACAGCATTTGTTGGTGGGGTTGCGCATTGCCGGGGGGCTGTGCTGGCGGCAAACGAAGGTCAACACGGTTTCTGCCAGTGTCTGCTTTTTGTAATTGGTAACCCGAAAGTTAACGCGATACCTACGAGGATCCATTGTTATTGCGATGAGAAAGGTAAAGTGAAGAACGATAAGCTTCCAGGAGACTGGCTGCTGGCGAGATATTTCGTGTGATATGACGCCCTGACGCGGAGCCTTGCTTGGCCTCATCTAATGGACAGCCCTGAAGCGCGCGATTTCTCCATTCGATACGCAGGGGCCTAGTCTTGCCTCCCTGTGTGCGACGGCGGTTGCTATGGTGTTGCGGGAAGCATGCGCGATTGCTTCCTCTTGCTCGCAGTCAGCTCACAAAACGAAGACGTCGAAGCAGTAGAATCAGAAGCTTAGCGGGCCTCAGCGACGGCTTGACTTTTTGTTTCAAGTCTCGACCTCAGCATTGAAACCGCCGGAGAAAGGGGTTTAAGGCAAAAGTGGGCAAGTCTCTCGAGTGTCGCTCGACGACTAGCTGGGGTTTTGTCGGCAGCCAGCCAAAGCGGGACTAATCGCGCTTGGCAAGAGGGCAGTGCAAAGGTGCCCAGCACACCAGACAACACTTGATCGCCATGGGGTATGTTGGCGCGTCCTCCCTAGGTCTTTTCTGTCTCCACTGCAGAAGCCTGCTCCCGACCTGTTTTCAAGTACATTGAGAGCTTCGAGCCTTGTTGCACTAAGCAGTCTTCATATCCCCTCTGTACCTATGGAAACATAGTGACGCATACCGGGCGCAGCAAGCACTGCCTCACTCGTTTTCGACTCAGCCCAAACTTGTGCACATCAAGCTGAGATCCAGCTCTCCGGTGTTTGCGTGGGTCACACTTCGCCATCTCCCAAGGGATCTAGGTGCGTACATCGCGCTCGCCGGCCGAGCATACCACGAGTACAGCACTCTACCAGCTTGCTGTCATGGCGCAGTTGCTCATGCCAGACGCGTTCGAGTGATTCTGCCCTTAAATACTGACGCACATCAGCCTCGTTTGCACTTCGTTTGGGAAGCGTCCACTGGTTGCTCTTCCCTGAACCAGAAAGTAATACGCATGCGCAATCGATACAGCACAGCCTCCTCTCACCCTCCGCCCTCATAACGCCCACGCGATCCGCGTGCAACAAGTTTAGCACCCACCAGTCAAGGCTTACTCCCCGACTATTGTTCCGTCGTATCCTTCGCTTGCCTAATCGCACAGCCGCCCCCGCCGTCTGTCCACGACGGCCTCGAGGCTGACGTTAGGCACCACCACCACCATGGCGGATCACGATACATCGGACGCCGCGCCGCGACGAGCGAGGGCTCCTACCATCACCATCGATACATCCGCTGCTGGCGGCAACAGCACGAGCGACTCCGTACCTCTTGCCAGCATCGATAACAACAACTCTAATATGGACAATAACGCCTCACCTGAGTTGCGTAGTGCAGGATCATTCGAGAGCAATGCTAGTAGGCCAACATCGCCGCATAATGTATCATCGCCTACACAAAAGTGGAATAATGGAGGAAACCTGTTGTCAGTGCCTGGCGCGCACTCTCGCGGGAACTCGATGGACTCGACGGGCGATAACGGCGAATCAAACTCAACAGGCACTTACGTCGCGTCGTCGCAAGGGGAGACGCTTAAGGGAGAGATGGGACCTACAGAAGTTCTGAACGATAAAGATGCCTTAAAGCCTGATCCCGGCACAGAAGCTGACTTCGAAGTCGAGAACAACAAGTTTGCTTTCTCGCCTGGCCAGCTTGCGAAACTTTACAATCCAAAGAGCTTGGGCGCTTTTCACGCGTTAGGTGGCTTAGATGGCTTGGAAAAGGGTCTCCGAACAGACCGAAAGGCCGGTCTAAGTGTCGACGAACAGCAACTTGACGGCACCGTAACTTTCGAGGAGGCTACTACGCCAACCCAAACACAGGCACCTCTAAAGTCATCGGCTAATGGAGCTGTTGCAAATGACACGTCGAAAGCCGAAGGACCAAACGCCTTCGCTGACCGGATACGCGTATTCAGTGACAATCGCCTCCCGGAGAAGAAGCCAAAGAGCATCTTTCAACTCGCTTGGATGGCATACAACGACAAAGTGCTGCTCTTGCTGACCGCAGCTGCGGTAATTTCACTTGCGCTGGGTTTATATCAAACATTTGGCGTTAGTCACGACGATGGTGAGCCCAAAGTTGAGTGGGTTGAAGGCGTTGCCATCATTGTGGCCATTGCTATCGTCGTCGTCGTTGGTGCCGCCAACGACTGGCAAAAGGAGCGTCAATTCGTGAAGCTGAACAAGAAGAAGGACGATCGACAGATCAAGGTCATCCGTTCGGGACGAACCCAGCAGGTTCTCGTTTATGATATTCTCGTTGGAGATGTCGTCAATCTGGAGCCAGGAGACTTGATCCCTGTCGACGGCATTCTCATTCAAGGTCATGGCATCAAGTGCGATGAATCCTCCGCAACCGGTGAATCTGATCTGCTCAAGAAGACCCCTGGCGACGACGCATTCCGGGCCATTGAGAAGCACGAGAATCTGAAGAAGGTTGATCCCTTCATCCTTTCCGGCGCCAAAGTGTCGGAGGGAGTTGGACAGTTCTTAGTCACCGCGACCGGTGTCAACTCGAGCTACGGAAAGACATTGATGTCTCTGCGCGAGGACGCCGAAGTCACTCCTCTGCAGTCGAAGCTTAATGTGCTTGCGACATACATCGCCAAGCTTGGAAGTGCTGCTGCGCTTCTTCTCTTCGTCGTTCTCTTCATCGAATTCCTCGTCCACCTGAGAGGCAGCAACGCCACGGCCTCAGAGAAGGGTCAGAACTTCCTTGATATCCTCATCGTCGCCATCACTGTTATTGTTGTCGCGGTTCCTGAGGGTCTGCCATTAGCTGTTACACTCGCATTGGCTTTCGCTACAACTCGCATGTTGAAGGACAATAACCTGGTGCGATTACTCCGATCTTGCGAGACCATGGGCAATGCGACAACCATTTGCTCCGACAAGACTGGCACTCTGACCCAGAACAAGATGACTGTTGTTGCTGGATCTCTCGGAACGGCTCTTCGATTCGGTGATCACAAGCTCAAGGCCTCCTCTCACGATCCCGCTCCCATCGATGACGGCACCAAGGGCAAGAATGTTGAGTCTTCCGTTGAAGGCCCCAACGATGTATCCGCTTCCGAGTTTGCTGCTACCATCAGCAAGGACGTCAAGGAACTTCTTGAGCAATCGATCGTCCAGAACACCACTGCATTCGAAGGCGATGCGGGTGGACCTGATGCTTTCGTCGGTTCCAAGACTGAGACCGCATTGCTTGGCTTTGCGCGCGATCATCTCGGCATGGGAAACCTCGCAGAGGAGCGCTCCAATGCCAACATCGTACAAGTTGTTCCTTTCGATTCGGCCATCAAATGTTCCGCAGCAGTTGCAAAACTTACCGACGGACAATACCGAATGTACGTCAAGGGTGCATCTGAAATTCTTCTTGGAAAGTGCGACAAAATCGTTACGGATGCCTCAAAGGAGCTTGTTGCTAGACCCATGACAGGCGACAATCGCGAAGCGCTTGAGCATGTCATTACGGCGTACGCTTCCCGCTCACTGCGAACCATCGGTCTTGTCTACCGCGATTTTGAGAGCTGGCCACCAAGAGAATCAAAAGCTAGCGAAGATGACCCGAGTCAGGCTGTCTTCACGGATATCTTCCAGAAGATGACTTTCCTTGCCGTCGTCGGTATCCAGGACCCTCTACGTGACAGTGTCAAGGAGGCTGTCAAGGATTGTCAGCACGCTGGCGTTTATGTCCGTATGGTCACGGGTGACAACGTCCTCACAGCCAAGGCTATTGCTGAAGACTGTGGCATTCTCGTTCCTGGCGGTGTCGTCATGGAAGGTCCCACCTTCCGCAAGCTGTCAAAGAAGGACATGGACGCGGTCATTCCCAAGCTCTGCGTCCTTGCCCGTTCTAGCCCTGAGGATAAGCGTAGGCTCGTCAAGCGTCTCAAGGAGCTCGGCGAGACTGTCGCAGTCACTGGTGATGGTACAAACGACGCGCCCGCGCTGAAGACAGCCGACGTCGGTTTCTCCATGGGTATTGCTGGAACCGAAGTCGCAAAGGAAGCCTCTGCTATCATTCTCATGGATGACAACTTCGCTTCAATCGTCAAGGCCTTGCTTTGGGGTCGTGCAGTCAACGATGCCGTCAAGAAGTTCCTGCAGTTCCAGATCACTGTCAACATCACAGCGGTTATGCTCACGTTCGTGTCCGCTGTTTCCAGCTCTGATCAGGAGTCCGTCCTTACTGCCGTCCAACTTCTTTGGGTCAACCTCATCATGGATACCTTTGCCGCCTTGGCTCTTGCTACTGATCCTCCTACACGAAGCCTCCTGAACAGGAAGCCAGACCCCAAGTCTGCTCCTCTGATCACCTTGAGGATGTGGAAGATGATTATCGGTCAAGCCATCTATCAACTTGTGGTCACTTTCATCCTCTACTTCGCGGGCGAGTCCATCCTTAGTTACGAGAGCGAGCGCGAAAAGGAACAGATGCCTACCCTGGTCTTCAACACCTTCGTCTGGATGCAGATCTTCAACGCTCTCAACAACCGTCGCCTCGACAACCACTTCAACGTCTTCGAAGGCATTACGCATAATTGGTTCTTCATCGGTATCCTGCTGATTATGATCGGCGGTCAGACTATGATCGTCTTCGTTGGTGGCGTAGCTTTCTCAGTGACCAGACTAAACGGCCCTCAGTGGGGCTACTCAATAGTCCTGGGTTTCCTTTCCCTTCCTGTCGGAATGATCATCCGTTTGATCCCAGATGAGCTCATTCGCAGATGCATCCCTGACTTCTTCAGGCGCAAGCGCAACCCTCAAGTTGTCGTCACTGACGACGACTTTGAGTGGAACCAGGGTCTTCTTGAGATCCGCGACGAGCTTGCCTTCATTCGAAAGTTCCGCGGCGGACGCCTCAGCAACATCAAGTACAACGTCACCCATCCCAAGGAGATCTTCACCAGGTCGAGGACCAGTTTCTCTCACCCTAGCACACCCAATAATGGTGCCGCTGAGCCAGAGGGATCCCCAGCACCCACACCTTCCAGCCGGCGTCGCACGAGGTCTCGCTCGAACTCGGCTTTCGGTCCCGCTGCAGTCATGGCCGGTATTGTCGCCGGCAGCGTTGGAGGATGGTCGCCGATTGGCAAGGATGCTGGCGATACTGGCTCTCTGAAGTTCAGTCGAAGTATGAACAAGGACGATCTTGAAGCTCAGCAGGGCATCGAGGTTCACCCTCAGACCAAGTCCTCGGATCCTATCCTTGCTCCTGACGCTCACGAATACCGCGGCCCACCCAGCCAGAACACCGAGACGACGCCCAATTTTACCATCGGGCCGTTCGCAGGAGATCCTAAGCACGACGACAGCAAGAAGGACGCCATGAAGCCCTAAATTACCTCTTCTCTTACACCTCTTCACCTGTATACTACTTCGCATCAATCGGCGTAACCGGAGTTTAGACACATCCAGCTGGACTGTGCAGGCTTCAACACACGTGTTTTAACGTCAATACCCAACCAACTGCTGGATCTCATTTGCGTTTCTGTTTCTCTCAGGGTAAAGCCCCGCTCGGTTGTATTACTCAACTTTTTGAGTGTAGAGATTGTAGACTTCGATTCTGCGAGCGAGGCAACGTTGGAGAGCAACGAGTATTAGGCAGTTCATGGCAGTTCATAGTTCCTATCAATCAAACAAAAAAGTTTGAACCGACGTGTCCATCATTATTTGCATACGCTCCTTGACTGGGTATCTTATGTGCCTCATTATGTCTGAGGTATGTACACATCGAACACTGCATGCACGACTCCCGGCGCATACATCTTCACCTTTTCCACATGCTCTACCTTGACTTTGATTCGGCCTTCCGACTCACGCTCGTCTACTAACCGTTGGAACTCGGCTTCGACCTCCGCCCGCCGCTCGTCCATCTCCACGACGCCAACGTTTTCATGCGCATGTATCCAGCCGCCGCACTTCAAATCGACTGCCCTGACGGCACTCGGCCAGCTCAACCTCGACACCGGCAGCAGCCCCAGATTGACGTGTCTGATCGGCGGCACGTAATCCCTCAAACATCGCAACACCGCGTCCGCGTACTCGTTGCTCATCGCGAAGATGAGGAAGTCTTCCCCTCCATGCACAACGCTTTCGCGCCAGCCCTCCCACTCGAGGGTTGTGGCATCTCGCGCCGGCACTTCCGCGACAGTGAAGACGCGCGTGCCCCAGCCGTTCAGCGCGGCGCCCCGCCGCAGACCCTCGACGCTCCAGGGATTCAGCTCGAAGCAGAGGACGCGCAAGAAGCTGGCACGTCGGTAGCTGAATGAGAAGTACCCGATGCCGGCGTACATGTCTACGGCGGCAGCACTAGGCGCCGCGGCTTTCATGGTTGCTGACGCAAGTTCAAGGATTCGAGCCTTCTCCTTCACATTCCCCCGGCTGAACATGGTGTACAGCGGCGCCCACGTCTGCCGGATCCCATTCTGCGTCGTGCTCACCCACAGCGCGTCGTCGAAGTCTTTTTGCGTCGGCGCACTGAGCGACTGACTTGTCGGAGCCGCGCCAAGGGAGCCGTACAAAGGCGTGATGTTAACCGGTGAGCGCAGAATGTTGTCCTTGTCCACGGAATGTTCCCCGGAAGAGGCGTTTGAAGGGGGAATTGGCGAGTTCAGCGCGATGTGGGTGCAGCCTACGGCTGCGGCTATAGAGGCCCAGATGGGTTCTAGGAGGGAGGAGTGGTGCGCAATGAGGTAGGTCCAATCATTGGTAAGAGAGGTGCTTGGCAGGAGAAGGAGCGGTTTGTAGATAGAGTAGGAGTCTGGGAATCTGTCTATGAGGGATTCGACAGAGTCTTTGCCAAGCGCCGAGAGGATGTCTGCTTGGAGTTGACTATCTTGGAAGGATTCTCTGAGGGCTCTGCGCAGGGCATTTTGCGAACGGGCTGCGGGCTTCCTGGACGTGGGCTCGGAGGGAGTCCAGGCCCCGTATGTGATGTCGCTGGTGAACTGCTCTAGCTTGAGGTCCAAGAGGGTCTTCATATTTGCGGCTGACATTCTGACGTGTGATCCCTCGTCGGATTGTATGCATGGAACCAGTGTGGGTACGCGCATTTGTGGCCCTCTCGTGGGTTCGTCTTCTGGCTCTGGAAAAATTCCGTGGTAGCGATCGAACAGCTTCGTGCTTTCCAAAGCCAGCTTTACAGCTTTCACGTGAGCCCTTGGCACTTTGAGAAGGACTCTTGCTCCATCGTATTGCTCTTCGGCGTGTGGTAGGCCTACTACGATATCATCGGTCATGGTGGTGGAGGTTGATTTGTAGTGTCTTGCTTGAGACGGTCGGGATTATCATCTCGAAATACGTGTCTCTGAATTTGGCGCTCCAGCGAGAACTGCACAACCTTATTCGCATACATCAAGACTGGTAAGTAAGATGGAAGCTCAAAGCAGTCAATTCAGCGAGACAGTATCACAAAACGAAGCCGCGAGCATGCATCTAATGCTAAACCCCCTGCCCCGCCCCCACCACATCTCAACTTCCCCCAATCCTGCCATCCAACCGCGCCCCCGACGTAAAATCTCCCATGTCCTCACACCTCCAGACCGCCATCACGCCCCTCCATGCGCCCGACATGTCCTTCACAAACCTCGCTCTCGTCTCGCAATGCGACGCCTTCCCCTACGCCGACGTCAATCCCGCCGCCTACCTCACGCGCGTAAACACATACTACCAGCTGCGGGTCTCAGGGCATGACTACGCACTGGGCTACGTGCTGCCCTCCGTCGCCGAAGTCTTTCGTGGAGTAGCAGACTGGGCACTCGACGACACGGAGCGCGTGCTCACGCTCACCGGGGGCCAAGATGCGGCTTCACGAAGCGCAGCCGTCGAGAAGACACTGCTTGCGCTGCGGGAAACAGGGCACTTCGACGTGCTGAAGAAGTGGCGCGGGGAGCTGTATGCCGTGTACGGGCGCGACAAGGAGCTTTTGTTCAACGTTGAGCGCGCTGCGAGCCCGCTGTTTGGCGTCGTGACGTATGGTGTCCACCTCACAGCTTACACAAAGAGCGCTGCGGGAGAGGTCAAGATCTGGACGCCGCGGCGCGCGAAGACGAAGCAGACGTATGGTGGCATGCTGGACAATGCTGTCGCGGGCGGGATTGCGAGCGGTGAGAGCCCGTTTGAGAGTCTGGTGCGGGAGTGCAGTGAGGAGGCGAGTTTGGAGGAGGCGCTGGTCAGGGAGAGAGCGAGAGCTGCGGGGACGGTGACGTATTGGTATGTGAGGGATGAGCGGGCGGGGGGTGAGACGGGGCTGCTGCAGCCGGAGGTGCAGTATATCTACGACCTTGAGTTGCCCGAGGACGTCATTCCCAAGCCGGGGGACGACGAGGTCGAGGAGTTTTATCTGTGGAGTGTAGAGGAGGTGCAGGAGGCGATGCGCAGGGGCGAGTTCAAGCCAAATTGCTCGCTGGTAGTGCTGGATTTCTTGGTAAGGCATGGGATATTGACGGAGGCGAACGAGAGGGATTTCATTGAGATCGTGTCGCGGTTGCACCGGCGGTTAGAGTTTCCTACGCTCTGATTGAGTGAGGGGATGATTTGTTCGATTGAGATTCAGGATATCGGTTTGAGGGTATCCAGACGCCGTAAATAGACCACTCCAGATGATACCAAGACCACCGCATAACGCCGCCCATGCTTGCTTTTCTTCGTCGCTGTCCACACTTGGAGTGCTTAGCTGTGCTTGAGCAGCATGTAGATGTTGTCGATCTTGAGGCCGGTGAGCTTCTTGAAGGGACCCTCGATGTACAGCAGTAGTCCGCCGAAGCTGGCAAAGTACTTCCTACAGTCATATCAGTACGATGTCCTCATCATGCTGCCATGCGACCACTCACAAGGTATCTCCATCGCCGTCCTCGAACCTGTAGTTCTTGCCGTAGCACACATAGTCGTACATGTCGGCCAGGGTCGTGGTACCCTGCTTGCTCACGTTCCTCCAGCTCGTCTCCTCCTTTGTGCCGTCGAGATTCAGCGTGGTGGCCAGAACCATCTGGACCTGCTCGCCCTGGTGGCAGGGGAACAGCTCGTGGTTGATGTCGAGGGTCATGGTGAGCGAGTTGTCGGCCGAGGTGCCGAAGATGCGCGACACGCGGTCGTAGCGCTCGCTGTTGACCTCGGTGAGGGTGAAGGTCTCCTCGAAGACTTGCGCGTCGGCCATGGCGGGCTATGTGATGGGCGTAGAAATTTTGTACGGTGCTGGGTCTTGAATTCTGGAGAAACGAGAGGGAAACAGCGCGTGTGTCGCAGAGGACTATTTTGGTACGGGTCGGTTTCGAGAGGAACGCGCCGGTAAGAGAGGAGCGGTAGTTGCGGGTGCCGGGCTTTGCGTGTGGGCGCGCGGTGGGATGTGAAAGAGCTGTAAGGCAGAGGCATGAGCGATCGGCGGGCGCTACCGGACTTCCGCTCTCCACATGCGGTGCACTCAGTACCTCACTCGGCCTCACCACGGTTGCTCTACCACTACACGGATGCAGCTGGTATACAGCAGCCGTCGCCTTGATCTCTGAACATACACTCACGATTACTGCTTACAATCACTACTCAACTACAAAGCTATACATGACACCCCCAATCTAGCTCGACCGACGCCTCGCCGGCGCAAACACCCCACACCCCATATGTCGCGGTCGCTCTCGCTCTTCGCCCTCCTCGACATGGCGCCGCCTTCGCCCGGCGCGGACGACTCCGACTCGAGCCGCGGCTGCAGCCCCATGGCCTTCGACCCGCTCAACCTGCGCAAGCCGAAGACGACAGTGCAGCACAGTCCGCTGTTCAAGCTGCCGGACGACATCTTCAAGTGCGTGCTCGACTACCTGGACCGCGACGAGGCCTGGAGTCTGAAGCGGCTGTGCAAGGGCATGTCCAAGAGCGAGTCGGTCAGCCAGCTGCTCTACAAGTACCCCATCCAGCTCAGCGACGTGCGCGACCTGCGCCTCGGCGAGTGGAAGTACCGCGCCAGCGGCCAGATCCGGTGGCAGGCCTTCCAGGAGAGCATCACCGACGAGAACCGGAGCTATGTGCAGAAGCTGGCCGTGTCGCACTGGGCGAGCATCGACGACTTCCGCTGGATCGAGGCGAACCTGCCCGCGCTGACCAGCTTGGACATATCCGCCATCAAGGACTTCGTGTGGACGCCCGAAGAGACGTGGACGTGGAAGATGCTGGCGGAGGCGTGTCCGAAGCTGTTCGCCCAACTGGACGAGCTCGAGGTCGCGAACTGGGCCGACTACACCGCACACTCGCGCATCGAGTACAGCTACTCGTACAACGACTATCGCTTCAAGCAGAAGTTCCGACTGTCGCGGCGCCGCGGCGGTGGCTCTGTCGCAAAGGAGGTCTTCCCGCTATGTGAGAATCTGAAGACGCTGGCCATCCGTGAGCGGTACTCCGGCTTTCAGTAAGTCGACCCTCCTATGTGTCGCTGCTTCGTAATTAATCCAGTGGCAGCACGTGGAACGAATGGGAAGTCCACCAGCGTGTATGCTGTCTCGTCGACGGCGTGCAGAGCAACTGCCCGTCCAGTCTCACGAAGCTCAAAGTGCACGACTATGCCCCATACCGCTCGCTCTTCTCGACCGATGCCACCGATTGGCCGCAGATCACCGACGTTGAGATCGGACTATACTCGTGGATGGAGGACCGCCGTGAGCATGATGTGATAGGGCCCATTCCCTACAGGATAACCCAAGGGCACCACCATCGCGACGAAGAGGAGGCATTTGATGACAAGAGCTTCGGCGAGTGCAAGCGCGACCACATGACGCTCGGTAACCACGTCGTCCAAGGCGTCGGCGTCTCGTTTGAGGACCTGCTACAGAGCCTGCAGACCATCTTGAAGAAGTACCCAAAGATCAATATCAAACCCATTCGCACCCTCGAAAACATCACCCTCCACCCCTTCCACCTCGTCAACGTCATGCAGCGCCGCCAACACTTCGGCCAAAACGACGCGCAAAACAACCCTCCACCCCCAGACCCCTGCTCTAACGCAGACGTCCAAGAAGCCATACGCTGGCTGCTCAACAAGTGCGACTGGAAGCCCATCCTCGCCTGGGACAGCATGATGTGCGACGTCTTCCCCACGAACCTCGAGCCCTCGCGGACCTTCCTCGCAAAACCCGAAGTCATGCGGCGCATCCACACCATGATCAGCACACTGCGCAGCCTCCACATCCCCATCCGCCTCTCCATTGGCGACCGCACCAACACATCACCCTCCTCCGGTCTTGACGGCAGCCTCTACTTCGGCGACTACAAGACCTTCTCCGGCACCGGCGACGCCGCAGTCGAACAGCTGCTGCCCACGCAGGCTTCTTTCAACCTCTCCCCCATCGCCCACCTTGTTGACGAACTCACAATCCAGTACCCCGTCGACGTCCCCGGCGTTGCGGGCTACTCGCGTCTGCGCCGCCGTCAGTCCCCCGCAGAGAAAGTCCTCATGGACCGCGAGATGCGCGGCTGGCGCCGCTTCTGGGCGCGTTACGCACCCCAGCTCACTAATCTTAAGAAACTCACCACCAATGTGCCGAATGACATCTACGACGACTGGGCGCGCAGCGCTCTACCGGCATTGCTGGAAGATGGTCGCTGGGAGATGCTCGAGGTGCGCGAGGAGACGGCGGAGATCGGGGGCTTGCTGGGGAGCTGTCTGAGCTATTCCTCGTGGCGCTTTGGATGGCGGAAGAAGGGGCGGCAACGGTTCGTGCAACGCGTATTTTTCCGCCGCGACCTTGCGCCCCTTAGTCTTACGGACCCTCATGGCGGCCTGGACGAGCAGGCGCGCGAGGAGCGACACATCTCCGATGCCGAGATCGCGGACCAAGACCACACCGGCCACCGCTTCTGGGTCAAGGACGAGGAGACCAAGTCCGAGGCCAAAGAGAAGGCACCCTCTCAAGACGTAACCTCGAAGCCGAACGGCAAGCGCAAAGCAGACGACACCGAAGCAAATGACGCAAAGAAACCCCGCCTCGACACCGGCGTTCCAGACATTTCTCCCACCAGTCGCCGCCTGCTCGACGAGTCTGACCGTGTGCTGGAAGAGGCTCGCCGCGCGAGGCGCGAGATGTGGGATGTTTGATGGGTGGGTGTAGCATTCTAGGTGTTCTAGGGTGTTCACGGTATTTTAAACGTATGTCATGGTAATGCCGGCGTTGAAATGGGAATTGGAAAGGCAACGGGATGGGATAGGAGTGAGGAGTTTGGGATGGAACTTATGGGAACGGAAGGGTGACAGCGTGTTCAGCATAGGGAGATTTTATCTAGTTGTTTGCAGGCTCGCTTTTCTGCATTCTTGTGACATATTGCAAACATGTCGTGCAGTAAACAGGGTGTCAGCAGCATGATCGATCTGAGGCCATGAAGTAATGACACGTAAGCAGTGACGAGAGATTGAATGTGTTCATGTTTCATTCATTGTACATTATCGGCCGTGCTTGATCGTACAGCCACCAGTCAAGAGCCTCACATCGACGCCCACTCGACGGAGAACGCGCGAACATTGCCCTCCTTCGGCGCCTTGGGGTCTTCTCCACCGACCATATATGCCTTCTTCGTTCCAGTACCCAGACGACCACCACCCACGATGTCCAACAAATCGAACTTCTCATCCCAGCCTAGCCCTGTGGCAAGGAAGTGGCTGTGGTAGCGCAGCGGGTCACCAGGGTAGACGGAGTAGTTGCAACCGAAGCGAAGACCGGGCATGAAGAAGTAGCCACGTGAGTGCAAGAAGCGGAACAGCGGGTAACTCTTAGGAACTACGGGGAGTGGCCGCGAGGGGTCTTGGGCCGGAGTCGGCAGAGGCGGCGTGGATGTGGTGGGGGTAATGTACTGTCGTTGGGCAAAGACACTCTTAGAAGAAGTGTTCTTGACGGATGGCGCAGATGAGGCTGGCTCCGCGTTGAAGAGCGATGTTGATGCGGTAGACGGGTCGAACTCTTGTGGATCTTCTGTTGGCTTGGGTGCATCCTTGACCATGGGTGGGGCGACTTCTCGCAGGTCAACCTCCTCAGGATCATTGGCTGTAACAGCCCTGAACTCCTCCTGCATAGCCTCCTCAAGCTGAGCCTTCTCCAGCTTTACTTCCGCAGGGTCTGCCTTTCCTTCCTTCACCAGGAGTGGCGCTGCCTGTTTCACCTCCAACGTGTCCGCCTTGACTTGCGCGGGGGCAAGCTCTAAGAAAGACGACCCTTTCATTATCGAGCCAAGGTCAGAGAAAGACGAGCTGAAGTCAGAGGTCTGTGGAGAAAGTGAAGTGGCGCGGCTAACAGGCGCAGCAGCAGCGGGCACCGACTTGGCCGAGGACGCAGACGAGTTCAGGAACGAAGAGCCCTTCATGATGGATCCAAGGTCAACAAAAGAGGACCCGAGGTCAGAGGCGACAGTGCTCGATGACTCTGAGGCAAGCGAGGTGACTGAAGGCGCCGATGCTGACAGAACTGCCGGCGATGTATTGACGGGGAATTGCTGCTCGAGGAAGCCAGAGCCCTTCATGATAAAGCCCAGGCCAGAGCCGGCAGAGCCAGGACGCTCGACGTGTACTGTCACGTCAGACGCCGTGCTATCAGCTATGCTGGGCACCGTCGTCGAGCTCTCAATCGTCGCAGTGCTATCCGCAACGGTCGGAGCGGTCTCATTCTCGACTGTCGACTTAAGGCCCTTCTTCTTCAGTGCAGCGTCCTTCTTCTTCTCTTGTGCCGCCATGTTCTCTCGCGCTGCCTCGGTACCCTGACGGTCCATCTCGGCCAGGTACTTCAGCCTATCGCTGCGGCTCATCTCTTGAAATCCTTGACGATGTGTCTCAACATCGTCAACGATATGCGCATGTCCTCCCTCCACAAGCACACGTGCCTCTTCAGGCATGAGCTCGAGTGGGATGCCTAGGAAGACATTCTGCTGCGACAGGTTGGGGATTGTGCCGACCAGGACGCCGCAGATGTTGTGATTGCGACGAACGTGAGAGATCACGTCGACGTCGAACAGGAGGTATCGCCCTGCGATACAGGAGATAGTGAAGGGTTCGGAGACTTCTTTGGGGGCCGGGGCTGGCGCCATAGTGTCGATCTGGAGCAAGAGCTGTTAGCTTTGCTGCCTGGCAGGAAGGTGATCGTTGTCAAGGTATTAGGCAGAAGGTTGGATCATAGTGTGAATACAATAATTTGAGTCATCAAGTCCCATCTTGTGGGATTCAGGGGATTGACAGATTAATTATGGTGTTAATCATAAGAACCTCGGGGAGGGCCCCGGGCATGGAAATTGCGGAGACTGGCTTACCTTCACTTGTGTGGTTTCATCGTGGTGGTCGATTGATGAGAAGAGCTCAAGGTAGCAAACGGAAATTTGTAGTTGGCGGCTTAGCGCATGGTCATAGCGTAACCCCACCGCTGCCATGCGACGCGTTCCTGCATCCAAACATTCGCCCAAAACAGATCAACATGTCGACAAATCGTGCTTCGACCGCAAACGGCGCGCAGGCAGCGCCAGAGAAGACGTACTTTGAGCTGCAGCGGGAAATGCTTGTGGGCGAAATTGCTCAGGTAAATCCACTGCCCCGCATCTCATACACACCGCTGCACACCGCTGTGCGCTCAACAATGCAGGATACTGACAGAGCTTTCAGAGCCTCGAACTCGTCCTCCAAAACATCAACAAGCTGAATCGATCCCTCGAAGAAGTCACCCAAGTCGGCACTGAGTTCGCCCCTGTCGAGTCGTTATGGAGCCATTTCGAGAACGTCATGGCCAAGAACCCAAACGAGAATGAGGAGGGTGCACAGGAGGGGCAGACTGAGCATGAGGGAGCTACTGAAGTGACGGAGCATGAGAAGTGAGGTGACACTATGTTGACTCAGTGGCAGAGTCCTTGTCATTCAGCAGCTACCAGTTCGGATGTGGAGGTCAAGGAGGCTGCCCCAGTCACGATGATCAAGACCCTACTGCAATCAGTTCGGCGGATCTGAAAGACTAACCGAGTCGCGGTACATATCAAGAGAACAGCAAAGAAGCTGTCTTGAGGATCAGAAGGGTGATCAGGTCCACAGCGCTCGACCAAAGAGGCAGAACTGATTGACAATGCTTGAACATGTACGGTCGGTGGGGAGGTGAGGAGACGCTTGTACGGTCGGTATATACACAAGTATCAGTTCGATCCTTGTTGATATGGTCCTGGTCAAAATGGATCTAAGACGATGCACACCTATCTCGGCTGCTCTAAGCACAGGCGGTCAAGATCGCAGTGTGACATGTAGCTGGTGCTGCAAGTTGTGACAATCTGGCTAGGGCCACACTGCTCGTGCTCATGTATTGTGCAGATATGATGTCAGACCTCAAGGATGTTGAGATCTCTTGGGCGAGTGTCATTAGTACGGAATCACAGGGTCACTGGAAGAGTGGCATATTGGCTGCAAAGTCACTGGGCAAACAGGATGGCAGTGTCTGTGGAAGTACTTAAAATTTATTCCTACGCGCGGCGGTACGCCCGCGCCCAACTAGATACCGAATACAGATACAGAAAGTAGAATGCACACGTAGACTTCTTAGGTCAAGCCTAGTCGTACAGATAGTCGCTCAAAAGCAGCCAGAAACGCCGTCGAATCATATACGAGTAGGGGACTACAGAAGTGGTGGCAGTGTCTGACATGCAGAGCGTGCCACCAGTATGCAAAAGGGTCGAAGGCGTGATGAGATGGTCATTAAGCATCTTGATCGTGTCGTCCAGCGTCGTGTGTCGAGATAGCCGTTCCTTCGATTGCAGTGGTATGCTCAGAGAATCGTGCATCCCTTGCTGCCCTTCTTCTTCTTCTTAGGTAGATCTGACATGGTGGAGATGGTCCGGTGATGCCCAGCTGCGGTGGGTCTGGAGGTGTGCGATGGGGTCTCTGGTGTCTTCCATTCATCGCCGACGGCAATGGTGACAGCGGTGTCAAAAATCTCTTCAACACCATCCTGCTCTTTACTACTGCACTCCATGTACATGGCGCCCATCTTCTTAGCGACAGCACGACCCTGCTCAGGAGTCACCGGTGTAAGACCTTGAGTCTTGAGAAGCTCGATGCAGTTCTTTTTGTTGCGCAGATCTGACTTGAGACCAAGCAGCATCAGTGGTGTTGTGGGGCAGAAGTGGAGGACTTCGGGGTACCACTTAGACGAGTTAGTGTGTACGACTAAAAGCAGAAACTGGGCAGTGTACCTTGTCCATGACGTTTTCCAGCGAATTGGGGCAGTCGATAGCGAAACAAACAAAGATGATGTCGGTCTCTGGGTACGATAGCGGTCGCAGGCGGTCGTACTCTTCTTGCCCAGCGGTATCCCACAGAGCAAGCTCGACCATCTTGCCCGTTGGCAGATGCGGTGTCTGGGTGATGTAGTTCTCAAATACGGTCGGTACATATTTCTGCGACAGTCAGCGACGATGAGCAGTGATGGTGAGGTGATGCTGCTATACCTCTGGGAAGTTGCCGGAGCTGTAGCTGATCAACAGACATGTCTTTCCGCAGCCGCCATCGCCGACGACGACCAGCTTTTTCGAGAAGCTCGGCGGCTCGGTGATGTTCGTGTTGTTTGTCTGCGATGTCCCGTATGAGCTGACTGTGCCATTGCTGTTGCGTTCGCTGGGTGTGCGTATGGGTTTGCGGACCGGTGTGATCGACGTAGCTCCTGGGGCTTTTGTGCTCTGCTTGCGGCGCAGGTAGTCGTAGTTTTGCGAGGGTGCGGTAGCCATGACAGAAGCGCAGTGTGGAGATGCCAACGTTCGATAGTCGCAGGAATGCAGACTGTGGTAACAATGTGGACGGCGGGTTGGGGTGCTGGGGCAGCGGTATGGTAGCGAGTGGTCGAGGCTTATGGGCCGCCGTGTTTATGAACGTGGTTGGGTCCATCCTCCCTGGCAACCACAAGGCGCTAGGCCGTCATCCTGGTCGCCGTCATCCATGTGCGACACCCAACGCGCACGGCCGCATCGCATGCACCGCGAGTCCACCCCGCCCGCTGGGCATGCTCGTCCTGTCTGCCCTGAGACACCCTTCCGCCGACTGCTCCCATGTGTCCCCAGCATGATGCGCCCGCGAGCGCGGCTCCTGAACCAATAGTCGCGGCCATGTCAGCGCCGGCGCAAAAGGAGAAGCGGCTGGATGCGGGAAACCGACACCACGACCACTGTGTGTGCTGGCTGTGTGCAATAGAAAGAGACGCAAGCTGAGCGCTAAACAGATGCTCGACGACTGCCCAAGTGGCGCAATGCCTTGCGCAATCGCCTCATCCCCATAGTGCGCTGGGAGACTCCATGGCTTGCCTGGATGCAAGACAGCATGCGCTCGCCGGCGCTCGACACGTACTTTGCCTACACAGCGAACCTTGGGACGCACACCTTCTTCATGGTCTTCCTGCCAATTCAGTTCTGGTGCGGGTACACAAGCCTTGGACGAGCGTATGTCAAAGACCTGTCAGCCAGACCTAGAAGATAGTGCGACATCTGACATGTGCAGCACCGTGTTCATGCTAGCTGCTGGAATCTACTGGAGCGGATTCCTAAAGGATATGCTATGTCTACCGCGCCCATTGTCGCCGCCTCTCGCCCGTATCTCCATGTCCGGCTCAGCAGCGCTTGAGTACGGCTTCCCATCCTCGCACTCGACGAACGCTGTTTCTGTCACCTTCTATGCAATATACATGCTGCGCCAGTCAGACGAGTACAGCCCTACGGTCAACATTGGATTGCAAGCGTTATTCTACCTCTATGCTGTATCCATTATAGTTGGACGGCTGTACTGTGGCATGCATGGCTTCCTCGATGTACTGGTGGGAAGTGCACTCGGCGCACTCATCACCATATTTCAACTGGTGTTCAGCGACTGGATAGACTCGTGGATCTTCAGTGGAACCTACAAGGATCTCATGATAGCTACTTTGGTCATCTTTGTGCTGGTTCGAATCCACCCAGAGCCTGCTGACGACTGCCCATGCTTCGATGATAGCGTTGCCTTCTCTGGCGTTGTGGTTGGCATCAACATCGGTGCCTGGCATTACGCGCAGTCAGGATTCGCGATGAACGACATCTACCCATCCACAGTGCCGTTCGAGCTCTCGCAGATAGGGCTGCCCAGGGCCATAGTACGCACTTTGCTTGGTGTTGTCATCATCTTCGTGTGGAGAGCCACGGCAAAGCCAACGCTGTTTAAGATACTGCCGCCGCTGTTCAGACTGCTGGAACGAGGTCGCATGAACCTGCCACGCGCCTTCTTCCTCAACGCCTCATCATACACATCCATTCCCAACATGCGCGACGATGACAATGTCATTCCACCCGCTTCGCAGCTGCCGCAGATGCTCAAGAATCTGGCCCATCCACGCAAACGGTCCGTCTCAGTTGGACCACAATCGGCTTCAGATGCTTACGAGACGCTTGCGTACCGCAACCGTCGGCGACGAGAAAGCGTCAACTCATCCGACGGGACGGTGCTGGAAGATCTGGAGTGGTCGTCGACTCCGCCATCACAAGCAGTGACACCCGCAGTCGAGAAGGGTCAGCCATTGATGGGTGCCGGCATGCTGCCCTTACCAATGGCCTCTCGAATTCACTCATACGAGCAGGTGATGGGCACAGGCAATATTAGAGGTCTCGATGGCAAGGTCGATACGCCGTCAGACAGTGACACAGATCTCACTGGTGAAGCCTCGCTCAAGTCTGAGGAAGAGAACGAGAAGCGCGAGATCTTCATGAAACTCACGAAGCCACGAGTGCGGTACGATGTTGAGGTCGTTACCAAGCTGATTGTCTACAGTGGTAAGTCCCTTCAAATCTTTATGGGTGAACAGATTCTGACTCTTTGCAGGCATTGGCTGGTTCGCTGTAGGACTCGATCCCATCATCTTCGAGTTGGTCGGACTCGGCATGGGCGTTCGACCCTGATCCTCTATTTTTTATTTCTCATTCTGGCTTTCTAGCCATACTATCCCCTTTTATATCTTACAGCATACCCAATGGCTGGTTCTCCTGGGACATGGCAATCAGATACTCTCTACGTTCAAGTCTATATTCGCATTGGCCAGTGTTCGTCCTCGTCGTCGTCGCCTCCGAATTTCGAAGTTCAACGATGCACCAATTCGACTTCGCAAAAATTCGACTCAGCTGGCCTCCCACGAGCACTTCTAGAGCAAGAGACGTAACGACGGGATTCTAAGTCGTCGTCACCATCGGAATCTCAAGTTTCATCGAGATCCCAAGTCCCATCGTGCAACAATTCGACAAAGCGAAATTTCGACTCAGCGACTCGATCATGACAATGAAATACTCTTCCCACGGCCCCGCTTACTAATCGCATTGGCCAGTGCTCATCGTCGCCATCGAAATTCTAAGCCCCATCGCAGACGAATTCGACTCGCAAAATTTGATTTGGCCACCAACGAGCTATCCTCAAGCAAGGGCAACGCAACAACGGAATCCTACCGCAGTCCGGAATTGCTGTGGGTCAACACGAATATTGGTGTTCACTAGCGCCTTTGTGAGCCGAGTCAGCCCTCACAACAACACCGTCACCGCCGATTGACGCATGAACCACAACCTTGAAATCCTATGATATATACCTTATTTGAATGGTCTCTTTCATCACAACAAGAGGTCCTGTGGTCTAGTGGTATGATTCTCGCTTAGGGACTTGCGTAAAGCACCGTCCAGCACTAAGCACTGTTGCGAGAGGCCCCGCGTTCGAGTCGCGGCAGGACCCATCATTGTTCCGCCTCCAGACGGCCTGCATAAGGCCTCTGGGGGTTTTCTTTTTGCCCAGAGACAGACCTCGACGTATCTAGCCTATCGAGATGTCAATTCGAGCGTGGCGTCGAACGTTATGCCAAAAAGCTCCAGGTGAACAGTTTGGCTGCCTAAGACGGAAGTACCTTTTGTTGTATCAACGCAACGGATCTCACTACTTGCGAACAGCAGGTTTAATTCGACTGTAGTCAGCGCTCTATGTGTCTTTCTGGCGTATGATTTCGCTGGTTTTCTTGGATACGGCGTGGTGCTGCAGCTGAAAGCAGTATGACATGAACAAACGCTATTTCTTATGATGCGCTAACTTTTGATCTAGCGCTTACTTTTGTGTCTATCTTTGCTTGGGATTTGGCAATTTGGACGTTATTTCAGGGCCGCACACCATGCCCGCAAAGTCTTCGGTTTGTTCAAACGCTACAGCTCGCAGGAAAAATCAAAGCAGCTCGACACTCCAACCGAAATACTTTTCAATCATCGCGAAGCATTTCTTAGATATACATGCTTGCACCGACAAATTCTCAGCTCATTTTGGAGGCTCGTTGTCGTGTTGTGGCTCAGTGACTGCCATCAGCGCCTCTTGGTTAACCACAACAACCAACAACATTATCCGCAAAGCTGGACTTGTGACCGCTCACGCTTTCGAAATCAAAGGTTTGAGTTGAAACTGATTCCAAGCGGACTTAGCATTCTGCGATTGCAGACGGTTGCCCGTTTCTGTTCTCATTTCACAATGATTGTAGGCAGGAAGTCAAGGTGAAGGCGAGTCGCTCTTTGGATTGCAACTATAAATACAGACATTTGCACCTCGCACCCAAAACTAACTTGACAGATACGCCATCCACCATGGTTTCAAAGACCGAGCCTGTCGACCTGGTCGATATCGCCGTGTTACTCAATCATGAGCGCGCAATTACCGACCCACGCTTTCGCCACGCCCTTCCTGACGAAGTTGCATATCCGAGCAACAGCCTGCGCTCATACCGCATCGACAACTGCTCGCATGATCTCAACGAGTATCTTGACAATGCTTGTACTTGATCCTTCTGGAGCAGCGCCCCAACCACAACATCAAGAGGGATCTGCGCAGCACGATGTACAGTGATGTTCCTGTAGAGGGACGCGTTTCGAATCTGCCATGTTCCAATTGGTTCACTCTAGTTGAAGTAGAGAAACTATTGCGCCATGTCTTTTTCTCAAGCAGTGACGGTGCTTATCATCGTTATGCATGTGGGGAAAATCCGTCATATAAAGCGCAATAGCTCAGACGTTGCTCTCAACATCTGCGAGTGCCTTCTCTTTGAAACGAAACTGGTACGCCAAGAGTACATGATCTCCGCTGCTCGAACAGTCAAAACTACTCATCAAAGACGCCATGTCTGCGGTGGATTGGAAACCAGAAACTCTGACTATCATGTTGTCGTTGAAAAGGGCTCCTGACGCCTATTTTGTCTCTTGCTCGGAAATGGTTCTCTTCTTTACTTTGTAACCTGTGTGAACCCTTCATCAGAAAGCAACAAGTCAAATTCAATGTTTGTTCTGCCCAAGAAGATTCACTGGTGAATTCGTGTTGTGCCGAGACGGGCTGCCAAAAACCCGATCAAGCAGTTCCATGTGGAGAGGCGAGCGCTGGCCGAAAAGTGTGTCACTGCTTCTGAAAGGTCGTCAGGCCTTGACCCTGCCTCTGAGCCAAAGCAAAGGGCCTAACTGCTGTCAGTCTGCTCGTACATGCGGACTTGATCCACAATGAAACACAGTCGAGGAGCTGATGCATTATACATCCACATGTTCTTCTATTCCACATCGAAACTTAGATGCAGGGTACAAATGGCTCGCGCGGTCCAAAAAGACGTGGCAATCTGCACATGTGCAAATGAGTTTTGCGGCTCGAGAACACCCGCAGCAACCACGCCACTCACACGGTGTGAGTTCTCCTAGTCAGATCCGCTGTACGCCCAATCAACCCCAGTGTCTGCTACCAGAAGTGCATGCGGATCTCCTGAGGTTTGCGGCGGTCCAAAATCGAACACCAGGCTGATCATGTGCACCTCCAAAAATCCATTCAACCTCAACATGACGTGTTCGCGGCAACGCTATTTCAAAGACTTCATTCGTATGAATACAATGATGCGTACATGACTGACTGACGATGATAACAAGAGAGGCACCGCACCACTTTTTCCCTAAAAGTGCCACCAATGGAGGATAGCCGAAGCCCCAATCCAACGCCAAATAATACACCGTCCCTAATGCCAAACTGGCTTGTGTTGAGAAGATCATCCGTGTTCCCTAGTCTAGTCGTAGTTGAAGCGATTCTGGCGTTTGCGGCCAAAGTAGATGCCCAGAACAGTCGCAACGGCGATGAAGATGCATATCCATTTCAGCGCGATCCAGGATATGTCGCGGACCGTGAGCGGTGCACTTCAGACAGAAGTCAGATGTGTGTGCGTAAGCGGCGCGGTGAACGAGGCGGCGCGAAATAGATGGAAGGGGTGAGGGGCTTAATGCTCCTTATCGTACCCGTCTGGCTTCTTCATGTTGTTGAGCTCATAGAACTTAGCTGTGCCTGTGAAGTTGTCAGTGATGTCATGCGCAACGTGAGGTGCCGTGCTTACAGCTGTAGCCGTTCCAGTCAAAGTTGTCCTTGGGGTTGCAGTGGCACTTATGATCAAGGCGGAACTGCTCGCCGGTAGGGCAGTGGGTGAAGGGGACGTGGTAGTAGGCGATATCGTTGAAGAAGTGGATCTCGTCCTTCTTCAGCATGAGGGCCGCGGCTAGGGAGTGGACGGGCGCATCGCCCCAGCGCTCGTAGAAGAAACCACCGGCGTGGTCGAGGGACTCGAAGTAGTCGATGTAGGCCTTGGATCGGAGCCAGTTGAGGTTGCCGATCTCAAAGTTGGACCAGAAGTGGCAGTGGTTGTAGGTCTCGCCGTTGTCGTCGCTGATGAACTTCAGCGAGTTGTCCTTGGCAATGTGCTCGGGGAAGGTCTTGGTGAAGTTCTTGGTGGCCTCCCAGAGAGTGGGAATCGTCTCGACGTATTCGTAGAGCGAAAGAGTGAAAGAATACTTCTTCTTGTTGTCGGCCATGAACTTGAAGGTATCGTAGTTGATGTCGCAGTGCATCTCGACGCTGGGCTCGACGCGCCAGTACCACTCGTAGTCGAGCATCAAGGGGTGGCGGAAGAAGAAGCCAGACTCGTAGCGGCACATGTGCCTGTAGCTGATGGAGTCGCCGTAGATGATCTTCTTCTCCTTCATCTCCTCACGAACGCGGGCTGCTCTGTCCTGGTCGATGAAATCAGGGAACGACCAGTGCTCCTTGGGGATCTTGCCGTACTTGGTCTTGCCGGAGACCAACGCAGTGGTGACCTTCTTGAACTCGTCATTAAAGTCGTCGTCGTTCAGGAAGACCCAGTCGTAGTTGAACTTGCGGTTGAAGCGGTCCTCGACGTGGCGGATGGACTTGGCGATCTCCCAGACGTCCTGGTTACGGGCAAGGGTGACAAAAGTGGCGTTCATGCGGTCGCCGGGCATGGTCGCAGGCGGCAGCTCGTGGGTGTTGGGGGTCGATGGGGGCTTCGCAGCGGCGTGCGACTCGTGGGGCTTCTCGACGGCATCGTGCGTGTCTGGCGTGCTGGGCGTGCCCGGCGCAGGCGTGAGGGTGTCCTTGGTGCCGGAACCGTAGCTAGGCCAGCTCGGCGCTGAGGGTACAGACGACGAGGAGCCGATGAAGTAGAGGAGAACGAGCGCCTGGGTTGCTAGGTCAGTGCATGTTAAGGGCGATGGTCCAGCGGGCGTCTTACGAAGAGCGCAAAGACAATGTAGCGGAGGTAGCGCTGGGTGCCCGCCATTGTGTCGGATCGGGGGATCTAGAGAGCGCGCTGCTGGCGTTCAAGTGGTGGATGATGTTTCGTGGCCAGCGCCTGGTTGCGACTGGGAAGGGGTGCGGAGGTGCTCAAGGGCGGCCGGTCCCAGACTGAACGCGTGGTCTGGAATTTGTAGAGAGGACCGGAAAACGAGCGGACAGCAGGTGCGAGGCGTGCACATCCACTGCGGAAAGGGAGAAGGGTGAAAAGACGCTGGATGCAGAGTCTTACCAGGACACGAGTTCGAAAAGGAGTAGGACTCGTTGCACTCGTATGCGCGTTAGTGTGGCCCGTTGGCTCAGGGTGCAGCGGGCTGAGCTCTGGGCACCAGGGGAGGCGGCGCTGCGTTGCCGTCCGAGCACATTGCGGCGCGACAGAGCTGCGAGGGCATCACCACCAGAGGAGTCCAATCGACACATCATTTCGCTGTCGCATTGGTATCCTCCGGCGCTGCGACATTCGCGCGCTTTGTTTCAGTGCGCAGTTTCAGAGACACGGCCGCCACCCGTGCTTACCTTTACCTACCCTCGCTCAACGTCATCCACTGAGAAAACACCCACATTTCGCGCGTAACCTCTCACACGAGCAACCACCCGGGCACCGCCCATCATGTCATTCTTTGGCTTCAACACCGACCTGCCTCGGGATCGTGGTCACCAGACCAATGCGCCGGGCTTTGGGCAGCACGATGCCTTCGCCGGCTTCAGTGGAGGGGCAGCCGATGACGATGTGTATGTCGCGCAGGAGTGAGTAATTGACCTCTGCTTACCCATCTACACAGCATCGACTTCGAGGAGACGTACCAGGGCCTAGGCGGACAGCTCGACGACACCGACGATGCCTTCAACGATGACACCTTCGGCGGCGACGGGCCTGTCACGCAGCAGAGCGTGGGCAAGGACTTCGATTTCGCTGGTCAGACCTCACAGATCTCGAACACGATGCAGGAGGAGCAGATGCTGTACCAAGCTCGTCAGGGCTTCTCCAGGCCTGCCCCTCAGCAGCAGCAGCAGCAGCAGCAGCAGCATCAGCAGCATCTGCCTCAACAGCAATACCGCCAGCCACCCTCGAAGCCCAGCAGAACCGGCTATGAGAGCTACAAGGACCCCGAGTACATCCCTCAGCTGGAGGCGCGCGCCGATATTTGGGGCTTCAAGCCCAAGGAGCCTGCTCAGCGCCAGCAGCAGCCTCAGCATCAGCAGTCGCCCGCTCCGTACTCCAGCAGCCCCGCCCAGCCATCCGGCCCCTCAAGGAAGGTCATGAGCGTGGACGAGATTGAGGCCATGATGCGTGGGCAGAGCATTGGAAACGAGGCTCGAGGCACACCCCCGGTGCAGCCGCCTCCGGGCATGGGCTACCCGCAGCAATTCCCGCAGCAACATCAGCAGCAATTCTATCAGGGCCAGCCACCGTTCCCAGGTATGCCTCCTATGCAGGGCATGCCACCTGGAATGCCACCTGGTTTTCCTGGCCAGCATGGAGGTCCGCAGATTTTGCAGCGTCCCCAGCAACAGCAGTACCAACAGCCGCCGCAGCAACAGTACCAGCAGAGGCAAGGTCCACCGCAGCAGCAACAACTGTTTCACGCTGAGCTTCCCGGTCAATCTGCACAGACGCCGACCCAGCAGTCTACCATCTTGCAACGCCAAAAGCCCGAGCAGACTGCTGAGCAACAGAGAGGCGCATCGCCTGCTACTCAGCCACAAGGACCACCACCGACGCAGCCTCGCCAGATCCTTCAAAACCCGAACCGCTTGTCTGGCCAGGGTCAGCCAATGGTCCAGCCAGGTCAGCCCGGGCAGCGCCAGATGGCTGGCAGCGCTCCTGGACAGCACAACAGAGGCCCCTCGTTCCCCATCATCACCCACCCAGAACAGCTGCTCAACTTGTCCGAGGCTGATCGCGCAGCTTTCCTCGAAGAGGATGCTAAACGCGCCAAGCGTAACCATAAGATTGCACAGCTGGCCAAGGACAACGGCCTGATGACACCTCAGGACAAGAACTTCATCACCCGTATTCAACTGCAGCAGCTTATGACAACAACTGGCAACCTTGATGAGAGGGGCCCTGAGGCAGCCATTGCCGAGGACTTCTACTACCAGGTCTTTAGCCAGATCCGAGGTGCTCCTCGCCAGAATCCCCAGCAACCAGCCAACCAATTTGCTCAGACCTACCTCTTCCAAACCAATAACAGGTTTGGCAATCGAAGGCACGGTCGCGGCGGTGACAACCACATGCAGCGTATGGAGCAGCAGATCCAGCGTGCAGTCGAGGCTGCAAAGGCTAGGCCCAAGGCGAAGCAGCTCGTTGTTGAGGGCAGCCTGGGAAAGATTGCTTTCAGCAACTCCAAGACACCGCGCCCGCTTCTTAACATCAAGCGGCCAGAAACAAGTGACAAGCCCAAGCCTAGAACCTCGATCGCAGACCGCAAAGACGCGCTACGCAATATTGAGAACATCTACCTCACCCTGATGCAGATGGAGGACCACGAGCGCACTATGCCACCACCGGTCAACGAGGGTAGTGACCCTGAGGCCATCCAGGCCCATATGGAGTGGCGCTCGAAGATCGAGGCTTTGCACGCAAAGCTCTGGCAAGTGACCAAGATCATGGAGCCCATCAACCCTCACGCGCAGGCACAACACCCGTTCATCCAGATTTTGTCGCACGCCAAGGGCAAGAAGGTGATCCCCCGCCTCTTCCGTCACATCGACGAGCAGGAGCGCATCACAGTGGTCACAATGATTGTTGTTCACCTCGACGGCCTTAACGTGGTCGGTCACGCTATTGCGACACCAGATGAACCCTTGAGTGCGGCTACACGCGAGGAGGTAGAGTTGTTCTCGCAGACCGTGATGCCACCGCTCTTCGCTCATATCTCTGAGTCGCCTCTCAACATCATCATCGGTCTTCTTGGACTTATCCTGGACCGCACCAACCTCCACGTTGTCGCACGTACTAAGATCGGCCTATCCCTTTTGACCATTCTGATCTCACGTGCCGAACTCCTCAAGCAGTCCGCGCCCGAGATTGATGCCGGCGACTGGGATCAGTGGACGGTTCTCTACAACCGTCTCTTCGACACCATCGAGCCCGTGCTCCCGTACTTGTTCCCTGGTTCTATCAATGACACAGATGATATGTACATTTGGCAGTTTCTGGCCGCCATGGGTGTCGGTGCCAGCCCCGAGCAGCAACAGCGGCTGGTCATCGGTGTCAAGGATCGTGTCATGGAGACTGTCTCCGTCAGCAAGGCATTGCCTGCAGAGATGGCTGGAGCTCGTCTGGGCAACGTAAACCTGTTCATGAGGGCCATCGGCCTTGATGTCGAGCTGCTTGGTTGAGTAGTTGTACGATCTGTCAAAACCTCTTCGACCGCCGCCTGCCGCAGCCTAGCTGCATACAAAGCACAGCGGCCAGGTAGCCACGCTTCTAGCTGCTCAATCATACACATTGAGCAGTACTTCACCAAATCACCGCACTGCCAAGCAGTCGACGAAGGTCGAAGGAGGCAGGCATGCGCTCAGTTGCGGAGTGCATGTCCACCACACAGTACTCCCCTATTTATAAAGGATGCTGACCGCCCTGAAGTGGTGCAGGGATTTACTGCGTTGATATAGATATTCCAAAGGCAAATTACTTAGCACTGAATTCAAGCATTGTTTTGGAAGCACCTTCTCCATGCTGCCATGCCTTCCCTGATACCCGCTGAACTGCACCTGCCCCATGAGCCGCTACAAAATGGCTCACTGAACTCCCGCAAACGCAGAGGCCACTGAATATCGCAACCAGCGACTGCCATACCCAGCTTCGAAACAGCCTCAGCCAGTTTGCACCACAGCCGAAACCACACGCCTCTTCCTTCAGGCTTCAAACGACACAGCGACGTCTAAATGGCTATCAATCAGTCCATCAAACAAAGCCAGGCTCGAGTGGCTCCTCAATCTGTTTGTTGTAGCCGGGCGTCAAGATATGGTGGCACGATCCCCACCTCTGTCTCCCTCAAACGCGTTTCGAGTGTTGCGATGGCAGGGAGATGACAGCTAAGCTTTGTCCTGATGCTTGTCTCGAAGCCTGGGGAAGGTCCGTGGAACGGGGGTGGTGCTGCGAGTTTGGAACGCGAACTCGCAGGCTCGGAGCAGCACTTACGCGAGCCTCACCAGTACCTTCACCTCTCGACTGCGGCTCACCATCACCGGCTGCGGCTGTCGACGACCGGCCCCATCCTGGCCGTTTCAGAATCGCGACAACGCTCCACACGAATCCGCGTTGCTCGCCAGGAGCTTGGCATTGCGAAACACCGCACCTGGGCCTCGTCAGTTTCGATGTTCATGCGTGTCGGATCCTTTGCAGCGCGTCGTAAGCCGCTACGAGATGTGGTTGAGAGCGCCTGCATCCGAAAAGACGCAATACGAGAATGGGCAGCATTGTGGGGGAACACATCGCTAAGCAGAGACAGGACTCGTCAGCTCGGCCACAGGCTCAAATTGTGTCCTCTCGTCACTGCTTCGACGACAGAAACTGCAACGGTGACGGCATTCGCAGGTGCCGCGGGCCTGAAACGCTCTCGCTAGACTCCGCAACCCATGTCCGTGCGCTAGTTTCCTCCACATTTCCTCAACACCACCGGGCAAGCTCAGGCAGTACGCGTAAGAGCTCCACGGATTGTCGATAAGTGGCCGGCAACCGTCAGGCACGGTTCTCGTCCAATGATGTTTTGCTTTTCGAGCCTGTTAGTCTGCATGTGGCAGAGAGCTAGCTGCGTTAGGACGGCTTCCAGACTCTGTACCTGAGTCCTGACAGCAGCTAGGCTTGATCCCCACATGGATCACCACGCATGTGGTACACACAGCATCTGATCTGCTGCGGCAGGAATTTCAGTGATGTCTTGGGGCAAGGCTTAGCGCCTTCAACCGAATCTTGACCTCTGTGAGTTTCATCGGATTCTCAGGTTTCCATTGCAACAGTCCTTACTTGTTTCGACGACATTCTTTAAAAGAACCCTCATTCCCGACTGCTTGAGTGCTGTGTGGACCTCCCATCATCAGGCCGAGCCTTCGATCTATTCTTTCGAGCGAGTTGTGGTGCTTTCAATTCTTTCCTTCGGTATATTCAACAGACCATTTCCATTCTTTCAGACGACAGGATTAGTCGTCTTTGCTGCCGGTCAGCTTTCAAACAAACAACATGCCTTCAACACGACTTTTCTTCATTTTCGCTCTTTTGGCAGCGCTCGCGCTCGCCGCACCATCACAAGTTCGCAGACGAGGTCTCGCGAAACGCTCTTTCAAGGTCCCACGTCAGCTGAACAAGGCCCACCCCACTGGACCTAATGGCGCCGCTGCTATGAGGAAGGTGTTCAGGAAGTATAACTTCGTTGTTAAGGAGGACTTCGCAGGCTACAGCAGGGCAGCCACTAACATGACCGCGACTGCCGCCGCTGCTGGCGGTAACAAGACTGGAAGCGTTGCCGCCAATCCCGAGCAGAACGCTGCTCTTTTCCTCTCCCCGGTTGATGTTGGTGGTCAGACGCTGAACTTGGATTTCGACTCTGGCTCCTCTGATCTGTCAGTACCCGTCTCCAATTTTTTGACTCTCCACTAATGCAATCCAGGTGGATGTTCAGCACTGAGCTTGACAAGGCGACTATCGGCCAGCACGCAGCCTTTGATGCCTCCAAGTCCACCACCTTCAAGAAGACCGAAGGTGCTCAGTGGAAGATCAGCTACGGCGACGGCTCCGGTGCTGCTGGAACTGTTGGCACAGACACTGTCACTATCGGTGGAGTCAAGGTCGAGGGCCAGACTGTTGAATTGGCCAACGCGGTCTCGCAGTCTTTCGTCGAGGACACCAACACCGACGGTCTCGTCGGTCTCGCCTTCTCCAACCTCAACACTGTCAACGATGGTACCAAGAAGACCCCCGCAAAGACCTTCTTCGACAACGTCATGGGAAGCCTCGACATGCCTGTCTTCACTGCTGACCTGGACCCTGATGGCACAGGTGTCTACGAGTTCGGCAAGATTGACGCTACCAAGTTCGAGGGCCAGATGGCCTGGATCCCCGTCAAGGCTGAGACCGGTTTCTGGCAGTTTCCCTCTACCAAGTTTGCCGTCGGTGACCAGCTCTTCGAAAACCCCCAGGGCTCTGACGCCATTGCCGACACCGGTACATCCCTCCTCCTTGTCGACCAGCAGGTCGCCGAAGCCTACTACTCCCAGGTCAAGGGCGCCCAGCTCAACGCTCAGGTCGGTGGTTTCATCTACCCATGTGCTGCCACTCTCCCCGACATGTCTGTTGCTATCGGCGACTCCTACATGGCCAAGATTCCTGGCAACATGATCACCTTCGCCGCCGTCGACCAGGCCAACACCACTTGCTTCGGCGGTGTCCAGGGCAACCAGGGTGCTGGTCTCCAGATCTACGGTGACACCATGTTCAAGGCCCAGCTCGTGGCTTTTAATGGTGGCAACCAGTCGCTCGGCTTCGGTCAGAAGCCCGTTCCCAAGTAGATACAGATACCCATTTCAGCCACTCATTTCTTGAGCGCTTGTTGATAAATAAGACTTGGACGTATACTTATCTCATAATGATAGTTTCCTTGGGACAGCAACGTGGGTTGGGGTTAACATGCATCACGGCATCATAGCCCACACAACAAAATTACTGCATGCAAAGCAGAATAGATAGCGAATGGATCGACTATCACCACACACTTCTTTTCCGATTTTCCATGTGCATGTCTCTGGTGCTGTGCGCGACTCTGAAGGTCGTCATGCATGTCGTTTCACTGTCCGTCCGCGACAAGCCTCGAAACACCTTGGACCCAGGACTTGTCGGAGATTAAGCTCTATTGAAGGCTCAGCTACGGACACCCATGTGGCGATCAGAGCATCACCGTTCCGTTTGAGAGTCGCAGAACCATCAGGGATGCCCCTGAAGGGATTGTCACGACCCACACGTGAAGACGCGCGCTAGAGTGTTGGGGAAGGAGCGACCTTGCACCAGCCTCATCACCATCGCTCTGCACTCACTCGACGATCCCCTCATCATAGCGTTAGCAGCGTCCTCGTGCATCGATGCTCTGACGCCAGCAGCCGAGTCGCGATGGAGTGGGAGCTAGAGCTGCCATTCGATGACCCTCAGCCTGGAGTCGAAGAGCCCAGCGTCTTGGAGTACGCACGCGAGCAAGGCATCTGCGTCGACTACACCACGGAGCTGCCAAGGCTGAGCGATATCTGTCTCGAGCTCAAAGACGCGCTTGATCAGAATCCTCGAGATCCCTTTGAACAAGATTGCACTAACGCAACGACGGCTGCACAGGAGCTAACGAAGGAGCGGCTCGCTCTCAACAAGGAAGCAGCATTTCTGCTGAAAACTGTCTTGACGCTACAAGAACCACCGCGAGATGACCCACTGACTGCAGATGCACGACAGACTCGAGATTTGAAGCAGGAGCTGCCGGTCCTACAGACCGACGCTGAGCTGGATCTGCTGCACTTTGGGACGCGGGTTGAGCCTGACTTCCGAGACCTCAGAACACAAATTCCGTCTGAAGACCTTGACGACGAAAATGATGAAGGTTTTGGCTGGCCGGCGAAATACTCCGCGTATCCTGCGCAATGCGACGTGAAGGTCAAGAATGAGAAGCTGGCGATGACAAGGGATGCGCTTGCTTTCCTGCACAATGCGGTGAAAGACGACTACTCAGCTCAAGACGAGGAAGTTCTCATGGCGGAAAAAATTGAACGCAGAGTTGTAGGTGTGTTCCTGATCTCGAGCACTTCTGCTAACAGATACAGCATCCGGTACCGCGACACCTTACGCCGCCTCTGCTGCCGCTGTCTCCACCACTGACGCCTTACATACCGTCGTCACCTGCGAATCAGCTTCCGCTGATCCCTGAGAGCAGTGACTCGGTCACAGCGGACGCAAAAGCTCTCGAGCATCAGATCATGGCCAGAGACTCTCTCATACGACATCACTCCGGCAGCAGCGAGTCGATGTTACTTGACGAAGTTAACGTCGATGATATCGACGCGCTTCTTGATGCTCAAGATCAACAAGCTACCAGCCCACACTTCTCAGATCGCATATTAAGCATTCTCCAGTCGAAGCGCAAAGCGGATGAATTGAGAGTGGAGGGTCCACTGACTCCAGAGATCCTATTGGACTCGCCAATGAAGAAGCTGAAATCGGTAACATTTTCGAACATGATTCAAGTTGGCGACAGTCTCCAGCCGTGGTCTGGCGTCAATCCATCATCTGAATCTCACAGTACCTCAGAAGAGCTGGCCAGGGAGATCGAGCCAATCGCTAAGGAAGCTGATAGAAAGGTAGAGAACGAGAAGTTAACTGGAGCCGACACAATATCGCGCGTCTCCATCCCGCTTATCGACTTCACTCTGCCAGTAGCGCCATGGTATGAGTTCAGCCAGCGGAAAGATAAGAAGCGTCGTCCAGATATCACCGAGCTCGAGGCACAGATGCGATTCCTACAACGCGTCAAGCGCGATGACCTCAAGCCTGCATCCGCATGGCGCGGGGGTGCTTCAGATCGTGATCTGAGCTGGGGATGGTTCGCGTCGCCTTCTTCGAATATCAAGCTGAATGAGAAACTGCATGGCAAGACTGAGTTCGATAAGGCTCAAGCCGAACTGAAGCTAGGAAGTGTTGCGGCAAGTGCAAATGAAGTCTGGAAGAAAGATGGGCTCCGTGTTCTGGACGAGGAAGAGGACGAGGACGAGGATGAAATAGAGGTGGCTGGATTCGAGGAGCGTAACGACATGGAGGCTCTGATTCGGAAGCGTAAGTTGGAATTGCAGGAGCACGAGGAATCGCTTGAAGACCAGCGAAGACGCAGAGAAGCCTCAGCAGCGTCCGCAGCAGTATGGGAGGAAAGGCGTGGACTCCCCCTTCAGCGGGCCTTACCAGCTCACCCGCAAGATCTGCAAAAAGCTTGCCAGACATCATCAGCATCGAGATCACAGCAGCCAATTGCACTGCAACCTCAAAGTCGGCAAGTCGAGAAGCATAACAATGCACCGACTGAGCTCATGTTCGGTGCCTTCTCAGCATCTACAGCATTGCATAAGTTCATGGAGACCCAAGGCAAAGCCATCAAAGCTGCGAAGCCCTCAATACAAAAGCAACTTCCCGTTGCCCGTCTCGCTCAGATAAGTTCACCGCGCAATCAGGTGCCATCTGGCGAGTCAGTTCCACCCGTCGAGCAGGAATCTGGCGCCCTCTCAGAACACTCTGCACGGCGTAGGCCAGAAACCCTTCCATCTTTCAATCTGCCACCGAGCTCTTTCATCGTCTCATCTACCCTAATTCAGCGCCGCCCATTCCTAAAGCAGATCGAAGCTCTGCACCCAAAAGCCGACCTCATCTACCGCGATTACAGTCTCCCCCACTCCGCTGCCCCAGAAGCAGATATTATCCTCTCGCCGTCAACAGGCATCCTTCTCACCACTCTCCAACAGATCAAACAAGCACCCCTTCCCGGTCAAGCTGCACGTTCGCCTGTCAAAGAGGATATGTCGGCCCTGCAGGAGCGATACGAGCGACTCATTGTCCTGGTCAGTGAGGGCTTGCGGGAAGACTCCAGGATCGCAAGACCCGAGGACGCGCGGGACAAAGATACACTGAGGGACATCGAGGCCTTTGCGGCGACACTCAAGGGCGAGGTACTCGTTTCTTTTGTCCGAGGCGGCGAGCAGATGCTTGCAAGAGGTGTGGTGGAGCGCATGGCGGAGTATGAGCTCCCGCACGGCGGGGAGGATATCGGCGATATCAAACTGTTTACTATGGAGACCACTGTAAGTAGCTGCCCGCCACGATTTCTCGATGCTGTCAGGCTGATGGTGCTAGTGGGAGGGTTTTCTGCGTCGCGCTGGGATCAATCCTTTTGCTGCACAGGTTATGCTCGCCTCGCTCAAGGTGCCTACTATTGTAGCCCTGCCTCTGCCTGATTCTGAATGGATCAAACCTAGGGATCCGTATGCGTTTCCAAAAACTGTGGAAGCTGCCGGGCTGCCAACGTTCCTGCTGATGGAGCGAGAAGACAGGGTCAAGCAGTTCCAGGCGATCATGGGCGGACGAAGGATCCTGGACAGAGTCAGTGCGGTGCTGGACCAGAGGTGGCTGAGCGCGAGCGATGGGTTCAGGATGTAGGATGGTGTATGTGAAGTCAATAAGATCTATGATCTATGCCTGGTCGAGCGCTTCAACCACGATTGATTCGATCTCCCAGCATCGTTGCAGCCTTGTTCTGACTCTCATTATTGTTGCCAAGAATACCAGTAGTGCCACACCCTGGACACCTCCACTGACACGAGAAGTACGCCCCTATTCAACGGCTTTCACAACACAGTTTCTCTGTATCTCCATGTTACTGGTGCGGTCGTTTCCACACGCTGCAAACGTAGCACGACGGAGCCCCTCCTCTCCATTCGCTAGCGTATTCGCGCAGGCCACTTGAGGTGATGTTTTAATGCTCAGGTGTATCCACCCTCCTCTCCTCATATTCATCCTCCATCGCTGCGCTCCAAGAACCCCGGGTCCCGCTCAATCTTGCCCTCAAACTTAGTCCACCACGCCTGGAACGCTTTTAGCGGTACCGTGTCCCCGCTTCCCCAGGACGTCAGAAAATCGTAGCAGTTCTTGATGATGCGCTGCGCGAGGACCTTGGTATCCACTTGACTCTGCCCGTGGACTACCATGGCACCAGCGCCTGCGGCCGCGGCTGCACCCGCACTCCCTGCTTCCTGTGCTTTTTTCTGCTCCAGCGCGGCCGCGACCTGGGCCGCGGGCTCGAGACTGATACCCAACGCCAGCGGCGCAGCGTTTGCGGCTTCGTCTACCATCGCATCATCGTCTCCTAAGCCCCCGCCCGCAGCGTTCCCGTTCTTGACTTTGAAAATCGCGCTGGGTTTCTCGTTCGCGATCGCGCCGAGCAGTTTGAAGTCGCTGCTGCCGGGCAGCTGTGCGTAAACGGCCGCTGCGGTGCCGTCGGGCAGCGTGGTGCCGGGGAGCAGGAACACGACGATGTGGCTGAAGGAGGGTGAGGATGGGATCTGGTATGCGACTTGTGTGGGCGAAATGATTTGCGCGTCTGTGATGATGGGGCGCCCGGAGACGATGACGCCGAATGTCGACATTGCTGCGGTCGTGGAGTTCACGAAGCTGGATTTCCGCGGCAAAGTCGTATACGCATTATCTGGTGTCGTGGAGTGCGACTCGAGGCGGTGGTGAGGTTTAAGGCATGAAGGTCACAGTCTGGTGGGATGCGTGAAGCTTCGAGAGTTTTCTGGGCCCAAGCTTCACCCCACCAGCCGAGGCACGGATGACTGCATGAAGGTGTGACGAGTGACGTCCAAAGTGTTGTGATCGATTGAATTGGCGGTCTGGCATGAGAATGAGTGTCTTTGGAGTATGCATTTTTAATTGCACTATCTGTCTCTCCCTAATCGCTCTTCGTAGTCTTCAATGAGCTCATATGCTGGCCTGAACTTCGGTGTCAATGTGCCATTCGCGTTGCTGACTTGTGGTACTTGAGTCGCTGAAGCTCCTCGTGCGAGCTTGGGGTTCGGGTGTGTATCTGTAGTGCCACCCAGGGATGTATATCCAAGGTCGTAAAGTGGACAGTAGGGTATGTTGAGGCATCGTATAAACTGGCCGTGTTAGTGAGGAAGCATAGACAAGGAATAGTAGCACTCACTGTCCAGATATCTACGTAATGCCAGTCTATCACAGGATGTACACGCACAAATGCAGGCCATCCCTTGTCCGTGGGATCGAAGTGCTTCAAGTGCTCGCCGTGCGGATCCGTTCGCCGCGTGCCTACTAATATGGCCTTGACAGACGGTGTGTCTCGCAAGTATTCGGTGAAGGCCTCCTTCATAGGCTTAGCATATTCAAGTAGTGACAGCGAGTATGTCTTGATGCTTGTTGCCACGAACTCCTCCACCTCTTTGAAAGGATGCTTATCCTGGATATAGACACATTGTACGGCGGTCTCGATGTTCGATGAGGGGGTCGAGGACGTCAAACCGCGTTTATGCAGGGCGCAGAGATACAATATCAGCAGCACAAGGCAGTCCTTTCCGCCATTGTATGCAAGGGAGAGCTCAGGCAGACTGGGGCGATTGTCAGTATGTCATGGGCTGTGCAACCATACCCCACATCCAGCACCGTCGCCTACCTGTACTGATCCAATGCCTTCTCTATCACGTCCAGTGCCGTGCGTGTCTGCTCCTGCACGCTCTTTACGCGGTCCGATACATCTTTTGCGCCCAGAAACGCGTCTATGCGGTCATGTATCCGCGCGCATTGCTCCGGAAACGGCCGCGGGGTATCGGTGACGAGGGGCTCTTCAAATCCAAGCGATGTGTGGTTCATTGCAAGAGCTGCGCTAGACTCGACATGAGCAGCGGGAGTCTGCGATTACGAAAGGCAAAGTGGCGTCGTTGCGGACACGGTTCAAGACATGACATTGATGCAGGTGTCCGCTCTAACAGGAGGCGCAGAGTGGAGGTGCATGTCTATCGATACCGGAAAACCGCGGTCTTGGTGGCCAATCAGGTGATGGCAGGGTCCTGCCGTTCTGGGAGCCGCAGCATCTGGTTGCAGGCGAACACTCGACCCCGAGATTCGCAACCAGCTCCGGCGCAAAACCCAGAGTTTCCAGCACGTCAACATTCGCGGTAAAGAATCGCCTCGTCACGAGCGAGGCGGCGACGTGATCCAGCCGCAGTGATGACAGAGACCATTGGTCAATGACCAAAAGACGCGGTCCTACTGGCTGAGACTGCGCTGTGGAGGTACTCGAGACCCTGGAGAGATGCACTAAGGATGGCGTGCTCAATCATCGGCATCTTTTCGAAAATTATGCCCCATGAGTTGCCGCTGCCGTCCATGAGGACCATCGGCGACGACCCGACTCAGACTATCTACTTCATCTCCTCTTCCCCATAGACAATCCCTTCACTGCTCTCAGACACCGTGTTGTTGCAGTCACAATGGGTTCCATTTCGACTGCTGGCGAGGCTGGTACGTCCGCCCCGCGCTCACCACCCCACCACTCTGTTGCACCCCGGCGACATCGGCTGCAATTGAGAGTCTGGGGCAACATGACGAATGAAAGCACGCTGACTCGTCCCAGTCGCCCGCATCGCACATTTGGCCTCCGACGTGATTGTGTCGGTTGTGCCTTCGCTGAAGGAGGATTCCGAGTTCTCTGAGGCGCTGCGCTCGTTGCAGCAGAGCAACGCGCCTTCCGTTGTTGCTAAGCAGCAGCCAGAGGTATGTCGCCATCGAGACAACAAGGGTGGCAACGACACTGACATTTGCCAGGTCCTTTCTGTTCGTCAGAATGCCGACCCTCTTCTTTCAGTTTTCCAGCCAATTCGCGCTGGCAAACTCACAAGTGTCACCACCGCCTCCTCGATCCTGGTGAAGTCGATACCGCATCTCTTCAAGCTCGCACAATACCCCGTCGTTCTTCACGTTTCTGTGCAGCCCGCCGGCTTTCCAGACTTCTCTGATATCACATCTATCAGGCAGTCTGGCTTCACATTCCTGCAGTCTGAGACATTGCAGGAGGCGCAGGACATCGCCCTGACCGCCCACGCCCTGGCTATCAAGTCTGGCAAGGGTGTGATTCACTTCTTCGACTCGAGCGCCTCTGCGTTCAAGAAGTCGATTGCACAGGAAGATGCTCAGCTGCTTGGCCGTGTCATTGACCTTGACGCCGCCGCAGCTTTCCAGCACACAAAGTCTGAGGAGACTTCCCTGTACGCCGACGATGGCAGGAGCGCTACCGTCTCCTTCGCTCGTAGCTCGACGAACACTCGCGATGATGAGGCTGCTCCCCTGAGCTCCTCAGAGCTTCGATCCGTGCCGGTATCGGAGAGAAACAGCCAGCGCGCTGACTCTTCCTCTGGCTCGTCACAGCGTGACACCAGTCAGAGCGGCGCCTCTGTTTCTTCGGCGACCACTGTCGAGTCTCTAATCTCGAAGCCAGTCTCGTCTGAGGACATCTACCGATTCGCCTCGCAGATCTGGGAAACCATCAAGGAGTCTACAGGCCGTACCTACGATGCATTCTCCTACACCGGCTCCGGCAACGAGGATGCCGCCATCTTCCTCTTCGGTGCCGATTCTGGCATCTTTGCCACCGAGCTCGATTCTGCAGACGACTCTGAGCCCTATGTCAATGCTGGTCTGATTACAGCAAGGATGTACCGACCCTGGTTGGGTGCGTCTCTTGCTCCTCTGCTGCCTACTTCTATCAAGAAGGTCGCAGTACTTGAGCAAGTCCGCCGCAAGACAACCAAATGGGGTCCTACCCTTCTGGACTTGCTGATGTCGCTGAAGTCGGCTGGCGGCGCATCACCTACTGTTGTTGGCTACCAGCTTGGCTACATTGACGAGAAGACCGTCTCTCAGGCTCTGCGTGGTGTATGGCAAAACCTCACAAGCGAGGCGCCTGTTCAGAACCTCCAGGTTGGCAATATGGATGGCCCAAAAGCTGAGCCGGCGAAGCTTGAGAAGCCTGCTCTCGAGAACGCATACGTTAAGATCTTGGACCAGGTTTTCGGCGACAAGCTCCACGTTGCCAACCAGCTTGGTGCTCAGAACGCCGGCATTTCCAACGAGATTTCAGCGAGCCCCGAATACGGTTTCGGATCGCTCATCGCCCGCAAAGAGCACAGGAAGCGATTCGTTGACGAGGCTGCCTCCGCCTCCAAGAGCAACGACTTCATCACAAACGCACCCAAAGATTGGCTGTCGAAGTGGGCACTCAGCGCCAACAACGCTATTGAGGCCAACGACCTTGCCCCCGAGGTCATTGCACGCCTGAGCACTGACGGCTCAGCCACTGCAAGCAAGCTTCTTGAGTCTAAGAAGCTGTTCTACCAGGAGTCGTCATGGCTGGTAGGCTCCGATGCTTGGGCGTACGATCTCGGCAACTCCGGTGTCCACCACGTTCTGGAGGCTGGCGAGAACGTCAACATGCTCATTATCGACTCCACTCCCTACTCCGAGCGCGCCGCAGCCGACTCCGTTCGCAGGAAGAAGGATATCGGTTTGTACGCTATGAACTTCGGCAACGCTTACGTCGCGTCGGTCGCCGTCTACAGCTCTTACACCCAGGTGCTGGAGGCCATGATCGAGGCCGACAAGTTCGATGGTCCTTCGGTCGTCCTTGCTTACCTGCCATACGAGAAGGAGAATGACTCTCCCCTGACCGTTTTACAGGAGACAAAGAAGGCTGTCGATCTTGGTTACTGGCCGCTGTACCGCTGGGACCCCAAGGGCGACGAGAAGGGCGAGCCCAACTTCCAGCTTGACTCCGAGAGGATTAAGAAAGAGCTGGAGGAGTTCCTTGCTCGTGACAACTATATGTCCCAGGTTATGAAGAGGCATCCTCAGTTCGCTTCCAATGTCTCCGGCAACTTCGGTACTGAGGTCAGGCAGCTACAGAAGCGCAAGGCCAAAGACGCCTACAGCCAGCTTCTGGACGGCCTTGCTGGCGACCCGTTGACAATCCTCTTCGCTTCTGACAACGGTAACGCCGAGAAGCTCTCTAAGCGTCTGGGTAACCGTGGTAAGGCTCGAGGCCTCAAGACAATGGTCATGGCTATGGACGACTTCCCTCTCGAGGACCTTGCCAACGAGCAGAACGTTGTGTTTGTCACTAGTGTTGCTGGCCAGGGAGAATTCCCTCAGAATGGTCGTGTCACCTGGGAAACCATCAAGGACTCTACCGACATCGACCTTGCCACCGTCAACTTCTCCACCTTCGGTCTTGGTGATAGCCACTACTGGCCTCGCAAGGAGGACAAGATCTACTACAACAAGCCCGCTAAGGACCTGCATACCCGTCTCCTCACCCTTGGTGGTAAGGAGCTGGCACCCGTTGGTCTCGGTGACGACCAGGACCCGGACACATACGAGACGGCCTACCAGGAGTGGGAGCCTAAGCTTTGGCAGTCGCTCGGCGTTGATAACGTCGAAGGTCTTCCCGAGGAGCCTCCGCCAATCACCAACGAGGACATGAAGGCTGCTTCGAACTTCCTCCGCGGTACAATTGAGGAGGGTCTTGCCGACACATCTACTGGTGCCATCTCTGCCAGTGACCAGCAGCTCACCAAGTTCCACGGTACCTACATGCAGGACGACCGTGATCTTCGTGACGAGCGCAAGGCCCAGGGTCTTGAGCCGGCCTACTCGTTTATGATCCGATGCAGACTTGCTGGCGGTGTTGCTACACCCAAGCAGTGGCTGCAAATGGATGAGATCAGCACCAAGCTCGGTAACGAGACCATGAAGCTGACTACCCGTCAAACATTCCAGTTCCACGGTGTGGTCAAGGGAAAGCTCAAGCCAGCCATGCAAGCCATTAACAAGTCCTTAATGACTACCATCGCTGCCTGCGGTGACGTTAACCGTAACGTCATGTGCAGTTCCCTCCCTACCCACTCCAGCTACCACGCACAGGTCCACGCCGTATCTCAGAAGATCAGCGACCACCTGCTCCCCAACACCAGCGCTTATCACGAGATCTGGCTAGAGGATGACGAGACAAAGGAGAAGCGCAAGGTTGCTGGCGAGGCTATCCAGGACCACGAGCCTCTCTACGGTCCCCTCTACTTGCCCAGGAAGTTCAAGATCACCATCGCTATTCCTCCGCACAACGACACCGATGTCTACGCTCACGACGTCGGTCTGATCGCTATCAAGGGTGCTGACGGCAATCTTGTTGGTTTCAACATTCTCGCTGGTGGTGGTATGGGTGTCACACACAACAACAAGAAGACATACCCCAGGACTGGTAGCATGTTCGGCTACGTTCCCACAGATCAGGCACACATTGTCTGCGAGAAGATCATGTTGGTGCAGCGTGACCACGGTGACCGCAAGAACCGCAAGCACGCTCGTCTAAAGTACACCATCGACGATATGGGCGTCGATGTCTTCCGTGGCAAGGTTGAGGAGCTTTGGGGCCAGAAGTTTGCCGATCCCGCACCCTTCAAGTTCGACAGCAACGTCGACACTTTTGGATGGCAGAAGGACGAGAACGGCCTCAACCACTTCACCCTCTTCATCGAGAACGGTCGCATTGAGGATACTGCTGAGTTCCCGATGAAGACTGGTCTCATTGAGGTCGCTAAGGCGCACAAGGGAGAGTTTAGGTTGACTGGTAACCAGCACTTGATCCTCTCTAATGTGCACGATGACGACCTTCCGGCCATGAAGGAGCTCCTCAAGAAGTGGAAGCTTGACAACATCCACTTCTCCGGTATGAGGCTGTCGAGTTCCGCTTGCGTTGCTTTCCCCACTTGCGGTCTTGCTATGGCTGAGTCTGAGCGTTACCTTCCCGTCTTGATCTCCAAGCTCGAGGATACTCTCGAGGAGGCTGGTCTTCGCCAGGACAGCATTGTCATGCGTATGACAGGTTGCCCCAACGGTTGCGCGCGTCCTTGGCTTGCTGAGGTTGCGTTCGTCGGTAAGGCATACGGCGCATACAACATGTACCTTGGTGGTGGTTACCACGGCCAACGTCTGAACAAGCTCTACAGGAGCTCGATTAAGGAAGATGAGATCCTTGACATCATGAAGCCCATGATCAAGCACTACGCCAAGGAGAGGAACGATGGTGAGCACTTCGGTGACTTCGTCATCAGGAAGGGTTATATCAACGAGACTACACACGGAACCAATTTCCACGAGAATGTAAGTCAATTAGATCACCACATGTGCAGACACAAGCTAACGATTTCTTAGACTGCGGAAGATGAGTCCGATGGCGAGTAGTGGCGATAATTTATGGTTACGATTGATGGTTTCATAGTTGCATATGACTGCTTTGGGTAGGACCAGGTCATGCATTGGCGTTATGCTAGCGTTTGTGGTTCACACTTAGATTCGCAAAAGAATCGGAATATATCATTTTCACGTTCAACCTCAGACCCCACCATCTGGGCAACCTCATGGGCTCAATCTGTCGATCTTCCACTCACCCTCACCATTCTCCGTCTCCACCCACTCATACCTGAATCGGTCATGCAATCGACTCGGCCTGCCCTGCCAAAATTCCACAACCTCAGGCACAACCCTCAATCCACCCCAAAACTCGGGCACAGGGATCTCATCCCGCCCCTCGAACCTCTTCTCAACATCCTCAACCCTCTTCTCCAGCTCCTCACGCCCCTGCAGTACCTTGCTCTGCTGACTCGCCCACGCGCCAATCCTGCTCCCGCGGATCCTCGTGTCGTAATAGACCTGGCTCTCCTCGCTGGTTAGCCTCTCCACGCGCCCTTCAACGCGGACCTGGCGCTCAAGTTCGCGCCACCAAAACGTCAGCGCGGCGTGCGGGTTGCTGGCCACGTCGGCGGCTTTGCGCGACGTGTCCCAGTTCGAGTAGATCACGAAGCCGCGGCTGTCGAGTTCTTTCATGTACACCATGCGCGCTGAGACTTTGCCTGAAGGCAGCGAGCAGGAGCTGAAGGTTACGGTTTCGGGCTGGTAGACGCCGGATTTTGAGGCTTCGGAGAACCAGGCGTGGAACTGGTCGGTTGGGGAGGGGAGGAGGTCGGCGCGGTCTAGGGCGCCTTTGGTGTATTGTGTGGCATGTCCCGGATCTTCGGAATTCGAAGTGGGCGCAAAGATCTTCTTTGATGAGTTGTTTGTTGGTACGGGAGTTGAGGCGGAGTGTAGCATCTTGGTTGTTGTGGTTGGCGATGCTAGTATAGGAGGTATTGCTGGTCGGCAAAAGGAGGGTAATGTTCTATATGTTTGCAGCGCAATACGCCCGAGCATTGACATCAATTGCCCGATCGCTTCAATCGATGTGCGGTGAGGAGTCTGGGGATGTCGTGGCTAAACAGATTTCAGTCGTGGTATGATCAAAAGATTCTCGGTGGTGAGTCTTCGAGTTCACGATCGTCAGAAGGTGGGGTGACGTAATCCTCTTATCCTCCAGAACTTGAGGCTCTCCGCTTCACTTGTCACACCAACATTATACTCCGTGGATCTAGAGTGAGAATGTGTATGTTTGCATGTGACTTGAGACAGGTGCAACGCTCTTGCCGCGTGTGCAACCGTCGTCGATGACGCGATTGCTTCATTGGCCGGAGCACACGAGACCCCGCTCGTAAAGTTTAGAGGCTGTTGCAGTTGCTGTCGACGCTTCAACATCACCTACTTGCGTTTGAACGAACATTTGATTGAAGTTGCAACCATGGGCACTGCATCCAAGTCGTATCAGTACAATCTCGGGACCTACTACCGCAAGGTCACCACGGCGAATGCAGAAGCTCAAGTGTGGTTCGACCGCGGCCTGATTTGGAGCTATGCCTTTCACCACGAAGAGTCGGCTCGCTGCTTCAAAAAGGCAATTGCTGAAGATCCCGAGTGTGCGATGGCGTACTGGGGTGTGAGTTAGAGACCGGCATCTCCAAAGTGGACTGAGAAATGAGCTGACGCAAATAGCTGGCCTTCGCCCTAGGCCCAAACTACAACAAGCCCTGGGATCTCTTTGACAGAAAGGAGCTGAAGAAGACTCTAGAGACCATTGAACATGCGCTCACGGAAGCAAGGGATCATGCGCCGGATTCGACAGAACTAGAACAAGCTTTGATCGACGCGATCCAAGCCCGTGTGCCAAAGGGGCTACAGGAGCATGACTTCAAAGCATGCAACGAAGCTTATGCGAAGGCCATGGAGTCGGTGTACGAAAGATTCTCGGACGACCTCGATGTCACAGCTTTGTTCGCCGACTCTGTAATGAACCTGTCTGCATGGGATCTATGGGACCTGAAGACTGGAAAGCCGACCCCTGGATCTCGCTCACTGGAGGTCAAAGGTTTTCTCGAAAAGGCGCTCGAACAGGACAACGTGTATGACCATCCTGGAATTCTTCACCTCTACATTCACCTTATGGAGATGAGTTCAACGCCAGAAGTAGCATTGGTTGCCGCGGACCATCTTCGAAACCTCATCCCTGATGCGGGCCATCTAGTCCATATGCCGAGCCACCTTGACATCCTCGTTGGGGACTATCGGCGGGCCATAGCGTCAAATGCTGATGCCTGCCTGGCCGATGAGAAGTACCACAACGAGCACGGAGGAGACAATTTCTACTCTTTCTATCGCATGCACGACTACCACTCGCTGATCTATGCTGCAATGTTTGCAGGGCAGTCAAACGTCGCTCTAGAAGCAGTGAGCCGGATGGAACGGTCATTACCCGCTTCTCTTCTTAGCATCGAGAGTCCACCCATGGCAGATTGGCTCGAGAACTTCTCCTCAGTGCGTATCCACGTCCTTGTTAGGTTTGGTCGCTGGCGAGACTTGCTTTCTTTACCTTTTCCGAACGATAGGGATCTCTACTGCGTGACGATCGCAATGATCCACTACGGAAAAGGTGTGGCATATGCCGCGACGTGCGACGTTGAGAAGGCCCTGAGAGAACGTGCCGCCCTGGAAGAGGCAGTGAAACGTATTCCGTCGTCCCGCATTTGTGGTGACTTCCCAAATAAGTCAAACGTGGTTCTCAAGGTCGGCGAGGCAATGCTCGATGGGGAAATAGCCTATCGTCAGGGCAATTACGACGTCGCGTTTAGGCATCTCGAGGAAGCAATCAAGCGCGACGATGCCCTCACTTACGCGGAACCCTGGCCAGTACGTATCCACTTTCATAGCCGCGACATGGGTCACTAATAGTACTGCAGTGGATGCAACCGACACGGCACGCCTACGCTGCACTCCTGATGGAGCAAGGTAGGGTCCAGGACGCGGCTGCCGTGTACAAGGCTGATCTAGGGTTCGACGACACGCTACCCAGGGCAAGACAACACCCAAATAACGTCTGGGCACTGCATGGATACCACGAGTGTCTTGTCAAGCTCGAGCGGCACGAAGAAGCGGGGATTGTACGTCAACAACTTCGGTTAGCAGAAGCAGTCGCGGATGTCACCGTTCGGGCCAGTTGCTACTGTCGCAATGATGGGACCACCTCAACGTGCTTTGAGGGGTCTGCTGAACGGTCAACTGTCATGCGTTGAGGAGCTATCTGCTCTGGGGCGGAATTCTGACTCGTGTTGAGATTAGTCGTTCGAGGTGAGGTTTGTAAGCCGATGCTGCCCCTCAATGTTCACCTGTCATCATGCGTGGTAAATATGAGGCAATCAACCTCGATTCGAGATCTTCATCAAACGTGAACATGCCGTGTTGATGCCCAGCTATATCTGATCCTAAAAATCTGCTGTGATTGTCGTCTAGGCCTTGAATAAATTTTGTACAAGTCTGCGGCTGAGAGAGCGGACAGTGTCGCTCCCATCAATCCGCTTCCGCATACGAAGAATGTCAAGTTCCGAGTCAAGCGGGGAAGCATCCGTACCAATTGCAATGCCTCGGTCTCGCGATTGTCGAGATCCGCATGTTCTCCACATGGACATGACTGATGGCCTTTGATTCTCTCCCACATCCACCTGTTTCTTGCCCTGACAGCGCTAGTGGACGCGCTTAGCCTTTTGCGGCGGATAACAGATGTCGAAAAGGAACTAATCCTCGGAGCGGGTTCCTCTAGCACTGTGCAGCAACGGCACCTTCCCGCCCCTGTCACCATGCGAAGGGTGGACTGCCAAATGCCGGTCTACGCCGTCTCGAATCCGGCCTATTGAACGCGCGACGGTCTCCAATTGATGTGTGGCAACGGGCACGAATTGGGAGAGAACTTTGGGACCGAAAACTTCTCGGGCACGGCCGCCTTCGCGAGTGCCCGCGATGGTCAACCTCTACGCAACTCCCCTTCATCGAAGTGCCGGACGACTGGTTCATACGGCTTCTAAGAATCCGGAGGAATTCTCCAAGCCGCCTCGAGAGCTCGAATATTGAGATCAGCTGTCAAATGTCAGTATGTCGACGAACTCTTGGTAAAGATCACCAACGGCATGGACGGCTGGGACGTTGACCCCGGTCCCTTTGTTCCTGCCGACTTGTGTTCCTGAGCAGATCTCTTTGAGGTTGCAGCACAAGCCTTACGGCCAAGCTCGGGCGTTGTTCCTTCTTGGCTTTGGGCACTGGCGCATGCAGGGCTCTCGTGCCGCTTCGCCCCTGTTCTTGCTCGTGTATATTGAGAGTCGAGACTCGCGTATCGACTATGGGCGGCTCTCTCACCCAAACTTTTGGTATTTCCTCCGGCACTGCGGCTGGTTTTCTCGAGAATCTGGGGTGAACTGAGGTTTGCACGTCGGTGCTATTCATTCAATCGAACTGCCAAGATGGGCGCAAACAGAGGACCCGAGCTGCAGGCGGTATGCTCGGCCATGGTGTCAATATCGTTCATTTCAGTTGTGCTTCGATGCTACGTTCGGCTACGGATCGTAAAGGCCTTTGGCTGGGATGACTTCTTCATGGTCATCGCTCTCGTAAGTTGAACTTCTTCCTAGTGACGAGTCAGATGCTGACTATGATAGATGTTCCACGTCATGTTTGCAACTTGTGCAATCGGTGGCATACATTATGGCACAGGAAGGCACATGGCAGAGCTCAGTAAGGACAACATCGTGAAAGCCATGCGCGTGAGTACATCGAAATGTCTGCTATGTGATGATGTCTGACTCGAGCACAGTACTGGTGGCTTTGTTATGTCGCATACTGCTGGGCCATGATCTTCTGCAAGATCTCCATTGGTCTCTTCCTACTACGCATCACGATCAAACCGTTACAACGATGGATCATTTACACCGTCATGGGCCTCACTGTTCTTACTGGATTGGTCTTTTTCTTCGTCACTCTCCTACAGTGCAACCCGATCTCCTTCTTCTGGGACAAATTCTCGCAGACCGGAACGTGCGTACCCGTCGACGTAATCATCGCCCTCACTTTCCTTTACAGTGTGATTTCCGTTGTTTGCGACTTCACATTCGCCCTCCTTCCGATCTTCCTCGTCTGGAACCTCAACATGTCTGGCAGGACAAAGGTGCTCTTGGTACCTATTCTGGGGATGGCTTGCGTAGCCAGTATCGCGGTTCTTTGCCGTATGGCTTACGTTATGGACTTTAAGAACCCCGACTTCCTGTGGGCCACTGTTGACATCGCAATCTGGAGTGATACCGAACAAGCTCTCGGTATTACCTCCGCTAGTCTTGCTACCCTCAGACCTCTCTACCGACAGCTAGCAGCAAAGCTCGGCATCAGCACAAACGGCGGTGGCGAGAGTGGAAAGGATACACCGAAGTGGTACGGCGCACCATCCACAACAAAGGTGTCGAAAAGAAAGAGCGTTTGGAATATCGGAAGCCTGATGCGAACAGAGAAGGGTGGCACTGTCAGAGATAGGGGGGAAGCAGATTATGGTATGGGAAACCTCCAGCCCATTCGCCTGAGAGACGATCTTGTTGACGACACCCAAGTTGAGAGGAGCGAAAAGGGCTTCCAGACATGGACAGTCTCAGCAGGTGGCAAGAGCTTCGATGAGGAGCGCGGTGTACCACCGGTACCAACTGGGAGAATCACCATGCAAAAGGACGTCGTCCAGGAGTCGGAAAGGCGCTCTTTCTGATTGCCATACAATCGTCACAAACCTCGATAGAAACGAGAACACGGTACTTAGAAACACAGTACATACAGCGTTGGACAGTCTTTCATTTGCGACGATACCCGGATCTGGAAAAGGCGTACTGCAAATTATGAACATAGTTGATCAACCACCCTCATCTTCTCCTTGCCATGACCCTCATGCACGGTCTAGACGTTGAGACAAAGTTCTGTTCATCTAGAACTTGCGCTGTACCTGTTGCGGAGGAACGCCTCGACCTGGGCATCAGTCGGGCGTTTTGTTGGTGCTTCGGGCGCTCTCATGCTTGGGGGTTCGGTGTGCGGCCGCACCGGTAGATCTGCTTGTGCCGGAGGATTAATAGGCGGCTGGGTCGGCGCTTCTTCCTCAGATCCATGGGTTTCTTGTTGTTGAGAAACCCCGTTTGTGGGAATTGCCGCTGTGGTGACATTCTGCGGTGTTTTTAAATCGCCACTAGCAGCGTCGCGTTGAGATCCTCTGGTCGCTCCCGTTCGCTCGTTCGTCGGCAGCAAGTCTCCGTGGTACGGCTTCTGTGCGGACCGAATTGCCTCCTTGTCGACTTTCCAGATACCGCCCTGACGATCTACAGTGAAGGAGCTCGGATCTTGTTTCGATAGTTTGTCAAAAATCTCGTCGCGTTCTACTGGTTTGAAGAAGCGGTTTCTCCATGTTGTCCCGCTCGCAGCTTCATCTTTCCTCATTTGCCGCTGCCCCTGCTCAAGGACTGACTTGGCACTAGCGACTGACTTCATGTCTCCTCGTCGGAGTGCTGCAATGACATCACCCCATGCTCTTCGCGACTCCCAGGGATCCTGCTCAGCTATATCCTCGATCTGCAGTGGTAATGTCTTGAGAGAAGCGAAATCCATTTTCTCAATTGCCTTTCCCGTGCGCGCATCTTCGAAGGTTGAATCGCCGTTCCAAGCTCCTTTGGCCTCGTACAGTATCTCGTTTGAACGATCGATGTGGAACAATCTCGCCTCGAATCCGTTCTTTTGCCCGCCGCCGAAGAATGATTTGCCTTCGAACTTGATTGTCGACACATAACCAGTGGACGAGATGAGCGAGTAATTGCCTTGCAACTCGGGGTACGGTTTTCCACCTAATATGCCCTTGACTTTGACGTTTGGGACCGGCATCAAATAGTCCTCGTCGTACTTGTCGATATGCAACATAGCATAACCTTTTTGCTTTATGCTGACGTTTCCAGAAAAGGTGATCTCCTGTTCAGTGAAGCCCTCTGCGCGTACTCCGTGCTTATCATTCCAGATGTAGCACGCTGTGATCGGCGGATGATGGCTGACCTGCTCAGACACGAGTCGAGTCTGTCCAAGCTCTTCATCCTCCCACTTTCCCATGAATAGTTCACCCAGAAAGGCATTCAACGGCTTCTTGATCCCCTCTGACTCGTCTCTTCCAGCATACTGCTGATTGCGAAGTGCGCCCATGAAAGACTCTAGGACATTCAAAGCCCTCTGCTCCTCGGTCTCGCCCCAAGCTTGGCGAACAAAGAGATGCGCATGGTCACACCAATACTGTGGTATTTCAACAGTAGAGTTCTCTGCCAAGACGAATGGAGGAGCTGTGATGTTGGAAAGGTCGCCAGAAATGGTTGCGATTGACGCAAGGAAGTCCTTCAGGGCGGACCTGTTCGCGGCGATTGATGTGTCGCCCATGATTCTAATTTGGCGGAGCACGGTACGAGAAAGAGCCCAGAATTGCTGTTCAATGGATTATGAGCCCTGTCTGAACCCAATGCTGGCTGTACCGTCACTAATGTAGCCATGCTGTTGTCGCGGATTGCCCTCGATGCGGCTGGTGTCGATGACGTCGTTCGGTTTGTTTTCGCCGACGCTGCAAGCTGCGCCTTCGCTACGCTACGAAGCGCGTCCTCATCAACCTGGCCAGGCCACCACGATCCAGTGCGCCGAACTCGATACGTGCGCGCAATGCTCTCTAGCTGCACAGCAGCAGTCCAGTGTGAGGGCTGAACGGTTTTCAGAAGAATTGCGGCCTCGAGCCCTGCTGCCCTCATCAGCAGCCACTCGCGCGTCATGAACCTACCATTCGACCTATTGACGCGAGCCTACAATACTGTCAGCTACGGAATTGCATTTCGCTGATGAATCAATCCATCATTCGCGACAGCTGGACGCGGTTTGTGGCTGTGGTCTAACGTTGTTGTTGAAACAGTAGAGCTTTCTCAAAGTGCAGCACGAAGAGCGGCTCGATAGAGCATTTGTATACCTCTTCGGCTCCCCAGTCCGGTCGAAATATACATCATCATCTTTTGCACAACATGCAGACCACGATACTGGGAAAGCTTAGCGGTCTCATCCCACGTTGTTGCTAAGAAGCAGCCATGAAGGCGCAGCCAAGGCATGTCCGTTCCTCTCGGCGCAGTACAATGCCGCTCTTCGGACCATGTCAGAGCGACAAAACACGCAACTCACAACAACACCGATGTGAGCACTCCGACAAATACGATGATTTCTCCACAAAGTCGACTGCTAAGACTGCCTATCTGAGGCTATCTCTAGCATGACAGCCCGAAGACATTGATTCCTAGCTGCCGCTGGGCACTCTTTCTTTACACGTTCTAGCGCCGTTGTAGAGTGGGTTATCTTCCCCACTGATATGAAGATAACGGTGTACAGCCTCGATACTTGCCCGGCGGCTTTACATAAACGTCTCTTCGTACCTGACTCTCGCGTGTCAACGGGCCTACTTGGCAGCAGAAGGAGCATGACGATGACGGTAGCATGCTGGCCGTCCACCACAAGGCAAGATAAGAGTCTTGGTATGGGACGATTGGTAGGCCGACCGAGCAAGAAGAGCCGTCTATGGAAGTCTATAAAGAGCAGTGCCCAGCAGTGATGGCTACTGTAGAGCAATCTGACAGGCTCCTCAAGCCATCAAGATGAAGACCTTCACACAGCTTCTTCCTCTCTTTGCTTCCTTGGCGGCGGCCTCACCCGTCGACTTGACCAAGTCAGGACTCCACAAGCTGTTCGTCCGCCAGGACATCCAGACACCTATCAACGCCAGCCTCCCCAATGTCACCATCTTTGCGACAGGAGGCACTATTGCGTCTCAGGGCAGCAGCAACACTCAAACAACAGGGTATCAAGTTGGCCTCGGTGTCCAGCAGCTAGTCGATGCAGTTCCAGAGCTTCTTAACATTTCCAACATCGCCGGCTACCAGATCTCCAATGTCGGTTCTGGCAGCATAAACGAGACTATCAGCCTGAAACTGGCGCACATGATCAATGAGGAGCTGGCGAAGCCGGAGATTTCAGGTGTTGTCATCACCCACGGAACAGACACTCTCGAAGAGACAGCTTTCTTCCTTGAGTCCACTGTGAACTCCACCAAACCCGTGGTATGCGTCGGCGCCATGCGGCCCGCAACAGCGCTCTCCGCTGACGGTCCCCTGAATCTTTACCAAGCTGTCGTGCTCGCGGGATCTCCTGCTGGCCGCGACCGGGGCACCATGATCGTGCTGAACGACCGCATCGGCTCGGCCTTCTACACGACCAAGAACAACGCCAACAGCCTCGACACCTTCTTCTCAACCGAGGCCGGCCAGCTCGGCACCTTCGTCAACCAGGTCCCGTACTTCTTCTTCGCACCGAGCGAGCCTGTGGGCCGTGTCGTCTTCGACGTCTCCAACGTGATCGACCTCGCGCAAGTCGACATTCTGTACGCCCATCAGGACATGGACCCCACGCTGTTCAACGCATCGGTCGCTGGCGGCGCAGAAGGTATTGTGTACGCTGGCGTAGGCGCGGGCGGCATGTCGAGCAAGGCGAATCTCGCAGCCGAGGAGCTGTTCAACGCCACTAGCATCCCGATCGTGGCCTCGCACAGGAGCACAGACGGTATGGTACCGCCGGCAAGCGATGGCGATTTCATCATCTCGAGCGGCTTCTACAACCCGCAGAAGGCGAGGATCCTGCTGCAGCTTGGACTGACTGTGGGGTGGAGCAACAAGGAGATCGCAGGGGCTTTCGCGAAGAGTCTGCCAATGCCATAGTGCCAGTAAAGTGCCATGATCCTTGAATTCATATATGCTGCTCCCAGAAATTCTTCTATCCAAAGAACATTTGGTCGCTTAGCTCAGTTGGTTAGAGCGTGGTGCTAATAGCTTTCATCCTTGATACGCCAAGGTCGCGAGTTCGACCCTCGTAGTGACCATCTTTTTTGCGGCCGTGGGCAACTCAGAGTTGGATGAGATTTTTGCTCCGTGAAGTTTGGGTTTGGGCGTGGAGGGTGTGGAGACATGGTTGCCCAGGTGCCGAAGATTTCCCCGGCCTGGCCGGATTGAGCGACAAGGCGCGGCGAGTGTCATCTTGAACGCCTTGAATCAGTCAACGGAGATGCTGCAAAATATCTTTGAAAGTCGTTACTGTTCTCATCAAGACTTCAATTGAATTGTTTCACATCGACCAAACATCCAAACATCCAGCAATTGTTAGACATGTGTCCACCCTCTGATCTTACAGCGTCGACTGCCGCGGCAGCGCCGTCAAGCCGAATCTACACCGACAATGTCCCGCAAACCCCAACCTCACAAGCCGCGTTCGAACACGCCTCGAGTCTACTGGCACCAGCAATACTCAGCCACAGCATGAGGGTGTACCTCTACGCTAAGGCATTCGCTCATCATACCGCGTCGACATACGCCACAGATCCAGCAAAGCTCGATCTTCTGTTCACCGCATGCCTGTTCCACGACATCGGAACGACAGACGAGTATGATGGATCGCAGCGTTTTGAGGTCGAGGGTGGTGACGCAGCGGTAAAGCATTTGGACCAGTTCGATACCAGTGCGGCGGACAAACATGATGTCTGGACGGCTATTGCGTGCCACACCAGTCCCCATATTGCAGAGAGGATCGGAGAGTTGTCGAAACTCGTGAGACTAGCCGTGATAACCGATTTTGGACGTGAGAGCTCGGCGTGGGGTGTGCTACTGCCTTTGAGAGAAGAGATGGAGAAGAGTCTGGGCAGGGCCGAGATCGAGAAAGTACTTGGTGACGCGGTGGTAGAACAGGCAAAGAGACGGCCGGGAAAGGCGCCGATGGTCTCGTGGCCGGGTGTGATGTACAAGGCGCATCTTGCGGAGCCTGAGTGGAGCGGAGTAAATAAGATGTTCTAGTGGCGATTGAGAGGAGCGGTTGAATATCCTAGCAAGAGCCAACACGCGTGCTTACTTCACATGAACTGTCCGCCGTTATTCATCATGGGCGCTGCATTGGGATCCATGAAGTTGAAGTCGTTGCCCAACAAGGTGGTAATCAGTTGATCTTCTGAGAACCACTCTCCCATGTTTCCGCCCGGGGTGAAGGCGTTCATATCGAACGATGCGTTTGGTTGAGTGCCAGTTGCGTACGGGTCAAAGTTCGTGCTGTTAAACCCAGCATCGTACGTGTTGTTGATACCCATCCGGGTCATAAAGGGGTCGAGCTCTTTCCGCAGCTGTAATTGTGTCGGCTGGTCGGGCGTTGTAGGATTGGAGAAACTGGGGTCTCGGGCGGCGGCACCGATAAAGAGTTTGGCAACACGGTGGAAAACATCGCACACCAAGAACATCTTCTCAATGGCGCTAGAGGTGCCCCGGGCGGGTTGTAAGGTCTGCAGGAAATCGCCGAGCATCGCCAGATCGCTTGTAGATTGTGTTTCAATGATGTGGCAGAAGATGACCAGGAAAGGCGTGAAAGGGGTATGCAGCAGAGTCCAATGGAGGTATTCCGCGAAGACATGGCGATCAGACATGTCTGCAAACTTGGATGTACATCTTTGATGTAGTTGTAGCGCCTGTCTCGCCGCGGTGATACAGTCCTGGCTGCAAGTGAACGGTTGGCCATCGGCTGGTGGAATCGCTCTAAGCACCAGTGTGAGTATCGTAGACATGGTGACCTTGTCCCCGAGCATGAAGACTTCGTGTGTCTCCTCGGGTGTACCGGGTATGGCTCCAATCTGGTCATGCTCCGCCCACATCTGCCTAATATCGGTGACCAGCAGATCGGCTTTGGCTGCTCTTGAAGCCTTGGGTTGCTTCAACGCACGAGGACTGTAGAGCTCCTCGTAAATGCGTCCTTGAATACCCGCTAGTCTGCACCAGAATTTGACCAGTTTGTTGCCATCGGAGAAGTTCTCCTCCGTCTCCAGGACGGGCATGGGCACAGCGATGTCATAGTCTTGGATGCACGATGCGCGACCAAGACGAAGACAAAGACCTTTGTCCATGCTGTAGAGGAACCAGAACAGGTTGATCTTTCGGTTACGTGTCTCAGGTGAGTCCTTGACCATGGAGTCTGCTCGATGATAGCCCAGTGTAAGGCACAGGTGACTGGCCTTCGAAATGAGAGCGGAACAGAGCGATGGCTTCGAGGCCTCAACAGCATAGTAGGCCTGAGTGAAGATTAGCTCGGGAACTCGAAAATGATCGTCTTCAATGGGAGGCACTTACTCCAAGCAGCAGCGCTTCGAAGTTGTCTACAGTGGGTGCCATTAGAACTGGAAGCAGCCCGATCAGATCCATCATGTTCCGGACGAACATATCAGAGTAGCCGTGGAACTCTTCCATACGTGGATCACCCTTCGCGAATCCGAACTGATAGGTTCTGAACACGAAGTAGAGACTGCCAAAGGCAACAATCAAGTTTGCCACCGGGATGTCGTCGATGTTGAAGTAGAGGTCTTTGCACAGACCAACGATCTCCTTGTAGGGTCGGACAGGGTAGAACAGACCAATGACAGTATCGTACATCTCCTCAGTCTCTCGAAGTACCTGCGAGACGACCTCTGCGGGCGGGACCCCATACTTGTTCTTGCTTCTCGCAACTCGCCCGGTACTAGGAACTTCATGTTCGCCTGGATACACATTCTGAGTTGATACAATTTGACTGAGAGATGTCAATGCGGCGGCGAGGTCGGGGTCCTGCTGCAGCAATTGAGTGTTACGAAGAGCTCTTTGCAACTGATCGTTAGTGGATGTGGTGTATGCACTGAGAGATGTATCGCCTTCAAAGTGCTGAATAGTAGACCCAGGCGTAGCAGCGGGTGTAGCCGTCACTGAGTGTCCGATCGAAGGAGATGGGGATGCATGCGCTTGGCTATGTGGAGAGGGCAACTGCGGCGAAGCCATCTTCATGTCTCGCAGGGCTCTCTCAATACCAGCAAGCCGGCTGCCAATCTGATCGATCTTCAACTCACTACGCCGAAGGTGTCAGATGGCTAATGGTCTGAAGGAGTATAGCTCAATGCGGGATTTTTCTTGTGCCAGGATCTTGATTCGGCATGTAATGGACACACATTCAAGCGCGGTCGAGGAAACATGGGAACTAATAGCGATAGAACATATCGGGTACGGAAAGGTGACTTACTATTTGCTGGAGATGAGCACTCGTTGCCTCTGCTCCTTCGGCCTATTGCTGGAAGCCTGACAAACGAGGTCCGAAGCACGACAGCTCGCACAGGGTCTCCCTTTGTCGCAACGAATCTGTGACAGACAACAGTCAGTCTAGTAATAATTGTCCGGATGCTCTACCCGTGGACTGTACCTTACGCGTCCGGCATTGATCACACTAAGCCATGGTCAGCATGTACTTCGACACCAAGACCAAACAAGCCACACATACTGCCCGCAAACCTGCTTGGCTATCGCTAGATGTGGCGGCACCTTCCATACTGAGGTCTTTGCACGTCGTACGCCACAGGAATGTGGGGAGATGGTGAGGGTAGTTGAAGGCTTGAGTTGTTGCGCGGGCACCGGTAGGGCTGAGCGAAGAGCTGCTGTGACTGGCCAGATATTAGTTTCCGCCCGCGGGCACCCGATAGGGCTGAAGAACTCTTTCAGGAGTCATGAGCCACGTTTACTTACGTCAAACACTCCAGTTTTGAGGCGCAGCAATGTCTGCCTCGAGAAGTAATCTCAAAAGTGTTTTTTAGATGTCGGAAAGGGCGTTGCTGTGGAAAGAAGGGGAGGAGTGGCGTCTGTGCGATGGAGCTCGGCCTTGGTCAGCGCTCTTTCCTTCCGAATTCAGTAGACGTCGAGTTGCTCTCTCCACATTCACATCAGCACATGTACAACGTCGTTCCAGCCCGCGGAAATGTAACTTCATTTTTCGACGACTCATTTCGACTCATTGTAACAGCTGGCTCTCCAGCTAAACACAGCTGTGCCTTGCGGAGCCCAAAAACAGGTACAATTTGCGTCGTCAGATATGGCAAAGACATGTTCGGACTACAAGACTCACCTACAAAATTAAATGAAAACTGCCATTTCCGACAAACGGTAGTAATCTACTTGAAGTCGTACAGAAATTCCCAAAGCGCCTTCCCATGCACAATGCAGCAGGACCACAATCAAGCTGAACCAGGATGGGTCGATGCCAGATCGATTCCCCATGCTCCACCTCCACACATGACACTCAGCACTCAGCAAACCGCACACTCCTCATACGTCGGCGGCCACACCCATCCGCCGCTCTCATAAACCGGCACAGGCTCCTCCTCCTCCTCCTTATTCCTGCCCACCAAATCCCCAACATCAACCCACATCAACACCTTCGTGACACCCGTGTTCTTGCATTTCTCCACCCTTCCCATCCGTCCGCTTGCCTTCCCAGTCGCTTCGTTCAGCGCACGCGAAAGCTGCTCGCGACTCAAGCTCTTCTCGAACCGGAATTCCAGGGCGACTTGGTCCGCGATGGCGACCTCGGGGTCGGCCCAGGAGGGTAGTGTGGCGTAGGAAGTGTACGCGCAGCGATGGATGAGGCGCGTGTACTTTGCGACAAGAGCTTGGGGGTATGAAGGGAGGGGCAGGGGATCATTGGGGAGGGCTCTGGGAGCGACGATTGGAGATTCTGGCAAGTTAGCATCTTGCATTTGGGTGAGTGGAATATTGGGGGCGTACCGAATGCTGACAGGCCGCTCACGAAATCCTGGGCAAACGCTGAGGCGCGGACTTTCCTTGCTGCTACTGTATCTGCCCGGCTGGTGACGGTTTGGGGCTGTTGTTGTTGCGACTTCCGAGCCAGCACTTCCTTGGCCCATACTTCCATCAGTTCGATGCGGCGACTTCCTGGTCGGTTTCTTCTTTCCTGATACCGGATCTCTGTGATGTATGCAGAGTTGTTGGCATGGCAGGTCACCCGGCAGCCCCAGTTTGCGAAGTCGTTCGCGATGAATGAGACTGTTGAAAGGTAGGGACGGGAATGATGCGGGGTGTGGATGAGGTAGTACATGATGGCTTTTGAACTCTTCAACTTTGCTGCAAAGCTCGCGGTTTGAAATATCGTAGATGGTGCAGTGATAGTTGGCGTGTGTTGGTTTGTTGTAAAGTAATGTTCAGTGATGTACTGTGTGGCTGTAGGTGGTTGGGATGAATGGAAGGTAGGTTCTCGTTAACTTCGAGAATGTTTCGCGTGCTGTGAGTGTTGGTGTCTGGATGCTTGAAGGTCCTTCGCCCATGAGTATATATGCTTCACGTCTATAGGAGTCGTGACCGTGAGCATATCTTCTGTTAAAGGTTAGTACCCAGCCATGCAGCCCGCACATTCCTTCAGCCCTACCGGTCGGCGCCTACGAAATGCTCTAATTCATCCACCATCCTAGCGGCAACGTTATGATTTGCACCAACAGCCCCTTAGTTGAGCTTAGAAATCAAGAATGTGGCTGGCCTATCGCAGTATCACTTGGTGAATTATTGCTAGACCATGCAGAATGGTGACCAAGTCCAGATCGCAAGAGCGCGTGGCGCAACGAAGCCACCAAGCTTGTTTCACGCGTATGCGGCTCCGTACTCGCTAGCTTCAGCCCTACGATCGCGTTGGCGTCATCGCACACACCGTCTGTGACGGCAGCTACGGTGTCGTTGCTAGAATTGCTAAATCAAGATGCGGTGCAGGCAGCCTCAGCCCCAGCTTGGCGTGCAGGAGCCGGTCCCATTGGCGATGCCTGGAATGGAGGCTCTTTTAGGAATGCTTCTGGATCCGAGCCTGAGGGCGCAGTGCGCAATTCAGCACCGATAAAGTGGATGATGGCTTTGGACCGCAGGCGGTACCGAGACGAAGGCTTGCAGATACCGCAGACTGGTCGGACACTGCGCTGAGGGCGAGCGCACCTTCGACTACAGATTTCCGTCCGCGAAGTGGGCTATCGATGGCGATGCTGAATCGTGACTCGCGATCCAGCGAGTGTTTGCGCCAACATGATTGATCCTGGAAGATGTGTGGTGTTTCGATGCAGAGGGTTGCTTTCAAGGTTGCTTTTGGACTTCCCCATGAAACGGCCACTGATCGTGCACGTAAGCCTTGCGACACTCATTTCCTGACTTCAGCCAGTTGAGCTGCAAACAACGATCAAGGACACCCGTTGGCTGATATGCTCATGCTCTGTGAGTTTGGTGGTCGCCATACTTACCGCTTCACGCCTGCGACCTCAATTCCCACGATGGTGGATTGCCTACCAATGAAAGAGTATGGAGACCTGGTAGGTCAACAAGGCGGCCTATGAGATGCGCAGGAGATATCGAAATAGCCCGCGCCAGCGTTTTAGGGTGTGGAGCTGGCTGAACTGTGATGAGCGGTGATGAAAGGTTGCGCGGGGGGGGGGGGGGGGGGGGGGGGGGGGGGGGGGGGGGGGAGGCGGGGCTCAGCTGGACGAGGTGCAGGAACGCTAGGCTAGTGCACATGGTAACTCCGCTCACCCAATCCAACGGTCAATGCTTGTTATGCACGCTCGAGCAGACGTGCCTGCCCCAAGTATGGAGCGCGCTGGTTTCGATAGTGGAACGTGATTTGGGTATAACATTGCGCCAAAATCTACAAGATAGCGACTGAACTCCAGCTTCAGCCTTGTCCTCGCACCAGGGGTATTCATGCCCGTCGTCTGCTCGTGTAATCATGTCTGTTTCCCTGAATCGTAATGTCTAGACAATGTCTTCGACTGGGCAGTTGGGATGCAGGACATATACAGCCTTACCACCAGCCTCAGACTGACCCTGCTCGTCTGCAAGACCTTCACCCCGAATCAACATGAGGTATTGCTCCTGTGACACGCGTTAGCGTTGCTCTGTTCATCATCAATGTCGCCTGACTTACCTTGACAACCTTCTTCAGCACCTTCTTCGCTAGTGCCCTCTCCGCCTCAAGGTCTTCCTGCGTCTCCATCTCGTTCTCCCTCTGCTCGAGGTACCACACAAGTAGTTCCTCTTCTTCGACACCATCCTGTGTCTCTTCCTGGTCGTCGTTGACCCGCCTGATAAACATGTTGCGCATTTCGACGTACTTGTCGTGTGTGATCTTTGTCTTCTCCCGCGGCGCAGGCGCAGGAGTCTCTGTGCGGGCACGCTCAGCCATCAGAACATCGTCCTCGCCCTCAGCAGCAGCCGCTGCTGCCAAAACAGCCTCGTCGTCCTCGTCCTCCATCTCGACATCGTCCTTCTCCACTGAGATGATAGATTGGCGGAGAAGGTTGTAGGCCTCTTTGACGAACTCGGGTGTAATGTCGCCGACACAGTTGGCCTTCGCAATAGCCTCTGATAGACGAATCATAGACTCCAGCTGACGGACTGTGATACGGTAGCTGTTGCGGCCAATGCCACCCTGAGCATCGTCTGCTCGCAGCTCCTTGTACTTCTCGACAAGCGTCTCGCGCGCCTCATCTGTGAACTCTGGACGGAATGTCTTTGCGAAGCGGATGTAACGCTGGAGCTGTTCAGTTGAGAACTCAGGCTGGACGAACTCATCACGGTCCTTGTGAATGCCAACGATGTGTTCAGCAAGGTGGCGATCCACAGCCTCGTCGCACTCATCGAGAACAACGAAGAACAGATCGAAACGCGACATGATGGGTGCCGACATGTTGACGTTGGCACGGAGCGTAGTCTTGCGGTTGTAGCGTCCACCAACAGGGTTGGCTGCGGCGAGAATCGATGTGCGGGCATTGAGTGTGGCCTGGATACCAGCTTTGGCGATCGAGATTGTCTGCTGTTCCATGGCTTCGTGAATGGCGACCTGATCGGCAATATCCATCTTGTCGAATTCGTCGATGGCGCAGATGCCATTATCTGCAAGCATGAGAGCTCCGGCTTCGATGGTGAACTCGCCGGTCTCTTCATCCTTGACGACAGCTGCTGTCAGACCAGCTGCGGAGGAGGCCTTGCCGGATGTGTAGACAGCGCGAGGCAAGAAGCTGCAGATGTACTTCAAGAACTGGGACTTCGACGTCGAAGGATCACCAACGATGCAAATGTTAATGTCTCCACGCAGTGCCATGCCCTCTGGTGTCTCCTTCGACACACCACTCATCAGCTGCAGGAGAATACCCTTTTTGATGACCTGGTGACCGTAGACCATGGGTGCGATCGAGTCGACCAGTCGCATAAAAATGTTGGGCTTGTGCACCATATCTTTCAGATCCTGAATCTCTGCTGCTGTGAGAGTCGCAAGGTACTCCTCCTGCGCTTCCTCTCCGGATGTTGCGTTCGACTCGATCTGACCCTGGTGTAGCGATGCCAGAATGTTACTGGCCTGTCCATTGAGATGGTGATTCGACGATTGTCCAGGCGTTGTGTGGTCGGGCGAGATCATGCAAGCAAGGAAGGACATGCGGTAGGTCAAGTCGCGCACACCAAGTGCCTTGAGACCACTAACCCCAGAGCCACCAACGTCGTTGCCGCGCGAAGTATTCGCGGTATCCCTCATGGCCTGCACTCGCACACCTGGTACACGGAACTGACTGACATCCGGAATGACAATAGCAGTACCTGTGAAGATGCACTTTTCTCCGGCCTTTGCGCGGTCGACCATTTCTCCTCGCAAGATGACGTCCATTGTCCGAGGCATGCTGCCTGTCGGGATCTCTGAGCTGTTCTCCTGGATGCGCACCTTCTGCCAATCCACGAATGTTGACTGCCTGATGTCCAATCGCCATCCTTCTCTGTTCATACATGTGACGTTCGGACACTGTGTAGGTTCGGTGTACTTGAAAGTCTGTTCGATGTTCGGAACGACTGTGTTGCAGATCTCGCAGACAAAGGTCGCCATTGACAACTCTGGTCGTACTTCGGATGTGCGCGTGGCAGTACCTGAGATGGAGAGCAGGCTGCCAATGGAGCTTGTTCGCAGCTGGCGGATGCGCGAAACGAGGGGCAGGTTGTAGAAAGCCAGAGTGAACAGCTTGTCGGTCTGCTGATTTGCTGTCTTCTCCTTCAGACTGTCGTTTTGACTTGTGGCGTTCTCGGCGAGCGAGGCGGCTGTGATCGAGGATGTCGACTCGGGCTGTCGATGCTGGCGGAAGTACTGCGGCTCGTACTTTGCGAGGAGGCTGTGAAGGGCGCGGATCATGTACGGCAGGAAGCGGTAGTATTCGCTAGCGATGGCCTGGGCCAGAATCCCATCTTCGTGCTTCATTAAGTGTGTGTAGTCCACGTAGAGTGTAGAAAGCTGGTAGAGCTTCATGCCGCGAATTTGCGCGACATAGTACTTGTCTGTCGTGGCGACGCTCGAGACCGGTAATGCTGAGGACGGAGTCTCTTCTGTATAGCTATACACCAGTCAGTATCATTCATCACCGCATTTCCTGCCAGACTCACTTCTCCAAGAACTCCTGGAAACGGAGCGACAAAGTCTCTCCAGTGACATCGACCACCTTGGGGATGTCTGTTCTTGGGCCGTTGGGTCGCCTTGCGCCTCCTCTTGCGCCTACGACCTCGTCGTCTGGGAAAGCCTCGATGTCGCTGTGCGCAGCATTGCTCTCTGAAGGTGGGCCACGAGGCCTTGCGGAGGAAGAGCGGATTCCCGTCGATTGTGGGGTAGGGCCACCAGCTGTGCTTGCTGGAGTAGCTGCGGCATCCGAGTGCAGTACAGCATCGAGGATTGAAGACATTATGGGTTGCTGTGTACCTCCAGGGCGGTGTCTGCGAGGGGTGGGTGGGGTTCTCGCAGGAGACGAACTGTCGCGAATTCGACGCGTTCTGTCGCGTGGAGCAACCAAGCTAACCAAATCGGGGCTTAATTGATTTCGAATGGAAAGAACGATCTCGAGGGCGACGGTAGATGCTGCGAGATATCTACAAATGCATTTACACTATGATGATGCCCATGTGACCTGTAGAATACGGCTGCAGCTCTGCAGCACTATGCAGGAGACAATGAGGAAGGGTATACAACTCAATCAGTCCCGTCCAACCCAAGCTCCTGTGCAAATGATGAGACAACGCAAATGCAACGCCGGTGACTGTACCCGACTCAACAACAAGCAATAATGCCAGAACGCCGAAAATGTGTCGCTATGCAGAAGACCAAAGTCCGATTGACGAGATGCCAGCATCTAGTCATTCAGAGTAACATCGTAGTTGTACTTCTCCTTGGCATCGTCGCCGTGGAGGCGCACGCGGTAGATGCAAGTGTTCGGCGCTCCCCAGTTCGATGTGACCTGCACGACGACTCTGCTCGTGGGTACCGAGAGCTCGGAATCGAGATCGAAGGTCTGTATGTGGTTGGAAGCATGGACGTTGTACTTAAACTTGCCCAAGCAAACGTAGCCGTGACCTTTGAGGTCTCCAGGATCCAGGCACTCGTTGTGACCCTGACCGTAGAGTTGTTTGATCGGCTGATCAGTCTCCGCCCACAACTCAATATTGCGAGGCGCGTTGCCAATGTTGCCATTGGGAGACATGCTCATGGGTGCATGCTCCATGGTGACCTGCTTGGGGTACATATATCGCGGGAGAGAGACACCCAGTCGAGCGTAGCCTCTCATCGGGTTTGGTGCCGCGCACCAGCAATCGCCGAAGTCCTCCCACTTCGTGAGTGCAGTCTTGGGTGGGTTTGCCCTACGTGTCCTCCCTACAAATAGGCTGGCGAGTGAGCTCGAGCCGTTGTCATAGGTGGAGGAAGTGCGTCCAGGCTCAATGAGGGCGCCGAGACCGATCGAGAAATAGTTCGGTTTCTTGAGATTCAGTTCGTAGCTGGCGACAAGGTTGCTCTGCGCGAGGGACTGCAGACGAATCGAATCCATCAAGGTCTTGCGAGCCTCGGCCTCAATTATCGTCTTCATCTGGGTCTCGTGCGTCTTCACGGCATCGACAATCTTTTGGTCGACCTCCATGGAAATACTCTCATAGTGTTGCCGCACTGTCTTCATGAACTCCTCACGTCCAACGATCTGTGGACGGGCGGTCGTTCCAGCGTCTACAGGCTTGCTGTCCAGCGCTTGCACCTTCCGACTGTTGGCTTGGAGGAACTCAATCCAAGTTGCATCGCTGCCCTTTGATTTCGCTTTGCTGAGCAGCGCATTCCAGAAATCATCTGTTATCTCGAGACGTCCTTCTGGCTGACGGCGGACAACGATAAGCTCCGGTAGCTCCTGCTTGATCGACTCGATAGCGCTATCGACGCTGTCGAACTTTGCTGCGTACTCCTTGTGGTTTTTCCACATGCGCGACCACACCAGATGGTCATCGTTGGTGCCGTCGCCATGCAGCCAGGTGAGGAGGGTGTTGGTCTCGTTGTACTTCCGCTGCGCAGGCTGAACCCAATCAGCTAGGTCATACCAGGCTGTGGAGATGCGATTGGCGACCGCGGTGTGCAGACCAACGTTGCGAGTAGGATCGGAAAAGGCTGTCGATAGTAGTGTCGAGAGAAGGAGGATGCCAGCAATAGCCATCGCGGCCCAGAACGTGTTTTGGAGTAGTGAAAGGTATGGCCACTCGGGTTCGTCTTCCAAAACTTCGGTTGGATCGACTTCTGAGGAAGGCTCAACTTGACCAAGCCACTGCTTGATCGCTAGAAGACGTTTTTGCTGAGGTCGTGCTTGGACTTGTGGCTGGAATTGAAGTTCAGCTGGTGGCTCTAGCTGTCGCTGGACTTCAGGTTGGGACTGCAGGTCTGGACGCGGCTCGACTCGTGACTCGTATCGTACTTCGGGCCGCTGCACGGTTCGGCCTTCGGGTAGGGGTGCTAGTCGCGATACAGTGTGAGGTGTGGGTCGTGGTCGCGGTGGTGGTGGGCCTTCACGTTGGAGCCGGGCACGCTCTTCTGCAAGGAGATCTTCGATAGACTCATCGATTGCTGCCTTGTCGGGTATAGGCTTAGCTCGAGGCAAGATTCGTGTCGATTGACCGGAGAGTCGCAGGGTGCTTCTGGGGACCGGGGTTGGCTGTTGCGATGAGGAACGCTGGAAGTTGCGACGCTGTGGTTGGAGATCCTGCAGCATGCCGGCTTCGTGATCCATACCAAACGATTTCGACGTGTTTCCGATCGAGAAGGCGAGATCATCGTCACTAAAAGGGATTTCAGGCGTCTCGGAGAAGGTAAAGGGCACTGGCACCCTTGACGGAGGAGAAGAACGTTCATGAACTGGCGACTTCCGTGTTGCTTGTGTCTCCTGCGTGTTCTTGCCGTTAAGAGCGCCGCTCATTCTTGCTTCATTGTTTAATTCATCAACACTCTCATCTTCTTCCGCCTGTTCTTCATCGTCATCGCGGGCTACTGCATCGCCTCTTTGGTTCTGAAATGCCTGTGCGAATCCCGTCGCGGTAATCGACAGCTCCTCTGCAGCACCCACACGACCGCTGGCGCCGTAAGCGTTCGACCGGCGAGCTTTGACTTTCGTGAGAGGACCTTGGCGACGTTGTCGTGTGCCACCCGAAGTCATAGTCGTAACGACTGATTGCTCGATCATAGATCCAGCTTTGGAACTCAGTCGTCCAGAGCGGCGTGGGGTGGGCCCGCCAAAGCCCGCTGACTGTGACATATTGAACTGGAAAACGGTTGTCAGAATAAGAAGAGATAGATATAAGAAAGGCTCAGCAGTCCAGCTGTGAGCTTAAGAAATTGCGCAATCGTGTGAGATGGAGGAATGAAAGTGAGGCAAAGAGGATGGGAGGTGGAAGAGACGAAGGTCGTGTACAAATTTGCGAGAAATTCACCTCGACAATAGCAGGCGACGGTATTGAGAACAACAAACTTGTCACAATGGCAAGAAATGAAGAGGCTGGGTTGTTGTCGACCTTCACCTCTCGTGCGGTGAAAGTGAACAGTTCCCAGACTTACGAACCGCAAAACCAATGGCTGGTCGTTCCGAGTAAGAAATTTGCACAACTCACACTGTCTATACGAGGCGCCTCTTTCCCGCTCATCTCTTACTTGCGATCGCCTTGCGACCGCGGCAATCTATGTTGGCCGTCTTTCGATGTTTTGCGGCGCTTCTGAAGTTCGATTCTCGAGGTGGCAGGGTTCCAGGATTCCCAAACACGTGTTGCCGTGCTCTTTCACGCGTCACACTTTCGGCTCGCCGCGTCAATGGTGTCCTGTTTGATTCGTTTCGCGTTTCCTGGGCTTGCGATCACAATACTGGGGCTGCTCGCAACGTCGAAGGTGGTTGTTGTTGATGATGAGGATGAGTTGTGAGTTGTGAGGTGTGGAGTCGAGGCGCGTGCAAGGGTCGGGCATCGTCTTGACCGCATTTAGTGGTGTGCGCCCCGTGCGCACCAGCATTCAAAGAGCGACGACAAAGAAGCAGCAGCAAGAAAGACTCAGCAGGCTGCTATTGACAGTTCCCGACTGTCATGCACCGACTCAAGCTGTTCAGCAGCTTGCTTGACGATGGGTGACTGCATGTCGCACCTTCCTTGACAGGAACGCTGTCATGTCGGAGCTCAATTTCAATTTCTTTGGCGTTTACCTGCACCAAGGAGGCTGTAGAAGTGGCACCAAAAGGTGATAACCATGTCACCCGAGCAAAGACAACCCTGGCAGCGGCAACGGGTGTGACAGTTGTAAATAGCAAGATGATATCCCTCCAGAGCAACGCGGTGAGACTGTTGTAACCTTGGGAGGTGGACCGAATCGCTCTTGATGCCGAACTCGTTGCTTGTGCATGCTTACCTTGAGGTCTAGATCGTCAAGTGACACCTGAATTGCTACATGTCCACTGTGAATGAGTCAATAATCAAGGTAACGACACAACTCGCATGTTCGGTCGTTGATTTGGGGCTCAATTGCTCGAGCATCAGGCCCGTGTCCAGCTCCCGCGCTTGCCGTAAGACGTTAGCTATCCGACACGGCTTATTGCGCAACATGTTGATTGCGCCGCGTGTACGGCTGGGTTGACCGTAGTAACATCAGAGTGCATCGTAACCTTTTATAACACGCAACTGCTCCCCACATAACAGACCCTAACCACCCTCTTGCTCGTCCTCCAAACTTCTACCACCCAGACTCTCCACACCACACATTACAATGGCTTCGAGATCTGTCCTCGTTACTGGGTAAAGCTGCCCCTCAACCCCACATTCCAAACTATGACATCTTGCTAACGCCTTCCAGTGGCACTGGCTACATTGGCTCGTTCACAGCGCTCGCTCTTCTCGAGGCTGGCTACAAGGTCGTCATCGTCGACAACCTCTACAACTCGTCCAAGGAGGTCATCAACCGCATTGAACTCATCTGCGGCAAGAAGCCCGAGTTCTACCAGCTCGACATCCAAGATGAGGCCGCGCTCGACAAGGTGTTCAAGGAGCACCCCGACATTGACAACGTCATCCACTTCGCTGCGCTGAAGGTAAGGAAGGCATGACCTCTCACGAGCCGACATACTGACAACAGACAGGCTGTCGGCGAGTCTGGCGAGATCCCCCTCACATACTACCGCGTCAACGTCGGCGGCTCCATCGCGCTCCTCTCCGCCATGGAGAAGAACAACGTCACAAACATCGTCTTCTCCTCATCAGCCACCGTCTACGGCGACGCGACACGCTTCGAGAACATGATCCCCATCCCCGAGCACTGCCCCATTGGCCCGACCAACACCTACGGCCGTACAAAGTCGACCATTGAGAGCGTCATTACCGACCAGATCGACGCGAAGCGCAACAACGCAAAGAAGGCCGGCAAGGAAGAGGAGGGCAAGAAGTGGAACGCCGCACTGCTGCGCTACTTCAACCCTGCCGGCGCACACCCCAGCGGCATCATGGGCGAGAACCCGCTCGGCGTGCCCTACAACCTTCTGCCACTGCTCGCACAAGTCGCAATCGGCAAGCGCGAGAAGCTGCTCGTCTTCGGCGACGACTACGCGTCCAAAGACGGCACCGCGATCCGCGACTACATTCACGTCCTCGACCTGGCGCGCGGTCACCTGCAAGCACTCAACTACCTGCGCGAACACCAGCCGGGCGTCAAGGCGTGGAACCTGGGTACTGGCAAGGGATCGACAGTCTTCGAGATGATCAAGGCCTTCGAGAACGTCGTCGGCCACGACCTCAAGTACGAGGTCCAGGGCCGCAGACAGGGCGATGTCTTGGATCTGACGGCCAATGCGTCGCTGGCGAATAAGGAGCTTGGCTGGTCCACGGAGTTCACGCTCGAGGATGCGTGTGCGGATCTCTGGAAGTGGACGGAGAACAACCCTGAGGGGTACGACCAGGCGCCGCCGAAGGAGTTTGTGGAGGCCCTGAAGAAAAAGGCGTAAGCAAGGGATTGTGTAATCGGGGAGGCCGAGACAGCAAGCACATTTGGTTTTGGGAAGCGCTGCATGCGCGTCGTTGGACAAACATATATCATCGCAGGCGCTGGTACATCACATCACATAGACTTATATACCAAAAGCATTTTACGTCACAATTAGAGGTTCTCTTTCGCGCGCGGACAGGAGACTGCGCATCACTTGTTCCTAAAACACAGACATTGCCCCGCATTGTGGCGGAGTTCAAGATCAACATGAGTCGGCCGGGGAGGTGTCAAGTCAAGGCTCGAGCAAGAGCATGGTTACTGTGACTGGTGGCTTCTAACGAGCAGGCCTCAACACATACGAAATACTGTACAGCCTTGTTGAGAGGAACCGACATGTGAAGGGTGGCAGTCGTTTTCGAAGATGGCCTTATGCACGGTGCATGGCGAATGAAGAACACAGCTGCGAGGCAGAATCTCATGTACACCGTACGTTCAAGCGGAGCCAGCAGTATGGCTCCGTGTAAGTGGATACATTTGATTGATACAAGGTATAGACTAACATCTCGTGGTATCTGGAGAGACGACCATCCACATACGAATAGCATTTGTGGATCATTGAGCGGCACTCTCCTCCACCTCTTCATCCGCGTCTTTCTTCTTCAGAGTTGGCAGTCTGATGGCGAACACGAGGATATTAGCGACGACGAAAACAATGATCGCTGAGATGAATGTCACTTTCAGACTGCGGTCATACGCCTCGATAACCTGGGCTTGATGCTTCGAGTCGAGGTCGATGATGCTTCGCACAGATTTGCGGACTGTGAGGATGATCTGTCACAATGTCAGCAATGTCTTGCGTTTGGCGAAGTAATAGTTACGCACCTCGTCTTTATGTCTTCCAGTAACAAGTGCATTCAAGTACGCTGTCAGTGCATTCTGCAAGATCAGACTGCTGAACGAGACACCCATGACCACGCCCAGACTGCGCCAGAGAAGCAAAGTACTCGTCATGACAGCCTGATCTTCCTGCGTGCTTGTCGCAAGCACAGCGAGAGAGGTCGCAGGGAACGAAAGGCCTTGTCCGACGCTCGACGGGATCAGAAAGATAGTCGCCAGCCATGCGGGGATGGCGTCCCACATAGCACTCAGTCCCACACTCCCGATAAGCATCGACAGAGTACCGATGACGATGAGCCACTTCATGCGGCCGGTGGCTGTCATGATGAATCCACAGCTTACACCGCAAATCGTCAGCGCAACGGACGGGCCACCAAGCCTGAACCCCGACACTGAAGCGGATTCGAGCTTGACGGCCTGGAAGTACAGCGGTGCGTTGAACAAGATCGTATTGATGCCCAGCGCAGCGAAGAAGTTGTTGAACACCAGACTGCCTCGCGGCCGGCTGAATAGCATCGGCAGCGGCATGACGGCGCGTTTGGCGTGCTTCTCGACGTATATCAGGACTGACCCTGCTACACCAGCAACGACAAGCGATGTGATGACGAGAGGGTGTTTCCAGGGGTACACGTTACCGCCGAGATTCAAGCCCAGGATGAGACTCGCGACAGACCCGGTGAGCAGAATGGACCCAGCAATGTCGAAGCCACGCAGCGCATCGCGAATCCCCAGGCCAGAGCGCGCGTGCAGATTCGGACCCAAATCTGATGGCGTGGTGAAGAAGGCGTTGATCAAGAGAAGCAAGAACACGGGGATTTGGATCGCAAAAGTCATACGCCAGCCTAGCTTGTCGCATAGGAAGCCCCCGAACGCCGCACCGCAGGCGGAGCCGCCGCCGTAGAAAAGGTTGATGTATGCCTGGTACGTGCCGCGTACTTCAATGCTGACCAGGTCGTTGGTCATGACGTTACCCATTGATAAAACGCCGGCAGCGCCTATGCCGCAGAAGGCGCGGGCGGCGATGAAAGAGCCGATGGATTGAGCGAACGCACACCATGCAGTCGTTGCTGAGATCAAGACAAGACCTGCAACGTACAATGGTCGACGGCCAATAGTGTCAGATAGGCGCCCCATAAGTGGCTGAAGGGAAGTTGAGGTCAGGAGGAAAGCTGTGGACAGCCATGATGCCGAGTTTGAGGCGTGGAAGTAGGATGTGATGACTGGGTGACTTGATGCCATAAGTGTGGAATCGAACATGGCCACCTGAAAGGGTCAGCGGCAGTCTTCAATTGTGTGAATCCTACTTGAAACCGATCCATCTAACTTACAAAGTAACCCATCAGTATGCCTCCAAACACACACCTGAACCGCCATGCAGGCACGCCTTCGAGCAACCCATTTTTCTGGAATCTCACAAGATGCTCCGCTTCTGTGCGCGAGATACTCTTTCCCAGTTCTGGAAACTGTGGGACTTCCTGTCCACCTTCCCCAATCTCCTCACTTGCCAGAACATCCTCTTCTGATATGGGCACAGGCTCTTCTTGGCGCAGCCCTGGCGATGCGAGAAGGGGTGTCCGCTCCGAGGGTCCGGTAGAGGAGGTGACACCGGCACGCGCAGGAGATGGCATGTCGGGCGAATTGCACAAAATCGCCCTCAATACCCAAAATTCGAGCAGTTCCGAGGTTCAATTGGATGTCGTGAGGAACGCAGACTCGAGCGTCATCGGCGTCAAACGTCGCGCCGGCAGCTGTACCAATGCCTCCTTCCCTGATTTGGTTAACGCTCCCGAGGGTCACCGCCCTGCATCACACTTATCAAACGCCGAGTATCAACGCCACGTGCTCAATATATCTTGACATTTTCCTCCGATCCTCACTCTGATACTCAAAATCCTGTCACAATGAAAACACCACTTCGGATAGCGTTTCTCCAATGCGACATCCCGCCACCTCACGTCGTCGAGCTGTACGGCGCATATGACCGCATCTTCACTACGTTGTTTGAGAAGGCCGCTTCGGGCCTCGGGTTAGATTCCAAGAAAGATCTTGAATTGAGCGCCTTCGAATGCGTGACCGCGCAGGAGTACCCGAACATTGACGACATCGACGCCGTCCTGATTAGCGGATCAAGTAAGACTGACCTTTCCTACTACCATGCGTGATGCTTCGCAGGTTGCTTCGCATCGGAGTTTCATCGGAGTGTCAACAGGGCTGACCGAGCAGGACACAATTCCTTCGACAACGATCCATGGATCTTGAAGCTTGTCGAGTTCACGCAGAAGGTGCTGAAGCAGGACCGCGTACGTGTTATTGGTGTCTGCTTCGGGCACCAGATCCTCGGGCGCGCGCTGGGCGCTCGCGTCGGGCGGAGCGATAACGGGTGGGAGATCGCCGTCCTGCCTGTCGAGTTGACTGCTAAAGGGAAGGAAGTGTTCCAGCAAGATACACTCGTAAGTTTTCGTGGACTGCTGTCGTACTGAGCCTTGTGGTCGGACTGGACTAATGCGACAAGGCTATCCACCAAATGCATAAGGACATTGTGTTTGAATACCCTGAGGGTGTGGAACCGCTCGGTGGCAGTCCGAGGTGTCTCACGCAGGGCATGTATCAGAAGAATAAGCTTATATCGGTGCAAGGGCATCCGGAATTCCACGAGGGTATCGTGAGTAGGTTGGTGAAGATGAGGAATGAGCAGGGTATCTTCAATGATGAGCAGACGAGGGATGCGCTGAGTAGGGTGGGCGATAAGCATGATGGTGTGGTCATCGCGCAGGCATTCTTGAGATTTTTACTCGAGGACTGAGGGCAAAGAGCTGGTGCGATTGCCTTTGGCTGTCGCCGAAATAAGACTGGTGGCACTGCTTGCTGCTCACGGCAGTCTCGTGGTTGCGAAGACGATCGCGAAGAGTTGGCAAGATGACTGTGACTTGCGTGGGGACGGATTCGAAGTTAGACAAAGAACAAATATTGAACATGATAGACCACAACAAAGATTTCACATACACATTCGCGCTTCATGCTACTGAAACACTTCCGCAAAGATCCTCACTTAATCCAACTGCGCCCACCTCTCATCCGCATTTACCCAAGTCTTCATTCACAACCCCCCGTTCTCTAAATCATAACCCAGACCTAGTACTGCGTGGGCCCCGAGGTAGCAGCAGCCGGTCCAGCACAGCTACTCACAACCGTCCAGCTCGTCGCACACCCCTCGGGACACTTGGTCGGACACGGCGCAAACACCGTATCCGTCGCCGTGCGCGTACAGCAGCTGTCCGTAATACACGGTTGCGTGATGGTGCGAAGCTGCAGACAAGCAGGACGGAGGCATGTTGCGGCGTTGAAGGCGCATGAAAACCAGGGCGCGGGCGTGTCGACGCGAGTTGTGAAGGAGGGACAGTGGCGCGGCGCCAGCGAGGTTGTGGTGATAATGGTTCGGATTACGGTTTTGTAGGTGCGGGTTACAGGAGTTGATGCTGGGCAGGTTTCGTAGGAAGGTGGAGTGTAGGGTGGGATGGCCAGCGTGAGGGAGCTCAGGTGGGTTAGCGGTGGAATTGACGGGAGTGTAGTTGGATGTACCAGAGACTCAAGAGTAGTGAGAGGATATGCATGGTGCAATGTTCAGATTAGAGCTGTCATCGTTTGCTCATTAGAGCTCCTGCAAAGCGGGTCTTTATGCTCTGCTCGAGTCTCATTTCCTATTTGGGGACCATCAACGATAATGCTTTTGCGAGGGATACGAAGAGCAGTTCTTGTCACGAGTTCGAAGTGAGGGGTTGATGATGCTCTTGCTGTCTATTTGTGTCACACATTTTCGTATACAGTCTTGGAATGTGAGGAGGGTCCTGAGGTGGTGATGGAGCTGAGCTCATCCCGCCAATCGGCTCTCAAGTGGCTTCTCCATGACCAAACACATCGTGACGCTTGACTCCAGACTATTGTTGCTATTTCGGGCAAACTTGGTGTTCTTTAAACGGTGTCAAATGCTGTGTCGTTGTGGCGACCAGATGGACTTGTGCATGACCTTGTATCCACTTGACGTACTGTCAATACCAATCAGCCTCTGAAGTGCAAACCTCGGTCTGAACGTCATGCTCGCCGTTGTTCTGAGAATCGCAGCCTCGCAATAGCGCTCGTGGTGGTTGGTAAGAAGTAGTGCAAGATGATTCCAGCGCGGCTTTGGACCGCTTTCGATTTGAACGCCCTTGATGCCAGATATATGTTACACGTGTATACAATTTCGCATGAATCTCGTCTATGCGGCCGCGGCCTTGGGCTTCTTGGTTCCGTACTTCGATCTCGATGTGATCCTGCTTCCAACACCACCCTACATCTTGTTAGCCGTGCCCATGTCCGTCAAAGGGTGATACGTGCCAGATCCAGCGCTCCTCTGACCAAATGGTACTTCACACCGGGACAATCCTGCGCGCGTCCACCTCGGACCATGACGACCGAATGCTGCTGCACATTGTGACCTGCCAACGTATCAGCTTCAAACCATCTTGTCTCCCAATGTTGCCTTCAACGTACCCTCTCCAGGAATGTATGCTGTAATGACCTTCCCTGTGCTCAAACGCACCCTAGCAATCTTCCTCTCGCCAGAGTTGGGCTTCTTGGGCTTCGTGGTGCCGACCTTCAGACATACGCCCTTCAGCTCTGGTCTGTTGGCAAGCTGCGGCGATCGCAGCTTTCGCGCTCTCTGCTGTATCCTTCCTTGTCGCAGGACCTGGATCAATGTGCATTTGTTGGCTCGTGGCGCGGGTGTAGGGCCGAGGGAGAGGCCAGCGAAGGCATTGTGCAGCGGTGTGGCGGCGTTTGGCGACCGCGCAGCAGTCAGAGGGGACTGCGCGAAGACAGAGGGCCGCGCGAGGCGTCGAAGGAACTGAGCGGGCATGGCGGCGGCGGTGGTGATGTCGTTGTACAGTCGCGGTTGCCAAAAGTTCGAGATGCGGCGCGATCGAACGGAAGGTGCTGGTCTGTGCGTCGAGCGCCCTTCCTCGCGATGGGACGAGGGCACCTTCTCAGTAAAAGCAAAGTCAAGCCGCATTTCCTCTGAGATGCTGCAACCCTTTCAAAAGGAAAGAGCCCCCTTACAAATGATACGATTCCACCATTCTATCTTGTTTGTTGCCTCTTGGCATCGTAAGTACCATCTTCAGCGCCTCCAACGGCGTCGTCTCCATCAACCAACCTTACTTCGTCCTGATCCTGCGTCAACGATGCTGCCCGCCTACGATCAATCTCCGCTTTGATTGCTCCCTCTCTGTTCAGACCCTCGTACAGGGCCCAGGCTGCCAAGGTCTTTGCATCTCTGGCGCCTTCTCTCCAAAGATCCTCATATCCAACAACCCGCAGTGTGATCATCTCTCCTTGACGCTTCTCTCCGGTCAGCTTGCCACGAAGGTCTTCAATCTCTTGACGATCCAGCTCCTGGGATTTGTCAGCGCACGTTTCAACCAAGTGCATCAGGACACTTACCTTTTCCCACAAGAAAATTGGCATGAACTCGTCTGAGCCACCCGGACTGGGATACATTGCGTTCTGCATCGATGGCTCTGACATTATGGAGCGGCGCAGCGCAAGCTCTGTCAGATCGATCAACTCCGACTCTGGCAGAGTGAACCCGGTCTCTTCGTAGATTTCTTTGGCGGCAGCTCCTCCAAATGTTTTGGCGTTGTCAATCATGCCAGCTGGGATCTCGACAAACTTCAGACTGCCCGCAGGTACTCGCGGCTGCTCCGTCAAGACCACCCATCTCTCATCCCTGGAGTCTTTCGGTCGTAGGATCATCAGCATCGCTACGCTGCCCCCTCGCAGAAAAGCCACACCGGGAAGCTTGATGTCTCTGGCATTGCGGATGACAGCTTGCAGCTTGACGAAGCCAATTCTCTCGCCAAACCAATCTACCGATTGAATTGTGATGGTCTCCAAACGATACGGGTCGTTTCTGAAGTCGTGTGCTGGATCTGTGTACTGAAGTTCCAGGTTCGACTTGAGTGTCTCCTTCCAATCTCTGAAGGCTGGGAAGTCCAAGAGCTGCTTCCCGGTTATATTTGTCGCCGCAAGCGTAACGACCACTTTGCCGCGAAAGCCGGCAAGCTGAAAGGTTGCCGGCGTCGTCATCGTACAACAGGTGCTTTCGCGACGAATGGTGAACTCGAATTCCCAGTATGCGTACGTTGCCTTTTAACGGTCTAGCTAATGGAAAGCAGGAGTTGCTGTGTCTCCCACGGGACGCGCAATGACTTCCTGAAATCCGGATCCTCAAATTTTGTACCCGCCTTGCTCCACGACTTACACAGTACTGGTCCGCTTGATCGGAAGATCAATTATAAGCGCTAGGCTCGGGGGCCGCCCCGCTTCGTTCCCAGATACGCCTAACGGCGCTGACCGCATATTGATGAGAGCGCGAAAGGCTAGCACCCCAGCCTCGCTTCAGCAGCTACCATGTTATAGCCAATCTTGCAAACAATCGCGCTGTCCAAGTTGGCTAGTTTGGGGGCTGATTCGTCATCGAAGCTCTTCCTTTTGATGAAGCACTTCTTGACCCTGCATTTAGGAAGGTCTTGTCATAAAGGTTGGTGGGTCTTCAGCTGGTCCACCGTTCGCATATCTTAGCAGCCAACAACATCTCTCGGGATAGCTTTACATTTCCTCGATATCCTGACCGCAGTCCTTGCTCTTATCTTCGTCATCTTTTGTGACGATGCTTTGCGACGTCTGTTTTCGCATGCTCCGCGGACAAGATGGTAGGGTTTGGAAGGGCACATATGATTTGCATTTCAACCACCACTCAGGCTGGAGCTCCCTTCGCCGTTCTGCTGATATGAACTGTGGGATATGCCGGGTTTTGCACGAAGAACTGCATTCAAAACACCAAGCGACGTTGAGAAGCTCGACAACCGAAACCCAGTCTTCACCCGTTCCAAGTCCGCAGAACCAAGAGGATTCAAATGTCCAGATAAATGGCGGAGGCGCCGTGACTTCTCCTTCAAGCAGCTCAAGGCCTCAATTGCGCAGCGCGAGCTCCAGGGAACCCCAATTCAGTATATCAGCCATGCTGTCAAAGCTTCACCACGCAAGGGTGGCTGAGTTGTATCGCTTGGACTTCAAAATGCGGTACGACCGCACACGATGCAGACGAACATTTATTTTGCAGAAGAATGGTACGCGCCCCTTTATGGTACCCTTCAATTTTCTGACCCCATCATGAAGACTCCAGTGATCCACCATTTCGCACACAACTCTCCCACGATACATCATCCGACGAAGTATACACTTTGGTGCTGAATTGGATGGCTAGATGCACCCGAGAGTGCAAGTCACACTGCAGCGAAGTCGGTCAAAAGGCGCCGAAGTGGTACCCTGCACGGCTGATCAGTCTGGCACCGCTGAAGAAAGCAAATCCTATGAGTCCAACAGCAAGAGACGAGATACGGTGGAAGAAGGACGGTAACTGTTGGACAAGAGACGATAAAGGGTCGGCAAAGGAGGTCAAAGTTACACTCGTTGAGACTCAGTACTGGCCTGACCAGAGACCTCCAGACAACGTTCGTTACGTCACGCTGTCTCACTGCTGGGGTCAAGGCGTCACAGAACAACACAAATTGACGTCGCGCAACATCGACGCCATGAAAGAAGGCATCCGTCTGGGTGATTTGCCCCAAACTTTTCAAGACGCAATCACGTTCGCAGCTCGACTACCTCGTGTTGGCTATATCTGGATCGATTCTCTATGCATCAAGCAAGGGCCGGACGAGCAGGACGATTGGTTAAAGCAATCTGCAACTATGGACAGAGTCTATAGCGAGACTTTCCTCAATCTTTCGGCCACGCATGCTTCGGACAGTCAAGGAGGCCTATTCAGACCCAGGATACCCGAGCTTCTGTTAGAAGATGAGATTACGCTGAACATCGAAGGTCTGCCAGGCGCACATCCACCTCCTACAGAGCACGTTGTCCGAAGAGGAGCAGCACCAGTTCAGATCTCTTTTGCAAGGAAGCTCCTGAGTCTACTCGGACCACGGTCGATATTCCAACTCGTTTGCTACATTGTCCGATTTCTAAGATCACGGCTCGGAGTCTTGGCCGACTTGATCAAAAGATCGCCTACTCGCATGTATGGGACTACACCTCGCGCATCGGGCCCCGGAGCAGGCATCAGGGCTTTGAAACGATCCAGCTCCAAACTTGGGGTTCTCAGCGCAATGAAGCGCTCCAGCGCTGGTCTCAGCGAAGACAGTGATGCGGGGCTAAGAGTCGAAACTGAGCGTCACAACTTGAAGCGCTGCACGATCCTGGATGCCTCGTTCTGGTCGAATCGAGTGGATAAGGCGCCAGTCAATCGAAGGGGCTGGGTATTGCAAGAGCGGCTGATGTCACCCAGAGTCCTGCACTTCTGTCATGATCAGGTCGCTTGGGAATGTTGCGGGTTCGACGCCGCGGAAGGGCAACCAGAGGGCATGCCTAACTTTCAACTGACATCCGGAGGTATCGTCGAGGAGAGCCGACTCAAAGGGCTCGAAGTCAGATCTGATGGCTCGCGTCTTCGAAACATACGCTTGGATGGCTACAAGGAGCCAGACCCACGACTACGACCAGTCATCTACGCTCTTGAGCTATGGCGCCGCATTGTAGAGGTGTACGCCAAGACCGCCATCACAAATTCTGAGGACAAGCTTATCGCCTTGTCTGGTATGGCTAAGCTCATGTCTGATAAGTTTGGCTCTAAAGACAAACCCATTGAATACCGTGCGGGTCTCTGGAATGTCCACCTAGAAAGTCAGTTGCTCTGGCAAGTGGACCCAGTCTGGCGAGAAGTCGATGAGACATTCGAGAACTTCTCCACATCACCAGCTACATACCGTGCACCTTCATGGTCCTGGGCAGCTGTTGATACACAGAGGGGCCATGGTATTACATATGGAGACATCACCAACAAGGACTTATACCTCAAGATTAGAAATTCGGAGGTTCAGCCTCGTGCCATGAGCAACCCTTTCGGAATCGTAGAGAGCACAGGCACTTACATTGACATGTGGTGTAAGTTGCGCAGAGCTATTCTGTACCCCAAAAATCCAATCACCAAAGGTCGATTTGGCTGGCGACTTGTCGATCGCAAAGGTCTCGATACCAAGGAGCATACGAACGTCTACCTCGACTGCCCCGCAGACAACGCTCAGACAAACATGTTCGGGACCGACCACGAGGCCTCGCGCGTTTTCGTCATACCTGCCGCCAAAGGGCCTCGCGTTGCGTCTGAAGAGAGCAAGTACTTGACGTGCCTTCTAGTGCAGTGGCTACCAGGTCATGCGGCAGGTTCTGCTGTGTTCCGGCGCATCGGCATCACCAAGCTAAGTCCCTGGGCAGACAGTGAGGCGCTGGCAAGGCCTAAGGAAAACGGCAACCCAATTGGCGACTTCAAGATCTTGGACATGTTGCAGAGCGACGTAAACATGCCATATGAGCGGTACGATCCCGAGGAGGGCAGACATCTGATTCGCCTTGTCTAGCTCACACGGTCTATCACACAACCGGTCGACAATTTCAATGGAAGTTTGCCCTTGGCGCAACAGCGTCGCTTGCAAGCTTTCTGCACAGTAAACGCCGCTCACAAATGAATCCTTGGTCCCGACCACGACGTCTCCCTCATCTACGCCGTCTCTGAGGCAAAGAGACCACACGTCATATCGGAAGAGAGCAGGTGTCTTGCTTGCCCCATCGCTGAGCATCAGCCTGACCATAAGGCTGGTATGGGCGTCTTCGGACTCATCCATCGATCGGGCACGGTTACAAGATCGAGCCCTGAGCGCACAACGAAACAGTGAATAAGTATAGCAAGCGTGGTGACATAAAGACGTTCAAAGTTACGCAGAGCGGTTCGGCATGAGAAATACGGTGCCGCATATGTCAGACACACGAGACACCTTTTCTAGGAATCATGCTTAACTTTACCCATCTTGGGTGGCGCTCAGTTTCTCTGGTGCATGGATCTCATCATGGGCAACGACACCAGTTTTCCGACGCTCCTCAATTGCCTGTTGAAGAGTACCCTCCCTACTCAGATCCTCGTACAATGCCCAAGCCACCAAAGTCTTTGCGTCACGCGCACCTTCCTTCCACAGGGATCCGTAGTCACAAATGCTCAGCGTGAGAATCTCACCTTCTCTCACCAAAGCTGATTTTGCCCTGAGGCTCTCGATAACCTGACGGTCGACTTCCTATGTAAGGCCAGAGCATTTCGGCCTATAGATATGTGCGATACTGACCTTTTCCCACAGAAATATATGTACAAATTCATCTGATCCTCCTGGACTAGGGTACGTGGCATTCCTTACATAGTCTTTGGCCTGGGACTTGTGTAATGCAAGCTCCGTCAAGTCGAGCATATCTTCGATCCGGATTCTGATGCCTGTATCCTTCTGGAACTCCAGTGCAGCCTTCCCTGCAAACTTGTTGTCTCCGTCTATCATTCCAGCAGGAATTTTCAAGACTTGAAAACGACTGAAGCTGGGCTTCTGTCACGTTGTACGGGATGAATACCTTCACTGAGTCTCCAAAGCCATCTGCCTCACTCAGGAAAAACTCTCCCAAGTTTGGTATCTAATCTTGGTCGACTACGGCAGAGCTCAGTATCTGTGAGGCAATCGTGTAAGTGCAAAGGTGTGTTCTATGAAAAGGCGAAATTCTTGCGTGTGAGCTGAAGAGAAGAGGGGGCATGCAGGAGGTTTGGTTGACAATGCTGATACATGTGGCTGCATGCAATATCTTTCCCCTGCTAGAAGCAGTCCTTCGCATGCACGAAGTCTATACTTTGGCCTATCACGGGCTGCTAGTGGTGCACAGGATGCGTTCTGGTGTCAGCGTTTAAGCGCCCGTCGCGAGAGCCTGCCTGATGCATGCGTCGCTTATGCACACCAGTCCGCGCTATAGCATTGGTCCAGCTCGCCAAGAGACCAGAGTTACAGCCTGATAAGCCGCCTCTACGCCTGTGACAAGTTTCTTATTCATTCAGCCTTCCTGCCCTGGGGCATCTTTTATAGTTTTTCCTATTCTCTGATGACTGTTTGAAGAGCTCATAACCAAACATGACCTGCAAGAAGTGTTTGAGAATGCTGGGCGACTCAAGAGAGAGATATCCGCCTAATTATTATGGGACGTACGAGCTGGGTTTCCTCCATCATCATTCGACAGGACAAGATCTATGCGCTTCAGCAAAAGCCAACTGCGGCATCTGTCGTGTCATGCTGGAGGGCCTGGAAGCCGCACTGCGCAAAACTTCCACTGAGACGCTGTGCTCCAGTGATCCGATCCGTTCAGAGTTCAGTGGTATGCATCTAACGTCGTTCAAAATCCTTGCATGGTCACAGCGCCATTGCAGATGTCGAGCTGACGATGGGAGCCTTTCTATCTGTCTATAAGATCGACGAGAAACACCGTGTTGATGATGTATACTGTCTCACTATGGAGCTACGCTGCAAAGATGTTCATGTCGAATGAACGTTCCTGCTCGAGCCCTCAAGTAAATTCCGAAACGATTGATTTCACAAGAGCTGACGTATACAATCAGAAACGCAAAGCTCTGGAGATTTTGGCTACCGCGCTGATCTAACAAACCGCACATCTTCGAACAAAGTCTTCTGAATGGCCTCTCACTAGATCCAACGCTGTAAGTGCGTAGACACTAATCAACGCGACTTCTACCCAACCCGTCTCATCAGCCTGAAGAACCTGAAATCAGGCCATCTACGTTCCCTGGATCCTGGATCTGAAGATAAGTACAACGGTTTCAAGGTGGAACTTGTAGAGACTGCAGATCGAAAATTCCTGGATACCAACAATCCAAACCACGTAACTCTGTCATATTGCTGGGGCCGCGGAGTTGACACAAGCTACAAAATGACGTCCGACAATCGTGCGCAGTATCAGCAGGGCGTACCACTTGGCCGTCTTCCAAAGACCATACGTCACCCAATGCTATTTGCGGCTCGAATTCCACATGTAGGATACATCTGGATCGACGCATTGTGCGTCAAACAGGACCCCGGTTCTTCTGATTGGGAGAGCCAATCAGTGTAAATGGATAAAGCATACCAAGGAACGTACCTCAACCTGTCAGTTACGACCTCAGTCGACAATGCGGGAGGCCTCTTCAGGGCACGGGAACCTTCCCAGCTCAGCGAGGAGACTGTATTCGTGAACGTACACAGCTTGCTACGTGCCTCTCTTCTTCATGCCAGGCTACATGCTCAAAGATAATTACCCGGGACATATTGCGTAGTTCTGCCGGTTGAGTACTGGTTCGATCGGGTAGACCAGGCACCAGTCAACAAACGTGGCTGGGTTTTCCAGGAGAGAAATCATTCACCGAGAGCTCTGCATTTCAGTCGAGACCAGATAGCCTGGGAATGCCAAGGTATCAAGGGATGTCGCAGTCTCACAGCTTGTGAAAAGTCACCCAATGGCCTAGTGAACTATCGTCTCGATTTTTGCGGAGGTATCGAGGTCGTTCCGGAAGAGACTTGGACACGTGATCGTCAAACTCCCGCGTAGGGTTCACAGCTGACAAAAGCTGCAATGGAACTTTGGTCCCGCACTGTTCAGGCTTTCGTTCAGAAAGAACTAAGTAAGCCCCGGGACAATTTGGCTGCATTAGCTGGTCTGGCCAGGTCGATGCAAGAAAGACTGGGAGAATGCGACTATGCAGGGGGCCTTTGGCGCACGAGACTGGAGGTGCATATGCCATGGTATCGTCTTGAAGCTCAACTACCGTGATATGTTGAATCTGATGACGATCGGCGAAAGACCAGGTCTCCACAGTCTGTGTCCTCAGAACAGTACTGCGCGCCATCTTTCTCGTGGGCAGCCATTGATTCCAGCGATCGAACCCTGGTCTACGCCAATTACGACATTGAGAAGTTCCAAGTCGAAATTTGCCAAGTTTCCATGATTGACAATGGCAACCGGTATGGAATGGTCGAGGAGTCATCGTTTGTATCAGTCTGGTGCAAACTCCGAGACGCAACGCTGTACCCATCACGAACATACAGAGAAAGACACGTTGTCAGATTCGACGATCTCATATAACGTGGTTCACAAGCGAGCAGGCCACCTAAGCAAGCGGGCTACTTAACACTAGCAACACGCCTTTACAGCAACCTTACATAACACTATATAAATAAATTATAGGTTAGACAGAGTAATAATATTATTTAGAAGATTTGCTATTATCTATATCTTCTATTTCTACCTTATAAGTGTAGAAATTATGTCTAATCTCCCTATAACACCTGTAGTATTGCCTAATATGCACCCTCTTTATAGGTGTCTTACCTATACTATAACCCTTACCCTCCTTTTTAGTAATTAAGTTAACTACCTTACTAACTATAAGGGTCTCCTCTATACGTATATAATATTACTTATAAGTCTTGCGCTTTATAAGATCCTTAATAGCAGTTTGTATATGTGCCTATTCCTCCTGCAGTAATACTATATTATACGCTATCTACTAAGCACTCTTACTTAACTATCTAACCTATTTATCTAACAAACTTGCTAGAGACCCTTAATAGATTTAAATTTGCTTTTAAATTAGAGTTAACTACTCCTCTACTTTATAAGTGTTGTGTAGTGTCTTTAGCTCCTAGGTAATATTACTAGGTTTTAGTAGTATTAGCATGCATAGGCGCATATTAAGCTTTAATAACACTACCTCTAGGTTGTATAGGACTAGCCTAGCACCTCTAAAGCCTGTATAAACATTCTCTGCTGTAAATGTCTTCTTAAATATTACTTTAAAGGCTAGTAGGAAGGTTTCCTTATTAATATAGTAGATATAACTACGTGCTAAGGCTAAGATCTTATTACTATATATACGCTTTAGTAGCAAGAAGCAGGTAACATTAAGTAGCTATAATAAGTGCAACAAGTGTGCTAGTATATAGAGAGTGATTATCTTCTTCTCTTTATAGTAATCCTAGAAATCTACTAAGTAATAGCTCTTATAGCTGTTAATAATAAGTAACTAGTATACCCTAACAAGCTTTGCATGCGTGTTAAAGTATTTAAGCTAGGTAAGTGCTAGATTATTGTTAGTCTAGCTAGTAGGACTAATATTAATAACCTAGTCCTATAGAAGGTCTCTAGTAAACTAGTTAGAGATTAGAACCTTGCTAGTAAGGATAAGGAACAGTAAGATAACCTTCCTTATTAACTTAACACCTTATACTAGAGTAACCTACTTATAATTACTAGGCTAGAGTTTCTTCTACTTCCTAGACTTCTCTAAGCTTATTACTACTAGCTGTAATAAGATCTTACCTGTTATAGGCTGAGCCCTAACTGTACAGGGCTACGTACAAGACTCGCTCACGTAACTTTATAAGCAAGGCTTGGCACCCCTTAATCTGTCTTGTACAAGAGGAGCAAGTTGTCTTCTCTATCTTTTAGCTTCTGTAGTATAGGACAAATGCATACTTGTTAGAAGGCTACTTTAACCCTTAACATAAGCTAAAAGATTAAATCTATAAAAAATCCCCTACAGTACCTATATAATAGAAGGGGGAGGGCTTACAAACAAATAAGTAATTTAATAGTTACAGTATATATATAAACACTAAGAACAGCTTAACACAATAATTAAATCCCTCTGTACAAGCCTAAATAAAATAAGAGTCTAAGCGCAGACACAGTAGCAGTTATATAACACCTTACGCAATAATACCTAATATAATAGAGGGAACGCAATAATAGAGGAGAGTAAGGGAACTAGTGTTATATAAGGGTATAATATATAAGAACCCTCCCCTATATAACCTATAAAAGTAAGACTTCCTAATATAGAAGTCTTTAAGGATAGTACACACAAATAGTACCTATAATAAAAAATAAAAGTAAAGGCTAAGCTGTATAGCAACTATACAGCCTTCCCTATAGAAGAGTTATAGGTCTAGTACCTTATTACTTATATAAGTAGGCAAGCGTTTAATGCGCTATTACTATACATAGACTAAATTATAAAAAGAGTTGCTGTACCTGTATCTAGCAAGCTATAGTCCTATCTAGATACCTTCTTTAAAGACCTAACAGCAAAAGTAAAAGTATTAGAGTACCTTTATACAACTAAATAAAGAAGCTAAGAATATAACTAACACGTACAAAGCTTTAACCTAAAGCTCTAAGAGGCTAGCATAGACAACACTAGCAACACGCAGAAGATTAACTACCTACAGAACAGTCTAGCTACTAGACTGCTAAAAGCCTAGGTAGGCTATTAACCTGTAAAAGAAGAGTTATACAACAAATTTGTAAACTAATTACAAGTTATATAAGAAAACCTAAAAGCTATAGACTAGATTATATTAGGTAAAAAGTTATACAGAAACCTAGACTATTAAGAGTCCTCCTACTAAAATAGTAATAAGATAGACTAGACTCTAACTGTAGGAAGTCACTAACCCTGTATAAAGAAACTACAGAAGTACTAGGGTATAGAGGAAGAGATCTAGGATAGACGCAAGTTAGGCGCCTGCCTAAGGTGTAGCTAGCAAGGCTATAGAGTATAGGAGTGCAGGAAGAAAGTCCCCTTCTCCCTGCTAAGTTATACAACAAAGCCTAAGCCTTATAAGGCTACACAAGTAGCAGCTGTATAAGCTACTAAAGACTCTTCTTCTTCTAAGAATAAGAGAAAAGAGTAACTCTAGTAGAAAGTCGCACGCTAGGGTCTACCTAGCAAAGTCCTTAGCCTGTACAGAGTACACATTTATTACTTCTTTAATTAGCTGCTACAAAACTAATGTCTGTTTATACTATTATTCATTTATATACTGCAGTTGTTGCTATAATTAATAATAGGTGTTATACATTTACTCTTATAAATAAACAGCTTATACAGAAGGAGGACTTACTGCGCCTTCCTATTACACCTATTAAAGTAGAAGGAGTAGGAAACTAAAGAAGCACAATTTCTAAGATTACAGAGTTTACATTAGACATAGGCAGCGTACAGGAACAACAAGTTACTGCGTACATTACTTTGTCTACATACAACTACAATATAATCTTAGGGAAGACATAGCTTAAGAGTGTTAGGGGAGTAATTAATGCTAAACAGAAGTTAATATAGATAAAGCAGTACAGTGTTTCTGTACAGAGTTTAGAGGCTACTACACCCTTTAACTGCTACCTAGTGTTAGCAGTCACATTCTAATACTACGTATAGAAGAGTTAGAAGAAAGAGCTAGGCTTACAAGTATTTGCTGCAAGCATAAAGGACATTTAAAAGGCGCTTAAGGTTAAACCTAAGCTTATATCTAAGGAAGTTCTTACTACTCTTCTGCCTTACCATTAATTATATATTAAACTCTTCCTACCTAAAGAAGGCAACAAGCTCCTACTACACTAAGGTCCTAAAGTAGACTATATTATTAAGCTAAATAAAGTTAATAGAGAGACGCTAAAAGTACTATACAGCCTACTCTATATAATATTAAGGGATAAATTACTTATGCTTTGCTGTACATTGCTAGACCTACTAGAGAAAAGGTTTATTAGGGCAAGTAACTCTCCTGCAGCCTCCCTAGTCCTCTTTATACAGAAACTAGAGGGCAGCCTAAGGTTCTGTGTAGACTACTAAGCCCTAAATACCCTTATAAAGAAAGATAGGTACCCCTTACTACTTATTAAGGAGACATTAAATATAATTAGACAGGCTACTTAGTATACTAAGCTCAACGTTACAGCTGCCTTCTACAAGATTCATATTACAGAAGGACAGGAATAGATAACAGCCTTTTATATAAGGTTTAGCTTATACAAGTAGATAGTTACTCCTTTTAGCCTAGCTAACGCACTAAGCACCTTCTAGAAGTATATTAACTAGGCCCTTTACAACTTCCTTAACAATTTGCCTCTGCCTACTTAGACAATGTCTTAATCTTCACTAAAGGTTCACTTAAGAAACACTATAATCACGTACAACAGGTTATAGACAAGCTACAAGATACAGGCCTGCACCTAGAGCTTAGCAAGTGCAAGTTTAACATTTATTATATAAAGTACCTTTAATTTATCCTTAAGTTAGGAAGAGGTATCTTAATAGACCCTAAGAAGGTCTAAGCTATTAAAGACTAGCAAGCCCTAACTACAACTAAGGGCGTATAGGGATTCCTAAGATTTACAAACTTCTATAGGAAGTTTATCTAGAACTTTACTATATTATTAGAACTACTTATATAACTTATAAAAAAAGACGCTACGTTTATATAAGGTCCTAAACAGGACAACGCCTTTATACAGCTAAAAGAAGCCTTCCTATTAGGCAAAGTACTAGCTACCTTAGACCTAGAAAGGAAAGCAGTAGTAGAATATAACTTCTCTAGCTACGCTATAGGTGCTACACTCTCCTAAGAAGACAACCTTAGTAACCTCTATACAGTAGCATACCTCTCTTACAAATTCCTACTACACAAAGCAAATTACCTAATCTATAACAAGGAGCTACTAGTAGTAATCTTCTATCTAACTAAGTAGGACTCTAAACTATCAAGCATACAAGAATTTAAAGTAATAACTAACTATAAGAATCTAGAATACTTTATATAAAAACAAAAGTTAACTAAACAATACGTACAATAGTCCTAGATTATATTATAATTTAGGAACATACAAATTCACTACTAACTAGGAAAAGACAATGTATAAGCAGATACCCTGTCTAGAAGAGACTAAGACATGCCTTAAGGGGTAGACAACAAGAGGCTAGTAAGTAGAGAGTTTATTATACTTATACCCTCTTATTAACAAGATCCTATCCTTGCAGCACCTATATAAGCACTAACTCTTACCTCTAAAGGAACTATTATATTACAGACCTTACTGCAACCTCCTATCTTAGAGGATCTTATGCGTAAGTACTAGGATTAAGCAGTAGAACTAGACAAAACCTATTAAGCTATACAGAGCGCAATAACAGAGAACGCAAGATCCTTAAATACTGTTACTAAGAAACTAGCAATCTCCCTAGGCAACTGTTTAGTAACAGACAACAGGAAGCTATAATAGAGAGGAAGAATCTAGATTCCTAACTACAAACCCCTTTATACAGGTATTATCTAGAACACTTACTTAGCAGTACAGACTAGCTACCTAGGAAGAGAGGAAACTTACTATATACTGTCCTAACAGTAGTATTAGCCTAGCATAAGCTAAGACACCTAACGCTTTGTAAGGAACTACAAAATTTATTAACAAAGTACACTATAGAGAGATAGCAAGTATAGCTATCTAAGACCTCTTCTAGTCCTAGACTATATATAGCAACACCTAATAGTAGACTTTATTACACTGCTACCTCTTTAATTAGGCTTTACAAACTTAATAGTAGTAAAAGACAGGCTTAGTAAGGGTGTAATCCTAGTCCTACTTAAGAAGATTAAAGTAGATAATATAGTATAGGCGTTTATACAGGAAGTTTATTGTTATTATAGCTTGCCTATATTAATTACTTCTAATTAAGGAACTTAGTTTGTAAGCAAACTCTAGGGAAAGACCTATAAGCTACTAGGCGTACAACGCAACCTGTCTACAGCTTTTTACCCTTAAACAGATAGAACTACTAAAAGAGTAAACAGTAATATTAAGGTTATAGTCTGTATATATTATAACTACGCACAGGATAATTAGGTAACCCTTACACCTGTTCTTAAGCTAATACTTAACACCTATATAAATGCCTCTATAGGAGTGTTACCTTTCTTCCTATAATATAGATTTAAAAATTTACCTTTTCTACTTACTCTACTAGAGGGAACCCCTACAGGAGACCTATAGGACTATTCTACAACACTATTAACCTGTGCAGAAACTATTATATAGATACTATAATAAGCTACTAACTAGGCAATCTCTACTATAACATATGCCTAGCAGGAACAAGAAAATTAGGCAAACTGTATAAGGAAACTAGCACCTAAGTACTAAGTAGGAGACTAGGTATAGCTTAACCTAAAGAACATACAGACAACGTAGAAGAGTAAGAAATTTAACTAGAAGAATAGGAAGTTCTAAATTACCTGTGTACAGGACCCTTACTAGGTTAAGCTAGATGTACCTTAGAAAATAAAATTATACTATATAGACCTGCTAAGGCCTGCTGCTAATAACCTTCTGCTATTATAACAACTAGGAGATACAAACCCTAGAGCAATTGTTGTACAGGAAGAAGGCTAAGAGGACTACTTAGAATACTATATTAAAGAGATTGTTAATAAGCGCGTACAGGCAGGAGAATTATAATACTAAGTAGAATAGGAAGGTTATAAAGACTTAACCTAGGAGCTAAGTAATTATGTTATTAACACTAAAGCCTATAGGAGATAGATAAACTGTACAAACAACATATAGTTACTAAATAGGAGGCTATCTAGGAATTAGAGATTAAAACTCTACTACACTGCAGAGGACATCTGTACAGAAGACTAAATAGACCTTCTAGAAAGAGGAGACTTACTTAGCATTAGACAGGTGCTTACCCCCCTTAGTAGTAGTAATAGCGCAGCTACTAAAGCTAGAGCTACTACTACCTCTACTATTAATAACCTTAGAAGAAGTGCCTATATAAGGAGCAGAAGTAAAGTTATAATAAGCAGAACTATTACTCTATATATAGTTAGAATAAGCTCTACCCTACTTACTAGCTAAGGACACGCAGCCTAGGAAGGCAGTAAAAGACTTCTCTCTATATATAGCAGCAGCGCAGTTATAAGTATAGCTAGTAAGGTTAACAGTACTGCAGGAGTAGATAAGATAGGCCTTAAGGTAAGACTAACGCTAGCTAAGTAGCTAGCAAGCATAGGCTGTTGTACGAGCTACAACAGGGGAGAAGTTACAGACACTAGTACTAAAAGTAGCATTATACAGTAACTAACTACAGGGACAGAGGAAGAACTTAGTAATGCAATAAATATTAACCTATAAGTAAAGTTAGCAAGCAATCTAAACTAGAAGACTAATACTTATTATATAGAAGCAAACATAAGGATGCGCTAGAACTTGTTAGCTACTGCAGCATCTAGAATATACTAAATAGTATAGTTCTAGTAGACGTTAGCAGGGCTGTTAGGGATGTTAATATTAACTAGAATTACGCTGCTAGGGCCTGTATAGGTAAGTAGCTAGTAAGTAATATTACTAAAGTAGTTAAAGGCTGCAGCATAAGTGCTGCTAGTATTACTACTAGTAGACACCTAGAGATAGTTAACACTACTACCTAGTTAACTACTAGGGCCCTAGAGACCTTAGTTCAGAGTAGCTATATTATTATATAATATTAGAGCAAGAGTTAGAGTTAAGTTATTAACAAAGTTAAGGAAGAGGAAGGAAGGAGGGCAGTTAGTATAGCAGCCTTATATACACTACTAAGCTAGCTATAACTTACTAAGCTACCCTAGAGAACTAATTACTACAGCTAATATATAGAGAGCGCAGTAAAAGAACAGAAAAACATATGCTAAGAAAATTGCTAAGAATAAACAACATTTCCTCTTTTATACAATATAATAACACACACTAAGCCTTGTGCTAGGCAGCAGCCTTATGCTTATATTACTACAGGACGTACAATTTTCTAAGTAAAAGTAAGAAGGGGGGTATTATTATAGGCTAAGCCCTAACTGTACAGGGCTACGTACAAGACTCACTTACGTGACTTTATAAGCAAGGCTTAGCACCCCTTAATCTGTCTTATATAAGAGGAGTAAGTTGTCTTCTCTATCTTTCAGCTTCTGTAGTATAGGACAAATGCATACTTGTTAGAAGGCCACTTTAACCCTTAACATTACCTATTAGGAAGCTAGACTTGTTAAAGTTATATATATTCTTATCTATAATACTGTACTTTGCCTTTATTAACTAAACAAGTGTAAACTAGGGCTAGATAACTGCTAGGTCCTTACAGGCAGCTTACTAGTAATTATACTAGCAGGTCTATTGCTTTTATAGCTCATGTGTGTATTTTATAAAGTTATTAACCTAGTTCTTGCTAATAGGCTTTATATTATATATGTAGAGCAGTCTATTAGCTATATCTTATATAAGAAGCTTTAATAGGGATATTCCTTATAGATCTTACTTAAGTATATATTTAATAATTGCCTCTTTTTCTAGCTTTATTAGGCACTTTAAGTTTAGTTTATAGTTATATTAAGAGTATTGTCTAGCGTGTTAGGCCTATAGTGTTAATTAAGGCATAGTATATAACGTGGTTCACAAGCGAGCGGGCTACCTAAGCGAGCGGGCTACTCAACACCAGCAACACGCCTTCGCAGCGACGTTGCGCAACACTACGCAAACAAATTACAGGTTAGACAGAGTAATAATATTATTTAGAAGATTTACTATTATCTACGTCCTCTATTTCTACCTTATAAGTGTGGGAATTGTGTCTAATCTCCCTACAACACCTGCAGCGTCGCCTAACACGCACCCTCTTTGTAGGTGTCTTGCCTGCACTACAACCCTTACCCTCCTTTTTAGTAATTAAGTTAACTACCTTACTAACTTTAAGCGTCTCCTCTGCGCGTATATAACATTGCTTATAAGTCTTGCGCTTTGTAAGCTCCTTAATAGCAGTTTGTATGTGTGCCTGTTCCTCCTGCAGCAACACTATATTATGCGCTATCTGCTAAGCACCCTTACTTAACTGTCTAACCTGTTTATCTAATAAACTTGCTAGAGACCCTTAATAGATTTAAATCTACTTTTAAATTAGAGTTAACTGCTCCTCTACTTTATAAGCGTTGCGTAGTGTCTTCAGCTCCTAGGTAATATTACTAGGTTTTAGTAGCGTTAGCGTGCGCAGGCGCATATTAAGCTTTAATAACACTACTTCTAGGTTATACAGGACTAGCCTAGCACCTCTAAAGCCTGTACAAATATTCTCTGCTGTAAACGTCTTCTTAAATATTACTTTAAAGGCTAGTAGGAAGGTTTCCTTGTTAATATAGTAGATGTGACTGCGTGCTAAGGCCAAGATCTTGTTGCTATATGTGCACTCTAGCAGCAAGAAGCAGGCAATATTAAGTAGCTATAACAAGTGCGACAAGTGTGCTAGTATATAGAGAGTAATTATCTTCTTCTCTTTATAGTAATTCTAGAAATCTACTAAGTAACAGCTCTTGTAGCTGTTAATAATAAGTAACTAGTATACCCTAACAGGCTTTGCATGCGTGTTAAAGTATTCAAGCTAGGTAAGTGCTAGATTGTTGTTAGTCTAGCTAGTAGGACTAATATTAATAACCTAGTCCTATAGAAGGTCTCTAGTAAACTAGTTAGAGATAAGAACCTTACCTATAAGGATAAAGAACAGTAGGATAACCTTCCCTATTAACCTAACACCTTATACTAGGGTAACCTACTTATAATTACTAGGCTAGAGTTTCTTCTGCTTCCTAGGCTTCTCTAAGCCTGTTACTACTAGCTACAACAAGATCTTGCCTATTAGGAAGCTAGACTTGTTAAAGTTATATATATCCTTGTCTATAATACTGTACTTTACCTTTATTAACTGAATAAGCGTGAACTAGGGCTAGATAACTGCTAGGTCCTTACAGGCAGCTTACTAGTAATTATACTAGCAGGTCTATTACTTTTGCAGCTTAGGTGTGCATTTTATAAAGTTGTTAACCTAGTTCTTACTAACAGGCTTTGCGTTGCGTGCGCAGAGCAGTCTATTAGCTATATCTTATATAAGAAGCTTTAATAAGGATATCCCTTGTAGATCTTACTTAAGTATATGTTTAATAATTGCCTCCTCTTCCAGCTTTATCAGGCGCTTTAAGTTTAGTTTACAGTCACGTTAAGAGTGTCATCTAGCGCGTCAGGCCTGTAGCGTTAATTAAGGCACAGTATATACTACTACAGCACGTCTTTTACTCTAAATTTACTAAGAGGTAATATTAGTTATAGCAAGATATATATTACTTTTAGTAGACGTGTTCTGCAGTTAGCGTTATTAAGACATTACATTGCGTTGTTGCAAAGGCGTGTTGCCAGTGTTAAGTGGCCCGCTCGCTTAGGTGGCCCGCTCGCTTGTGAACCACATTACTACTATAGCATGTCTTTTACTCTAAATTTACTAAGAGGTAATATTAGTTATAGTAAGATATATATTACTTTTAGTAGACGTGTTGTATAGTTAGTGTTGTTAAGATATTATGTTGTGTTGTTGCAAAGGCGTGTTGCTAGTGTTAAGTGGCCCGCTTGCTTAGGTAGCCCGCTCGCTTGTGAACCACGTTATTCCGAAAACGAAGGTCACAATAAGGTCTTCCTCGATGGCCACTTGCGCGATGGCAATGACAACTCTTCGAGCAAGGTCTATGTCGTTCCTGTCTTGAGAGGCACTGAAAACTATATGATGTGCTTGCTTCTGCAACTGGCCGACCTGGAGCACAAACATTATCGTCGAATCGGCCTCTTGAAGCTTGATGTTTTTGCTCTTGATGACGAAGTGGCCATGAAGAAGACCAAAGCCGCGGATCACCAGATACTCTGAGGCATAAGATAATCCTCATATGAAATCAATTACTGCCATCCTTTCAGATGTGCAGGGGTATTCCTCGTAATTCATCTCAAGGACATTGTGCTCTCAGCCTCGTCAAACTTCTGATGATAGATAGGACGTTGTTTCGGTTCAAACTGTTCATGTCCTCGATACAGGAGCAGCTCTGCAAAAGCTCTGTAGAACCCTCATTCTCTGTCACAGCTGATCAAACTGGCCGAGAGCGCAGGGCAGGCAGGAAAGGCAGAGAAGACAAAGAAGGCAAAATCAGGCCAACCAGTGTTGCATATACGAGAGCATTGCAGGCTTGGCTGGCAGCATGGAACGCGCAAAGCGTTAGCGCTAATGTAGAAGTGGAAACACCAGCTCCTTACATGATGCACCAATGAGGTCTTAATACATTGATAATTGTGCAGTTCTCCCCGGTCTCCCAGAACGCGACCACAATGTGTACATCATCAATTGCAGAATTTGCGCAGCCTCAGCCTCTTTGTTCAGACTGACCCAAGCGCAGCGATCTGTTGACTTTCAAAGGCTTTTGTTCCGCACTGCTCAAGGCTGGCAGAACACGAGCTTGCAGCTTTCAGCCGACAAACTAAGCAGAACAGTGAATGTCCTGCATTGTCCTGCATGGTCCAAAGGTAGCAGTATTCAGTGAGGTGCAAGAAAAAGATGATTCTTGAAACATTGTCGTTGATTCTTCCTTTTTGGCGGTCACATATGATGTCTGTTCTGTGCACTCTGCCTCGATGACCGAAGGTGGTCGAACCTTTATGTCGAGGGGTAGGACAAACCACCAATGTATCGCAGTATCTTGACCCGCCTGAGCAGGCACGCTCGCAGAAAGTGTTCATGGAAATATATTGAACATGTTCGAACTCTCACCTAGCTTTTGGGTAACGTGGTGCAGTTCCAATCCCGCCACTTCGCGTACTCCATCTCAAGCTGAACAACGCACAGTGCCCACAATGCGGTCTGTGGCCGAGTAGCGCCAAAAGTGAAGATGTAATGCATTACAATAACTCAAAAACAGTGGGAGCACGACATGAGTCGAAGACTTGCCATGCAGCCCGACATCGCAGTCAGCACAAAGTCGTCAATCACTAGGCTCCAGCTCTCGCCACTTGTGGCTGTTATACTCTGTCTCCGCCGTATCATCCTCCAGCCCATTATCATCATACACCTGCCCCTTCTTCCCGTCACCAACATTCAAGCCTCCATGCTCCCACTGCTTACCATTATCAGCCTCATCATCCACAGGTCTACCATCCAGCCTATTCATCCTCTCCTGCCTCTCCAAGTCCAGCCTTTGCCTAGCCTGCTCCGCCGCAATCCTTGCAAAATCACCACTCGCACTAGTCCAATCAATCTGACTGCCCCTGCCCCTCCCCTCACTGCCCACCTGTGCACTCTCCTCATCCTTCCCCGCTCTCCTCCAAAGTCTAAAACTCCCCCAAAAACTGCCATCCCCGCCCTCAATACCGCGCCACGGCTTCTCCCTGAGCGAGAAGATAAGCGCGTCCGCGAATCCCATCAGAGTAATGCATATACTGCTTCCGACGCGCAGAAACTCCACCGGATTCAAGGCCCACTTGTCCCAGTAGTTCATGCAGTGCATGGTGAATGGGATGAGCCACATGAGCGTGTACACCAGCGGGTAGATGAACATGAGCCGCAGCTGGCGGTGTATGCGTTGGCGCTGCTTTGCGAGGCGGAGCTGTGCGGGCGAGGAGGGCGAGGGCGTGCGCGTGGATGAGGATGCCGGGGTTGCTGTTGGTTCGGGGGCATGGGTGGTAATGGGGTCTGGGTGAGATGGGAGGGCGTGGGGGGATAGAGGAGCGGTAATGCTTTGGCCAGATGGGATTGCGAGGAGAGCGGGCCGCGTGGTGTTGGAGCGGTACGGGAGGTTGAGGGTGCTTCCTGGAAGGGGGTGCGATGCTAGTCCGCTTTCGAAGAAGACGCGCTGGGGCGCTGTGAAGGGTGGGCTCAGAGCAGGCGCGGAAGAGTTGTGGCGCTGAGATGTGAAGACATCATGTCCGACTGACGACTTGCGTCGAGTGGGTTGCGGACGGGACTCCATGTTGGTGAGCTCAAAGGTGATGTCCTCCAACTTCATCTCGTCTGACGTGTCATTATGCGTTGTGTTCGATCCGTTCGATGTCTTCAAGCTCTGGAAGCTCGTATCGGCATTTGAGTAAGCACGAAACTCAATACCCACGTGCGTGTAGATAGCGATGGCGAGTCCCATGATGGTGAGCGCGATGATGTAGCGTGGGACCCAAGTAAAAGCTAGTCGATACCAAAACGGTCGAATAGGGAGTGTGCAGAAGGCACCTTGCGATACGTATGGGTTCTTTGGGTTAATAAAGGCCAGACCAGCCATTAAAATTGGGAGGGCAAAGGCTCCGAAGTAGACATATCGACGGCATGGGTACAGTCCATCAGAGCTGACCAGCGTCGACGGGTAGAACACTTGAATCGCGCTGTGCAGAGCCATAACGAAGACTGCATAGTCTGGAGCAATAGTCAGAAAGATTACAAGATACTGGGACATACCAACCACTTGTCTGCGTCCCATATTGCACAAGAAACCCACTGACTTGACAGAAGGTACTGCCTGTTCTGACACTCCCACGAGCAAGAGAGATGATAGCGAATACGAAGAGCCATGTTCCACGCATGAGGTCGCCGTAAATCAATATCATAACGAGCCTGCGTTTGTCAGTCGTTGCTCGTAAGTCCTATCAAGATAACGTACCTGTGGCGAAAGCGCTTCTCCATCCGACAAAACCAGTACATGCATAGCATAGAAGCAAGTAGGCTGACGATGGTGCACGCAAGCGCTGCAACCCCGAACCCGTATTCCTTAGCCTTATTTGCGTCCGTCATCGATACCGGATTGAAAGTGAGGGAACGAGCCCGGTGGGCGAGGCTGAACAGCATCAATATGTACGGCCGTGGTAGTTGTTTCAAAAGGCAAAAGATGAGGCCCAGAACGGAATTTCGTTACGAAAAGTGGCCGCAGGCTCTGTCCATTGTAGTCATCTTGTAGCTCCTCCGACCGGCGAAGACCTGTTCCAGATGTGTTGCAAAGATGAGGACAAGCTTGTGCCAGAGTGGAGAAGCGGGATGAAAAAGACCAGAGGAAATGTTCCCGTGGTGCGACTTGCTATTGCATGCATCGTCATGAACGAGCATAGCCCGGAAGCGTGTGAGACAAACCATGGTGGACTTGAATCTAAGCGAGCCTGACGACATACCTAACTGAGGCATAGATCTCGTTCTCTCTTGCGTCTTCTCTATAGACATTTGTTGTGAAATGCGCAATCTCTGCCTTTGCTGCTTCTCAGATCCCGTAGCCTTCGTCGCAACAACTCTATCGTCTCAGATTATGCAAGCCGGGTAGCATTCTCTTCAGTTTGACTTCCTGCGTGCTGTGGATCTTTCTCATTGGAAGTGACGGAACACTTGGGGGGGGGGGGGGGGGGGAAAAAAAAAAAATCCTTCGGGGTTTTTAAATTCCCCTATTGGGGAGGT